>JAVLUX010000186.1:12500-335000 GCA_032164185.1 Moxostoma hubbsi | reverse complement strand
GTATCATGCAAGTGTCCTGTCTTTTTTATGTATTTATTCTTTTGATGTTTCTGTCCTAGATTTATACTTTACTTGATACACTTATGAAAATAAACACCTTTTGCTACACTAACCATAGTTTAACCATGGTAACTTGTTTATTTTAGTAATACTGGGGCTGTACAAATGATAATCAGTCCAACAAAAAAAAATAAACATGGTTACTACACTTTTACTATAGTAAAAACATGGTTCATTTTTATAGGGGTATATGTGTGTAATATAGGCTACATAAGTATAAAATTAAGTATAAAATACGTTAAACAATTTTTATACTATATACTTTACATATCTTAACTCAGAAAATAAGTAGCTTTCATTGTTACACACATTATTGCACATGAACGTCAGCACCAGCCGCCTCACTAAAGACCTGCGTCTGGTAGATCTACAACGACGCCCTGCTTCACTCCTCAATTTGGTAGAACACATTGCAAACAAATTGTGGAAAAATAGATGAAGAAAAAAAGGTGGGAATAGTAAAGAAAATACGCATGTGCAATAACAATAGTGATGCCTTGCCTTTGTGATGCACCACTAATTATATTGGACATATAAGAATGAATGGAATGTAGAATGTTTGTTTAACTGTCGCGGTGTGCGTAACTAGGCAACCACGTTCTCTTCCATTGCATGACGTCTTCGTAGTATGTCCCAGAACGTGCATACTCTTTTGCTACACACTCAAAAGTATGTACCTTTTCTTCAAAAAAAGAGTACATACTTTTAGGTCGTAGTATAAGTAGGCGAATTGGGACGCAGCCTATGGGATTTCACACCATTGAAAGACCAGTATTATACTACTTGTAGTAGTCAAGTATTGGCTGTCCCTTTCGGTGATATTTCATGTTCATCTCTTGCTATCACGTTTTATATACAGAAAGCTAAATCTCGCCTCTCTCCCCAAGGGTACAGACAGAAATTATCCTGCTCCCTTGATTCCATCACACCATGAAAAGATCCATTTTTATTTCACCTTTCTCATTAGCTTCTCCCCTCAACAGCCTGTGGAGCTGCATGTTGATTAGACACAGCTTTCAAACTTTGTTTCTAAGTGTGTGCATCTTAGCAACTGACAGCTTTTTATGAATCTTGGCACTTTTTGAAGATGGTGATGAATTGGTTGGTGATGATTAATGTCATAGTCAAGTTACTTTATGTGTTCTGTAACATGTAAAAAATATATTTAATATGCTTGTGTTGTTATTTCAAGGTCAGGTTTATTTATATAGCACCTTAAAAGCACCATGAGTGCTAACCAAGGTTTTGTACAACAGCCATAAAATAACACATCCCCTACACTAAAACCATTAATGAAATAACATTTAAAATATATTAAATACAAATATAAGAAAAAAGAAAAATATAAACATAATACAAAGCGTCACCAGACAGAAAATAAAAACATAATTGTAGTTACGAATAAGCCTGTGGAAAAAAGTATGTTTTAAGAGATGATTTAAATGTAGATAGAGTAGGGGATGATCTAATAAAAAGAGGTAGGGTGTTTCAAAACTTTGGAGCCTGAACTGAAAAGGCCTTATCACCTTTGGTTTTTAAGCATGACTTTGGAACAGTTAATAGCAGCTGAGAGGAGGATCTGAGAAGAGTAGGGACGAAGAAGATCCGAAATACAAGCAGGAGCAAGTCCATGCAGTGCTTAAATACTAAAATCAACTCTGAATTGAGCAGGAAACCATTGAAGTGATGCTAATACAGGCGTAATATTCTCCCTCTTTTTTGTCCCAGTAAAAAAAACAGGCTGCAGCATTCTGCATCAGCTGTAGACGTGACAGTGAGGACTGCTTTATTCCGGCATACAGAGCATTACAGTAGTCCAGCCTGGTTGAAAAAAATGTGTGAATGACGGTCTCCAAATCATTAAAAGTAAGAAAAGTTTTAAGCTTGCAAAGCCACTTAAGCTGAAAAAAACAAACAAACAAACAAAAAAAACTGGCTCTGACAACAGAATTTACTTGTGTATCAAATTTTAATTCAGGATAACCCCCCCTCCAACATGGTCACGAGTATTTTCTTTAAAGGGACCCAGGGATGTTTTTATATCAAATCAAATCACATTTATTTTTATAGCACATTTAAAAACAACCATGGTTGACCAAAGTGCTGTACAGTGGTATCACAGACAAGAAAGTATAATAAAAGTAAAGCATAAGTAGCAGGGCAACTTAACAGCATAACCCTTATTTTAAGGTAAATTAAAAGCTAGTGAAAATATGTAAGTTTTAAGCAATGATTTTAAAACAGATAGAGAGCGGGCGGTCCTGAGGTAATTCGGTAAGCCGTTCCACTGTTTGGGGCCAGTGATACAAAAAGCACGATCATCTCTATGCTTTATCCTCAATCTAGGTATAGACAGAAGTCCACGTTCCCCAGATCTGAATGATCTGGTAGGGTATGCGGAAAAAACTAATCACAGAGATAATGGGGTGCCAGTTTGTTTAAGGATTTGTAGACAAATGTTAAAATTTTAAAATCAATTTGAAATCTGATAGGCAACCAGTGCAAGGAGATCAGGATGGGAGTGATGTGTTCATGTTTCCGACTGCCCGTTAAAAGTCGTGTCGCAGCATTTTGGACCATCTGCAGGTGGGACAGAGTTGATTGGTGCAGTCCAGAGTACAGAGAATTACAGTAATCCAAGCGTGAAAAAATAAAAGCATGGATCACAATTTCAAAAGTTGTCCTGGATAGAAAAGGTTTTGTTTTGGCTAAACGACATAGGTGGAAAAAACTTGTTCTAACCACTTAATTCATTTGTTTTAAGGAAGTTTGTAGCGTGAGGCACTTACATAGCACATATTTATTTATTTAAATAGCACCTTTTGTGGTTAAATAATCACTTTGAGTCAAATAGCGACGGGCTTTTCCAGAGTGGGAAGCTGGCATCTTATGTGGGAGCTCCGTGGTCATAACGTAGTACTACTACTACTACAACTACAAATAATAATAATAAATCAGTAGTAATTGTATTATATTTAAGCAATGTCCTACATCTGTGATGCTCTTTAATGCACCACTTTATTTGACAAAAATAACTCCAATGTATTTTAGATTGTGCTGTGAGATTCTGAGTAAAAGCACTTTATTTGATAAAAAATAATACAATATCATGATGAAAATGAATTGTCATACTTTGATTAAAGTTTTAATGAATTAGTCTATTTAAGCACCATTTTGATGATACAATTGAAATAAACTGTTTATATGCACCTCGGTCTCAAAAAAATGGTATCAGGTCATCCCTAGCAAAAACACCTGTATCCACCATAATCAGAGGAGTGAAATTATTCAAAATCCATCCATTCAATTAATTTTGTGATAAATGATTTTTAGCTTTAAAAAATTGTGAGTTTAATATTTTATACAATATGAATTGGAATATGAAAATGTACTGCACAACAGGAAATAACCTTCATGATGTCTATGTTGGTAATAAAGAGTGGTTGCTGAATTGTTAAATACTCTAGAGCCTTTCATTACGACTTAGGACCATTTAAATGAAAGACTCCAATCTTCGACTAAAATGGTTTTGTTTTGTTTTTCCAGCAACTATTGAATTTCTCTGCAACCAGTCTAGCTAATTCATTTGATGCCCATTAGGACACAATCAGATAGAATCCGCTTGGAAAAAATGTCTTACTTTCTTAATGTGTATGTGGGGGTGGGTTTCCTACTCCTCCTCATTTGATATAGATCTGTAACAAAATGAAGGTTTTTTAATCACCCACAACATAAATGTGCGGAAGCAGCTCATTATCATGATAAATATCTACTGCTGTTTGAAGCCTGATTTATTTTCCATCCACAGAGATGTTAGGTGCTGTGTCATTATTAGGGGCCAAGCACCGAAGGTGCGGAGGCACCTATTGTGTCTGTTCCGGTTCTTATTAGGGACCAAGCACCGAAGGTGCGGAGGCACCTATTGTGTCTGTTCCGGTTCTTATTAGGGGCCAAGCACCGAAGGTGCGGAGGCACCTATTGTGTCTG
Source organism: Moxostoma hubbsi (assembly GCA_032164185.1). Taxonomy (NCBI): domain Eukaryota; kingdom Metazoa; phylum Chordata; class Actinopteri; order Cypriniformes; family Catostomidae; genus Moxostoma; species Moxostoma hubbsi. The sequence goes on along the minus strand of JAVLUX010000186.1, from coordinate 330,953 downwards.
TTCCGGTTCTTATTATTAGGGGCCAAGCACCGAAGGTGCGGAGGCACCTATTGTGTCTGTTCCGGTTCTTATTAGGGGCCAAGCACCGAAGGTGCGGAGGCACCTATTGTGTCTGTTCCGGTTCTTATTAGGGGCCAAGCACCGAAGGTGCGGAGGCACCTATTGTGTCTGTTCCGGTTCTTATTATTAGGGGCCAAGCACCGAAGGTGCGGAGGCACCTATTGTGTCTGTTCCGGTTCTTATTATTATTAGGGGCCAAGCACCGAAGGTGCGGAGGCACCTATTGTGTCTGTTCCGGTTCTTATTATTATTAGGGGCCAAGCACCGAAGGTGCGGAGGCACCTATTGTGTCTGTTCCGGTTCTTATTAGGGGCCAAGCACCGAAGGTGCGGAGGCACCTATTGTGTCTGTTCCGGTTCTTATTAGGGGCCAAGCACCGAAGGTGCGGAGGCACCTATTGTGTCTGTTCCGGTTCTTATTAGGGGCCAAGCACCGAAGGTGCGGAGGCACCTATTGTGTCTGTTCCGGTTCTTATTAGGGGCCAAGCACCGAAGGTGCGGAGGCACCTATTGTGTCTGTTCCGGTTCTTATTATTAGGGGCCAAGCACCGAAGGTGCGGAGGCACCTATTGTGTCTGTTCCGGTTCTTATTAGGGGCCAAGCACCGAAGGTGCGGAGGCACCTATTGTGTCTGTTCCGGTTCTTATTATTATTCTTCTTCCGACTGGGCGTCTATGGCAGCCCATAGAAGCGTATGAGGGAAAGTTGTAACGGTTTGACATTCTGATAGAGGACAGTCCCAACATCAAATTGACCAATTTTGGTGTCTCTAACTCATTCCCTCTAGCGCCACCACCTGTCCAAAGTTTCAAAAATATTATGCTAATAACTTTTGAACCGTAAGGCCTATCAACAAAATTCTTTTTTCCTCTGATTCCTGAGCTCATGACGATTCGATTGCACCCTATGCCGTCATTTTCCGTCAAAAAATTTTTCCGCCATTTTGAATTGTCCAAAAAACCTACTTTTGAGAACTCGTCCTAGACGGTTTGTCCGATTTTCACCAAAATTGCACCACATCATCTTTAAGCAGTGCCAACAAAAAGTTATGGAAATCAAGTTGATTCGTCAAACCGTTCTCGAAAAACGCACAATCAAATTTTACATAGAGCTTACAAAAACAAACGTAAGTCTGTATCTCCGCAACGCTTAATTGTATTCAGACCAAACTTGGTACATGTCATCACAAGCATGACCTGAGGCTACATGCTGCGTTTCGGCGCAGCGCCACCTACTGGTCCGGAGATACAGAAAATAGCTATTTTTGTTTAGAACTTCTGAACGGTTTGTCCAAAAATCATAAAAGTGGTCTTGTTACATTCAGGGCATCATGCCGAGTCGACTGATATCCAATTTTCTCAGATCGGCCATTTTGGCTGTCGGCCAATTTGAATTAAGTGCTAAAATGCTGTATTTTTTTGAACGCATGAATGAATTGTTACAAAACTCGGTATGGGTCATCAGTAGGATGCCCTGAAGGAGCCAGAGAAGTTTCGAAACAGCGCCACCTAGTGGTAAAATTACATTTTTAAATGCTTATAACTCTGGCTGGGGTTGACTTATTTTCACGGGAGTCATATTATTAGATTCCTGAATCCTTGCCGAGTCCAACGATACCAGACTTGCCAGGTTTCGGCATATGGTTTGTGCAGCGTTGTAATTTAGCGCTTATAAAACATTTGCGAATATCTTCGAAACCGCTTGTCCGATCGAGACGAAACCACCATCAGATGTTTGGAAACAGGTCGCTGGCAACATGCCAATGCCCAAATCTCAAAATATTGATAGTAAGGGGTAGTAAAATCCAATCAAAATCACGTGTCAGTTATTTTTGACCTGTTTTTTCACATAAATGTCTATAACTCCGAAGCAAATTGAGATATTTTCACCAAAATTGACATACACATGTATGAGCTCACTCAGAGGACACATATGGAAATTGTGGTATTGTGCCACTTGGTGGCGCTATAAAAGAACAAAACATGAAATTACCATTGACTTAAATACAGTATTGTGATAAAAATGCTATACTTAACGAATGCATCGGTGTAACATTTTGAAACTCAGAATGTGCCATCAGCAGCATGTCCTGAAGGTACTCAAAATATTTTGAGACAGCGCCACCTTTTGGTCAAAAGTTATAACTAAATGTCCCAAAATGCTAATAACATTTGTATAAATTTACCTATTGTAATCACACTGTTCTCAATTGATTCTTTGGGTTTTGCCAAAAACATAGATAACATTTTTCCCATAATCAGCCAAACTTCCTGTCCGCCATCTTGATTTTCATTCAATGCCTACTTTTTCAAACTCCTCCTAGACTGTTAGGGTTATGGTTTTCACCAAAATCAAATCGTATCATCTCCAGAACATGCCAACTACAATTTATGGATTTTGTGACGATAGACAAAACTGTTTTTGTAAACTGCCAGATCAAAGCTTACGCATGCTGCCAAAATTACCATTCAAGCTTTATCTCTGCATTGCCTTGATATATTGACACAAAACTTTATATGTCTCATTGTCACCTCACTCTGACCACACCACATACATTTCATAACTGCACCACCTATTTGTCAAAAGAGATAATTAAATCATATTTTTAGTTAATGTATGATTTTTCATCCATTTGCCTAAATTCATCTTTACATGTCTTTAATTGCTACTTGCTGCAGTTGGTCTGACCATTCCAGCCATGTTGGCATTTCTTGTCATCTTCTTTGCGCTTGGCCCCGGTAATGGCTGCTTTGCAGCTATATTTAGGGGCCAAGCACCGAAGGTGCGGAGGCACCTATTGTGTCTGTTCCGGTTCTTCTTCTTCTTCTTCTTCTTCTTCTTCTTCTTCTTCTTCTTCTTCTTCCGACTGGGCGTCTATGGCAGCCCATAGAAGCGTATGCGGGAAAGTTGTAACGGTTTGACATTCTGATAGAGGACAGTCCCAACATCAAATTGACCAATTTTGGTGTCTCTAACTCATTCCCTCTAGCGCCACCACCTGTCCAAAGTTTCAAAAATATTATGCTAATAACTTTTGAACCGTAAGGCCTATCAACAAAATTATTTTTTCCTCTGATTCCTGAGCTCATGACGATTCGATTGCACCCTATGACGTCATTTTCCGTCATAAAAAAATTTCCGCCATTTTGAATTGTCCAAAAAACCTACTTTTGCGAACTCGTCCTAGACGGTTTGTCCGATTTTCACCAAAATTGCACCAGATCATCTTCAAGCAGTGCCAACAAAAAGTTATGGAAATCAAGTTGATTCGTCAAACCGTTCTTGAAAAACGCACAATCAAATTTTACGTAGAGCTTGCAAAAACAAACGTAAGTCTGTATCTCCGCAACGCTTAATTGTATTCAGACCAATCTTGGTACATGTCATCACAAGCATGACCTGAGGCTACATGCTGCGTTTCGGCGCAGCGCCACCTACTGGTCCGGAGATACAAAAAATAGCTATTTTTGTTTATAACTTCTGAACGGTTTGTCCAAAAATCATAAAAGTGGTCTTGTTACATTCAGGGCATCATGCCGAGTCGACTGATATCCAATTTTCTCAGATCGGCCATTTTGGCTGTCGGCCAATTTGAATTAAGTGCTAAAATGTTGTATTTTTTGAACGCATGAATGAATTGTTACAAAACTCGGTATGGGTCATCAGTACGATGCCCTGAAGGAGCCAGAGAAGTTTCGAAACAGCGCCACCTAGTTATTATTGTTATTCTTCTTCTGACTGGGCGTCTATGGCAGCCCATAGAAGCGTATGCGGGAAAGTTGTAACGGTCTGATATTCTGATAGAGGACAGTCCCAACATCAAATACACCAATTTTGGTGTCTCTAACTCATTCCCTCTAGCGCCACCACCTGTCCAAATTTTCAAAAATATTATGCTAATAACTTTTGAACCGTAAGGCCGATCAACAAAATTCTTTTTTCCTCTGATTCCTGAGCTCATGCCGATTCGATTGAACCCTATGACGTCATTTTCCGTCATAAAAATATGTCCGCCATTTTGAATTGTCTTAAAAACCTACTTTTGCGAACTCGTCCTAGACGGCTTGTCCGATTTTCACCAAAATTGCACCAGATCATCTTCAAGCAGAGCCGACAAAAAGTTATGGAATTCAAGTTGATTCGTCAAACCGTTTCGATAAACGCACAAACAAATTTTAAGTAGCACTTGCAAAAACAAACGTAAGGCTGTATCTAAGCAACGCTTAATTGTATTCAGACCAAACTTGGTACATGTCATCACAAGCATGACATGAGGCTACATGCTGCATTTCGGTGCAGCGCCACCTACTGGTCCGGAGATACAAAAAATGGCTATTTTTGTTTATAACTTATGAACGGTTTGTCCAAAAATCATAAACCGCATCAACTGCACCACCTATTTGTCGAAAGTGATAATCAATTAAATCATATTTTTAGTTAATGTTTATGATTTTTCATCCATTTGCCTAAATTCATCTTTACATCTCTTTAAGTGCTACTTGCTGCAGTTGGTCTGACCATTCCAGCCATGTTGGAATGTCTTGTCATCATCTTTGCGCTTGGCCCCGGTAATGGCTGCTTGCAGCTATATTTATTATTATTCTTCTTCCGACTTGGCGTCTATGGCAGCCCATAGAAGCGTATGTGGGAAAGTTTTAACGGTTTGACATTCTGATAGAGGACAGTCCCAACATCAAATTGACCAATTTTGGTGTCTCTAACTCATTCCCTCTAGTGCCACCACCTGTCCAAAGTTTCAAAAATATTATGCTAATAACTTTTGAACCGTAAGGCCTATCAACAAAATTCTTTTTTCCTCTGATTCCTGATCTCATGACGATTCGATTGCACCCTATGTCGTCATTTTCCGTCATAAAAAATTTTCCGCCATTTTGAATTGTCCAAAAAACCTACTTTTGCGAACTCGTCCTAGACGGTTTGTCCGATTTTCACCAGAATTGCACCACATCATCTTCAAGCAGTGCCAACAAAAATTTATGGAAATCAAGTTGATTCGTCAAACCGTTCTCGAAAAACGCACAATCAAATTTTACGTAGAGCTTGCAAAAACAAACGTAAGTCTGTATCTCCGCAACGCTTAATTGTATTCAGACCAAACTTGGTACATGTCATCACATGCATGACCTGAGGCTACATGCTGCGTTTCGGCGCAGCGCCACCTACTGGTCCGGAGATATAAAAAATAGCTATTTTTGTTTATAACTTCTGAACGGTTTGTCCAAAAATCATAAAAGTGGTCTTGTTACATTCAGGGCATCATGCCGAGTCGACTGATATCCAATTTTCTCAGATCGGCAATTTTGGCTGTCGGCCAATTTGAATTAAGTGCTAAAATGCTGTATTTTTTGAACGCATGAATGAATTGTTACAAAACTCGGTATGGGTCATCAGTAGGATGCCCTGAAGGAGCCAGAGAAGTTTCGAAACAGCGCCACCTAGTTATTATTGTTATTCTTCTTCTGACTGGGCGTCTATGGCAGCCCATAGAAGCGTATGCGGGAAAGTTGTAACGGTCTGATATTCTGATAGAGGACAGTCCCAACATCAAATACACCAATTTTGGTGTCTCTAACTCATTCCCTCTAGCGCCACCACCTGTCCAAATTTTCAAAAATATTATGCTAATAACTTTTGAACCGTAAGGCCGATCAACAAAATTCTTTTTTCCTCTGATTCCTGAGCTCATGCCGATTCGATTGAACCCTATGACGTCATTTTCCGTCATAAAAATATGTCCGCCATTTTGAATTGTCTTAAAAACCTACTTTTGCGAACTCGTCCTAGACGGCTTGTCCGATTTTCACCAAAATTGCACCAGATCATCTTCAAGCAGAGCCGACAAAAAGTTATGGAATTCAAGTTGATTCGTCAAACCGTTTCGATAAACGCACAAACAAATTTTAAGTAGCACTTGCAAAAACAAACGTAAGGCTGTATCTAAGCAACGCTTAATTGTATTCAGACCAAACTTGGTACATGTCATCACAAGCATGACATGAGGCTACATGCTGCATTTCGGTGCAGCGCCACCTACTGGTCCGGAGATACAAAAAATGGCTATTTTTGTTTATAACTTATGAACGGTTTGTCCAAAAATCATAAACCGCATCAACTGCACCACCTATTTGTCGAACGTGATAATCAATTAAATCATATTTTTAGTTAATGTTTATGATTTTTCATCCATTTGCCTAAATTCATCTTTACATCTCTTTAAGTGCTACTTGCTGCAGTTGGTCTGACCATTCCAGCCATGTTGGAATGTCTTGTCATCATCTTTGCGCTTGGCCCCGGTAATGGCTGCTTGCAGCTATATTTATTATTATTCTTCTTCCGACTTGGCGTCTATGGCAGCCCATAGAAGCGTATGCGGGAAAGTTTTAACGGTTTGACATTCTGATAGAGGACAGTCCCAACATCAAATTGACCAATTTTGGTGTCTCTAACTCATTCCCTCTAGTGCCACCACCTGTCCAAAGTTTCAAAAATATTATGCTAATAACTTTTGAACCGTAAGGCCTATCAACAAAATTCTTTTTTCCTCTGATTCCTGATCTCATGACGATTCGATTGCACCCTATGTCGTCATTTTCCGTCATAAAAAATTTTCCGCCATTTTGAATTGTCCAAAAAACCTACTTTTGCGAACTCGTCCTAGACGGTTTGTCCGATTTTCACCAGAATTGCACCACATCATCTTCAAGCAGTGCCAACAAAAATTGATGGAAATCAAGTTGATTCGTCAAACCGTTCTCGAAAAACGCACAATCAAATTTTACGTAGAGCTTGCAAAAACAAACGTAAGTCTGTATCTCCGCAACGCTTAATTGTATTCAGACCAAACTTGGTACATGTCATCACATGCATGACCTGAGGCTACATGCTGCGTTTCGGCGCAGCGCCACCTACTGGTCCGGAGATATAAAAAATAGCTATTTTTGTTTATAACTTCTGAACGGTTTGTCCAAAAATCATAAAAGTGGTCTTGTTACATTCAGGGCATCATGCCGAGTCGACTGATATCCAATTTTCTCAGATCGGCAATTTTGGCTGTCGGCCAATTTGAATTAAGTGCTAAAATGCTGTATTTTTTGAACGCATGAATGAATTGTTACAAAACTCGGTATGGGTCATCAGTAGGATGCCCTGAAGGAGCCAGAGAAGTTTCGAAACAGCGCCACCTAGTGGTAAAATTACATTTTTAAATGCTTATAACTCTGGCTGGGGTTGACTTATTTTCACGGGAGTCATATTATTAGATTCCTGAATCCTTGCCGAGTCCAACGATACCAGACTTGCCAGGTTTCGGCATATGGTTTGTGCAGCGTTGTAATTTAGCGCTTAAAAAACATTTGCGAATATCTTCGAAACCGCTTGTCCGATCGAGATGAAACCACCATCAGATGTTTGGAAACAGGTCGCTGGCAACATGCCAATGCCCAAATCTCAAAATATTGATAGTAAGGGGTAGTAAAATCCAATCAAAATCACGTGTCAGTTATTTTTGACCTGTTTTTTCACATAAATGTCTATAACTCCGAAGCAAATTGAGATATTTTCACCAAAATTGACATACACATGTATGAGCTCACTCAGAGGACACATATGGAAATTGTGGTATTGTGCCACTTGGTGGCGCTATAAAAGAACAAAACATGAAATTACCATTGACTTAAATACAGTATTGTGATAAAAATGCTATACTTAACGAATGCATTGGTGTAACATTTTGAAACTCAGAATGTGCCATCAGCAGCATGTCCTGAAGGTACTCAAAATATTTTGAGACAGTGCCACCTTTTGGTCAAAAGTTATAACTAAATGTCCCAAAATGCTAATAACATTTGTATAAATTTACCTATTGTAATCACACTGTTCTCAATTGATTCTTTGGGTTTTGCCAAAAACATAGATAACATTTTTCCCATAATCAGCCAAACTTCCTGTCCGCCATCTTGATTTTCATTCAATGCCTACTTTTTCAAACTCCTCCTAGACTGTTAGGGTTATGGTTTTCACCAAAATCAAATCGTATCATCTCCAGAACATGCCAACTACAATTTATGGATTTTGTGACGATAGACAAAACTGTTTTTGTAAACTGCCAGATCAAAGCTTACGCATGCTGCCAAAATTACCATTCAGGCTTTATCTCTGCATTGCCTTGATATATTGACACCAAACTTTATATGTCTCATTGTCACCTCACTCTGACCACACCACATACATTTCATAACTGCACCACCTACTTGTCAAAAGTGATAATTAAATCATATTTTTAGTTAATGTATGATTTTTCATCCATTTGCCTAAATTCATCTTTACATGTCTTTAATTGCTACTTGCTGCAGTTGGTCTGACCATTCCAGCCATGTTGGCATGTCTTGTCATCTTCTTTGCGCTTGGCCCCGGTAATGGCTGCTTTGCAGCTATATTTATTCTTCTTCTTCTTCTTCTTCCGACTGGGCGTCTATGGCAGCCCATAGAAGCGTATGCGGGAAAGTTGTAACGGTTTGACATTCTGATAGAGGACAGTCCCAACATCAAATTGACCAATTTTGGTGTCTCTAACTCATTCCCTCTAGCGCCACCACCTGTCCAAAGTTTCAAAAATATTATGCTAATAACTTTTGAACCGTAAGGCCTATCAACAAAATTCTTTTTTCCTCTGATTCCTGAGCTCATGACAATTCGATTGCACCCTATGACGTCATTTTCCGCCATTTTGAATTGTCCAAAAAACCTACTTTTGCGAACTCGTCCTAGACGGTTTGTCCGATTTTCACCAAAATTGCACCACATCATCTTCAAGCAGTGCCAACAAAAAGTTATGGAAATTAAGTTGATTCGTCAAACCGTTCTCGAAAAACGCACAATCAAATTTTACGTAGCGCTTGCAAAAACAAACGTAAGTCTGTATCTCCGGAACGCTTAATTGTATTCAGACCAAACTTAGTACATGTCATCACAAGCATGACCTGAGGCTACATGCTGCGTTTCGGCGCAGCGCCACCTACTGGTCCGGAGATACAGAAAATAGCTATTTTTGTTTATAACTTCTGAACGGTTTGTCCAAAAATCATAAAAGTGGTCTCGTTACATTCAGGGCATCATGCCGAGTCGACTGATATCCAATTTTCTCAGATCGGCCATTTTGGCTGTCGGCCAATTTGAATTAAGTGCTAAAATGCTGTATTTTTTGAATGCATGAATGAATTGTTACAAAACTCGGTATGGGTCATCAGTAGGATGCCCTGAAGGAGCCAGATAAGTTTCGAAACAGCGCCACCTAGTGGTAAAATCAAATTTTTAAATGCTTATAACTCTGGCTGGGGTTGACTTATTTTCACGGGAGTCATATTATTAGATTCCTGAATCCTTGCCGAGTCCAACGATACCAGACTTGCCAGGTTTCGGCATATGGTTTGTGCAGCGTTGTAATTTAGCGCTTAAAAAACATTTGCGAATATCTTCGAAACCGCTTGTCCGATCGAGACGAAACCACCATCAGATGTTTGGAAACAGGTCGCTGGCAACATGCCAATGCCCAAATCTCAAAATATTGATAGTAAGGGGTAGTAAAATCCAATCAAAATCACGTGTCAGTTATTTTTGACCTGTTTTTTCACATAAATGTCTATAACTCCGAAGCAAATTGAGATATTTTCACCAAAATTGACATACACATGTATGAGCTCACTCAGAGGACACATATGGAAATTGTGGTATTGTGCCACTTGGTGGCGCTATAAAAGAACAAAACATGAAATTACCATTGACTTAAATACAGTATTGTGATAAAAATGCTATACTTAACGAATGCATTGGTGTAACATTTTGAAACTCAGAATGTGCCATCAGCAGCATGTCCTGAAGGTACTCAAAATATTTTGAGACAGCGCCACCTTTTGGTCAAAAGTTATAACTAAATGTCCCAAAATGCTAATAACATTTGTATAAATTTACCTATTGTAATCACACTGTTCTCAATTGATTCTTTGGGTTTTGCCAAAAACATAGATAACATTTTTCCCATAATCAGCCAAACTTCCTGTCCGCCATCTTGATTTTCATTCAATGCCTACTTTTTCAAACTCCTCCTAGACTGTTAGGGTTATGGTTTTCACCAAAATCAAATCGTATCATCTCCAGAACATGCCAACTACAATTTATGGATTTTGTGACGATAGACAAAACTGTTTTTGTAAACTGCCAGATCAAAGCTTACGCATGCTGCCAAAATTACCATTCAGGCTTTATCTCTGCATTGCCTTGATATATTGACACTAAACTTTATATGTCTCATTGTCACCTCACTCTGACCACACCACATACATTTCATAACTGCACCACCTACTTGTCAAAAGTGATAATTAAATCATATTTTTAATTAATGTATGATTTTTCATCCATTTGCCTAAATTCATCTTTACATGTCTTTAATTGCTACTTGCTGCAGTTGGTCTGACCATTCCAGCCATGTTGGCATGTCTTGTCATCTTCTTTGCGTTTGGCCCCGGTAATGGCTGCTTTGCAGCTATATTTCTTCTTCTTCTTCTTCTTCCGACTGGGCATCTATGGCAGCCCATTGAAGCGTATGCGGGAAAGTTGTAACGGTTTGACATTCTGATAGAGGACAGTCCCAACATCAAATTGACCAATTTTGGTGTCTCTAACTCATTCCCTCTAGCGCCACCACCTGTCCAAAGTTTCAAAAATATTATGCTAATAACTTTTGAACAGTAAGGCCTATCAACAAAATTCTTTTTTCCTCTGATTCCTGAGCTCATGACGATTCGATTGCACCCTATGACGTCATTTTCCGTCATAAAAAATTTTCCGCCATTTTGAATTGTCCAAAAAAACTACTTTTGCGAACTCGTCCTAGACGGTTTGTCCGATTTTCACCAAAATTGCACCAGATAATCTTCAAGCAGTGCCAACAAAAATTTATGGAAATCAAGTTGATTCGTCAAACCGTTCTCGAAAAACGCACAATCAAATTTTATGTAGAGCTTGCAAAAACAAACGTAAGGCTGTATCTCCGCAACGCTTAATTGTATTCAGACCAAACTTGGTACATGTCATCACAAGCATGACCTGAGGCTACATGCTGCGTTTCGGCGCAGCGCCACCTACTGGTCCGGAGATACAAAAAATGGCTATTTAGGGCCCAAGCCTTGAAAAGGCGAAGGCCCTATTGTTTTCCTTAGGATTATTATTATTAGGGCCCAAGCCTTGAAAAGGCGAAGGCCCTATTGTTTTCCTCCTGATTATTAGGGCCCAAGCCTTGAAAAGGCGAAGGCCCTATTGTTTTCCTTAGGATTATTATTATTATTATTATTTTATCGACTATTCGGGCACTTTTGGGGACCTTAACGTGCTCTAAAACTCTTGAAAACATTGGGCTGAAGATGGTACCCGGGCGTGGCAGGGGGGCTTAACAGCGCCCCCTGGAACGGGGTCCGAAACCTTGGTCCATAAATCAAACACACTTGCATGTAATAATATGAAAGTCGGTACACATATAGATCTCATCGTTTCATATATCCTTCATGCTCTTACATTTTACCTCAGCCCAACAGGAAGTCGGCTATTTAGGGATGTTTGGAAAACGTATGCAATGGAATTTGAAATACTCCTCCTAGAGAAATCATTTAATCGCCACGAATCTCAGTCAGCATGAAGTCAAGACATTGAGGATGAAAAATTGCCAGTGGATTTTTGATATCTCGAACGGTTTGGCCGTGGCGAGGAAACAAATTTATGGCGAGAAAAGTGAGACAGGAAGTGTGTTATAACTTCTGCATAAATTAACAGATCTTGATGAAACTTCAGCAGTGTTCGTTGTAAGAGGCCGATCACATGGATGTGACTGTTGTGAGTCAAAGTTATAGCGCCACCAACTGGTAGCAGGAAGTGTGTCACTTTCAAAATGCTTTGAAATCACCCTCTTGTTTTTACCCGATTTGCTTCAAACTTTACGTGTATAATGTAAACACACGGCAGATTTAGACCTGTGAAAGGATTATTGATATCTTAGATACTGTTGCCGTGGCAACGCTTCAAACTTTACTATTCTTTATTGATGCTTTTGAGACTCTTAACATAATTGAAATTGCATGAAACTCGACAGACACGTCACATTTATTAGCCAGTAGACATGTGCAAAGTTTCAGAAATGGGTGTGTTGAGGGGCTCAGTAGCGCCACCTTTTGACAAAAAAGTGGGGGGTTAGTTTCATCTACAGGTACAAAAATTGGTGTTGATATAGTTCTCCTCAAGCTGGACAACTTTCTAATTTACAGTCATTAGCTCCGACCAACAGAAAGTCAGATATTTTGGTTTGAATGTGGAGAAAATGTCAGAATTTTCCAGTCACTCTCTGAGTCTCTGTGTGTGAGGAGGAGGAAGGGAGGGGGGTCTTGTGAAGTAATACATAGGGCTATACTGCCCTCTTGTGTTCAACATAGTATGATTTACATTAACTTTTGCACGATATTCTAATTTTTCGAGTTTCACCTGTATGCAGAGTTGACAGAAAAATGTTACACACGCCGTTGCAGGTGAATACAACAAAGAACTAAAGCCCCGCCTCACCCAGTTCGGGTACCGGACCTTGTTGAAACAATCATGCATCTAGCTGGCAGAGTGACAAATTTTCGCCAGCGCCTTCACCCTGAACATGGTCGAAAAATACAGACTAATGTCAATGCATTGCACATTTTCAATTCCGAAGGTATCCTTGATATCTTAAATATTTAGTACATTTTAGATCAATAAAATACAGTCAAAATATCAACTGAAATGGAAAAGTACAAGAAAACCCATGTTTAATCCACTGTCTGTTCATTCTCGGAGTGGCAATTACAAGAAATGTCCAATAGAGGGCATCCAAGCCTCATTGTTCAATGATTTACAACAGGTCTGAGTCCAGAATGGGCAGGGACTGAGTTCAACAGTTGGTTGAGCTCTTTTGCAGTCGAATCCAGAAAAAAGGCAAACAATGTGTCCCCACTCACTATATACATCAACTGAGTGGCGGATACAATTTTTAACAACCTTTAACCATTTACAGCCAGAGCGTTCAAATTTGGGAACAATTATTCCCATGGTTCCTGTCTCAGTGTCATCGTCGTCCAATCACCGATTTTATTTCTGAAATCTGCCCAGATACTCATGACAATAAAAGCTAAAGGCACATGTGATTGGTTAAGGGGATTTTATTTCTGAAATCTGCCCAGATACTCATGACAATAGAAGCTAAAGGCACATGTGATTGGTTAAGGGGTTACTGGGCAAGAATAATAACTGTATCGTCATCACCGTCTTCCTTCATTTCATTGGGAAGGTGATATCACGAGAGATTTACTCCAGTGTTGGATTTACTGCTTCAAATTAAATACTGAGGCGATTTTTGCAAGGTAAGAACGTCATTTAACATGTGTTGTCTATATTTTCTATTGAAAGTCAAAACGTTTTAGTTACGAAGCATTTATTTGTAGGAGTATTGCTAGTTATTTCTGGGAAAAAAATGACGAAACAAATAAATGTTTGTGAGCAGTTTTGTGTGAAACCGCGAGATGCGTCGCGTCTAACGCACGAGCCCCGATGGGAGTTACTGCACAAAGGTCAGTGAGATGTGTTTTACTGCTTCCCAGTTTGAATATTCAAGCGATTTTACACTATTCAACTCAACAAATGGCATTACAACTCAAATAAATGTTTGCGTGGAATCTGAAATCGGGAACCATTATTGAATTCTGGCATTATTACGGGGGTCAACAATGGCGCTGTAATGTCCTTTCAGATGCATTGTTCTAAACAGCGGAAAAAACTTAAACAAAATACTGCGTCATTTTTGCCCATTCAGATACATGGAAGAGATCATTACAAACTATAAAAGGTCTACTTTTATTTTTGTACACTTACAATAACAACAAAACCTTGAGCTTTTGTAAAATAACGAAAATAAACAGGGTGTGCCGAATCTGTCTTAGCGATCATCTGTCTGATACACGTCAGAAAAATCAAGTGAAACTCCGCGAACACTTATCACACAAACATGAAACATATGTCTAAAGAAAGAAGGGATGGACGGATCGATCCTAAAGTATCAATACTTCCGAGAATGATGTTTCATCTGCGTGTTCACTGACAGCACGCGATAGTGAGGCGATCTCATTTTTACTCGCATCATCAATGCGAGCAATGTTTGTCTGTTGTATGTGTTTTTAACACTTTCCTGTTTGAACTTTCAAGCGATTTTACACCATTCAACTCAACAAATGGCAAAACAACTCAAATAAATATTTGTGTGAAACAGTGAGCAGCGTCACGTCTAACTCACGAGCCCCGATGAGAGATCGCATTCGCTTCTTGCGTTTGAACGGACAATTTCATACAACAAAATGTCAAAATACATGATATATTGTCTGTTTTGTCTCAAGTGAACATAAACAGTTGATGAAGAAATCGCGAATCTAAATCTAGTATCAACACTTCCAAGAATGATTATCAGCGTTGTGTCTGACAGCGCGAGGCATCTCATTTTTTCTCGCATCTTCATGGAGGTTTGTCGGTTGTATGTAGTTTCACAATCTCAATCAATTAATCTCTGAAATGAATACAGATGTAACAGCATGAAAATAATGAGACTTCACAGTTCTCAAAAGATTAAACTCAATGAAACAAACCGCACAGACTGTGCCTTGAATGAAATGCGTTTAAAATCCTCTTAAAGAGACAGTAACAATTTTCCAAGTAAATAAAAAGTAGGCCTACAAATGGTTTTCACCCCAAAAATAAATTTCTCTCATCGTATACTCACCCTCATTCCATCCCAGATGTGTATTATTTTCTTTCTTCTAGTGAACACAAATTAAGCTTTTTAGAAGATTATCTCAACCCTGTTGGACCTTTCAATGACTTGAATGGTGATCAGAACTCAGAAGCTACAAAAATCACATAAATGCAGCATAAAAGTAATCCATACCACTCCAGTGGTTTAATCCATGCCTTCAGAAGTGATATTATAGGTGTGGGTTAGAAACAGACCTATATATATATACTTCAAGATGACATCACTCTGAAGTACTGCGTAAAGAATATCCCACATTCGCCCTTAGGGGGCGCTACAGGCCATGCCCAAAATTCCCATTTTCTGGTCAAAAATGTTCTAATTTTGTATATTGATACTACAGGCCAACAGGAATCCACAAACCAAGAATGGCCCACATTCGCCCTTAGGGGGCGCTACAGGCCACGCCCTAAATTCCCATTTTATGGTCAAAAATGTTCTAATTTGGTACATTGATACTACAGGCCAACAGGAACCCACAAACAAAGAATTGCCCATATACGCCATTAGGGGGCGCTACAGGCTATGCCCAAAATTCCCATTTTATGGTCAAAAATTTTCTAATTTGGTATATTGACACTACAGGCCAACAGAAATCCACAAACCAAGAATGTCTCACATTCGCCCTTAGGGGGTGCTAAAGGCCATTCCCAAATTGCACATTTTTTTGTCAAATACTTTCTAATTTGGTACATTAATACTACAGGCCAACAGGAACCTACAAACCAAGAATGGCTCACATTCGCCCTTAGGGGGCGCTACAGGCCATGCCCAAATGTCATTTTTTCAAAGTGATTGTATTTCCACCCCATTTATTTAGTTTTTCTGAAACCTGGTGAACATACCTCATTTCTCATTGTAAACAAAAAACCCTACAGGATCCATAAGGTCCGGCATGATGGATTTTCCTGTACACTGAAAATGTTTAGTTTAGGATTCTGACAGAAAGACATGTTTTTTGGATTTTTTCATTGGGAGGGTTTAACCCCAACCCTCTATTGATCAATTTTAAATGATTTGCCATTTTGAGGAGGAATCGCATTGCTGCTTGCAGCTATATTTTTGAGTTGTTGCTGTGTCCATCATCCTTTGTTTTCCGAAAGCCACCAAGTGGAAATGAGCCCGGTAACTAAAGGCACCAGGGTTGCGGTGCAACCGGCTTGGACCCGTCATCGCTGCTTGCAGCTTTAATTATTATTCTTCTTCTTCTTCCGACTGGGCGTCTATGGCAGCCCATAGAAGCGTATGCGGGAAAGTTGTAACGGTTTGACATTCTGATAGAGGACAGTCCCAACATCAAATTGACCAATTTTGGTGTCTCTAACTCATTCCCTCTAGCGCCACCACCTGTCCAAAGTTTCAAAAATATTATGCTAATAACTTTTGAACCGTAAGGCCTATCAACAAAATTCTTTTTTCCTCTGATTCCTGAGCTCATGACGATTCGATTGCACCATATGACGTCATTTTCCGTCATAAAAAATTTTCCGCCATTTTGAATTGTCCAAAAAACCTACTTTTGCAAACACGTCCTAGACGGTTTGTCCGATTTTCACCAAAATTGCACCAGATCATCTTCAAGCAGTGCCAACAAAAAGTTATGGAAATCAAGTTGATTCGTCAAACCGTTTTCGAAAAACGCACAATCAAATTTTACGTAGAGCTTGCAAAAACAAACGTAAGTCTGTATCTCCGCAACGCTTAATTGTATTCAGACCAAACTTGGTACATGTCATTACAAGCATGACCTGAGGCTACATGCTGCGTTTCGGCGCAGCGCCACCTACTGGTCCGGAGATACAAAAAATAGCTATTTTTGTTTATAACTTCTGAACGGTTTGTCCAAAAATCATAAAAGTGGTCTTGTTACATTCAGGGCATCATGCCGAGTTGACTGATATTCAATTTTCTCAGATCGGCCATTTTGGCTGTCAGCCAATTTGAATTAAGTGCTAAAATGTTGTATTTTTTTGAACGCATGAATGAATTGTTACAAAACTCGGTATGGGTCATCAGTACGATGCCCTGAAGGAGCCAGAGAAGTTTCGAAACAGCGCCACCTAGTTATTATTGTTATTCTTCTTCTGACTGGGCGTCTATGGCAGCCCATAGAAGCGTATGCGGGAAAGTTGTAACGGTCTGACATTCTGATAGAGGACAGTCCCAACATCAAATACACCAATTTTGGTGTCTCTAACTCATTCCCTCTAGCGCCACCACCTGTCCAAATTTTTAAATATATTATGCTAATAACTTTTGAACCGTAAGGCCTATCAACAAAATTCTTTTTTCCTCTGATTCCTGAGCTCATGCCGATTCGATTGCACCCTATGACGTCATTTTCAGTCATAAAAATATGTCCGCCATTTTGAATTGTCCAAAAAACCTACTTTTGCAAACTCGTCCTAGACGGCTTGTCCGATTTTCACCAAAATTGCACCAGATCATCTTCAAGCAGTGCTGACAAAAAGTTATGGAATTCAAGTTGATTCGTCAAACCGTTTTGATAAACGCACAAACAAATTTTAAGTAGCACTTGCAAAAACAAACGTAAGGCTGTATCTAAGCAACGCTTAATTGTATTCAAACCAAACTTGGTACATGTCATCACAAGCATGACATGAGGCTACATGCTGCGTTTCGGTGCAGCGCCACCTACTGGTCCGGAGATACAAAAAATGGCTATTTTTGTTTATAACTTATGAACAGTTTGTCCAAAAATCATAAACCGCATCAACTGCACCACCTATTTGTCGAAAGTGATAATCAATTAAATCATAATTTTAGTTAATGTTTATGATTTTTCATCCATTTGCCTAAATTCATCTTTACATGTCTTTAAGTGCTACTTGCTGCAGTTGGTCTGACCATTCCAGCCATGTTGGCATGTCTTGTCATCATCTTTGCGCTTGGCCCCGGTAATGGCTGCTTGCAGCTATATTTATTATTATTATTATTAATATTATTATTATTTCAAAGGAGTCTATATAGGTTTAAAAGAAAAGTTCAACCTAAAATGTCATTAGTTAGCTTCATATTGTGCAAACCAGTTTGAGTTTCTTTTTTTATATATATTTAAGCAATATTACACTCGCAATCGTGCTATATGGCCCTACATCAGCACTGCTGTTACTACCTACGGCACTTGGCCTGCGGCCGAATAACAGCAGTGCTGATGTAGGGCCATATAGCACTCTTGCTCGTGTGATATTACTTAAATATATATATATAAAGCAAAAAAAATCCAGTGAGCGGAAGTTCTGTGGATGAAAATGCCTTGTTGATGAGAGAGGTTGTATATATATATATATATACATGGGATAACGTAATTATAATACAAACATAAGAAACTGTATATATATATATATATATATATATATATATATATATATATATATATATATATATATATATATATAAAATATAAATCCACTGCAGTTACAATTTATTTGTAATTGGTAATTAGAATACAGTTATATTCAAAAAGTATTTTGATTAGTAAAGAGATTACTTTGCAATTTATTGTCATTTGTTTAATTTATTATTTAGTCCTTTTAGAGGGAAAACATTTATACATATAAATGATGCAATCCAAAGTGCATTTGAACAGCAGTGAAACACTTTCTTATGATGTGTTACATTCATACGATCAGACAGAGAAGTAAGTTTGAAGTAAGTTTGGAGCAGAAGAAATAAAAATAAACCTTGTGTAAATTGTCAGTTTTTACGCTAAGCTAAAATGCTATTTCTAGCCATTTTACATGCACACATTACCAGCAGGGCTGGACTTGGAAGAGAAACTGGCCTGGGATTTTACAGAGCAACTGGCCCAAAAGTAGTTGAGCGGGTGGTCTGTTTTGTGGTCCGTTCTGCATAATGCAGCGGCTCATTTTAGC
Organism: Moxostoma hubbsi; assembly: GCA_032164185.1. NCBI lineage: Eukaryota > Metazoa > Chordata > Actinopteri > Cypriniformes > Catostomidae > Moxostoma > Moxostoma hubbsi. The sequence continues at coordinate 312,117 of JAVLUX010000186.1, read as the reverse complement.
TTATCATGGCCCATTTGGCCTGTTTTGTGGCCGACCCACCAGCCCGCTCTGTTCTCCTGATGGCCAGTCCGCCCCTAAATCGCATTATATCTTTTTTCCTAGTAAGATCTTTGATATTAGGGCAAAAATTGTATTCTTGATAATAATTTTTTTATTGTTTTTCTGTAAAAATATCTAAAAATCCTTAAAACAAGATCAGTTTGATTCATCTTGTTTTAGAAATAGCAGGGCAGCAAGTGTCTGTCAGGATTTTGCACTGAGGAGCCGAAAATAAGGTACAACGTTTACAGTGGTAGGTCTAGTGCTGTGGCAGGAGGGACACAACGTCTCATTCCTTCCCTCGGGAAACGGAGGTTACAACAGTAACCATGACGTTCCCTTTCTGTCACTCACTCGACGTTGTGTCGAATGAAGTGACACAAGGGGTCCCATCTTAAAAATGCCACGCACTGACTGTGTTACGTGAACTGTCGAGACAGGTGCAAGCAGGCTACTGCGTGCTAGAGGCAACTGTGTTGGCTGCACATAGCCCTCCTCAACGCCCCCAAAGAGATGTCACATACAGACCTAAGGTTCCCCGCACCCCTGGGGGGGGGAACAGGTGCTACATGACTAGGATGGGAGCAAGCCTGGCAGCCACTGCCTTTTCTCTCACTATGTCTCTCACATAGGACGTGAAGCGATTGGGGCTTAAGAGATGAAACGCGTCGGGGAAGGCCGACAGGGTAATATATTTAATACATCATGAGGAGTTTGCCTGAGAAGGGAACTAAGCATTTGGAGCCTGACCCCAGTACAGAGCACCTGTGACTTGTAGTGGGTTTGGCCGAGAATTACTCCACTGAATTCGCCGGCCAGAAGGCTAGGGAGGAGAACATCCAGGAAGCGACGCTTAGTGGCTAACCTGGGATAGAAGGCGCACTGGATCAGCTTGGTGAAGGGTGCTGTGTGCAAGCGGAACACCCGGTCGGTTGTGCCGCGTTACCGAGTTCTACCGGCTCGGACCTGACAAAACATGGGACTGACTCAACCCTGAAATTATAAAATCTGGCAAAGGTATTGGGTGACGCTTCTTGTAGAGTGTGCTCAAAACCGCAAGGGGGCTGTTTTAAGCTAAGGAAATAGAATCAACGACCCAGTGAGCAAACCTCTGTTTGGAGATGGCGTTCCCTTTCCGCCTTCTGCCGAAGCAGACAAAGAACTGCTCAGAATATCTAAAGCTCTGCGTGCGGTCCAAATAGATATGCAAAGCACATACCGGACACAGCAATGAGAAGGCTGGGTCTGCCTCCTCCCGGGGCAGCTTGCTTGCAGGTTCACAACCTGGTCCCTGAAGGGGGTCATAGGAACCTTGGGCACATAGCCCGGTCGCGGCCTCAGGATAACGTGAGAATGTGCCGGACCGAACTCCAGGCAGGTGTCGCTGACAGAGAAGGCATGCAGGTCCCCAACCCTCTTGATAGAAGCTAATGTGATCAAGAGGGCCATCTTCAGGGAGAGGGCCTTGAGCTCAACTGAATCAAGTGGCTCGAAGGGGTGTCTCTGAAGGCCCGAGAGGACCACAGAGAGATCCCAGGAGGGGAACAGGCTAAGACGGGGAGGGTTCAGTCTCCGGGAGCCTTTCAGGAACCTGATAATCAAGTCATGCTTACCTAGGGACTTGCCATCTACTGCGTCGTGGTGGGCTGCGAGAAGAACATCAATTCGTGAACAAGTGCCATTTTAGGGCGTAAAGTTGCCTGGTGGAGGGAGCTCTGGCTTGGTTGATCGTGTCTACGACTGCAGGTGGTAGATCCAATAGATCTTCTGCATACCATCCAGGGGCCAGACGTGGAGGTTCCAGAGGTCTGGGAGCAGGTGCCAGAGGGTGCCCTGTCCCCGAGAAAGAGGGTCCCTTCCTCAGGGGAATTTTCCAGGGAGGAGCTGTCGTAAGGAGCGCAAGATTCATGAACCAGGCCCGTGTGGGCCAGTAAGGGGCCACCAGGATGACCAGGATAACCTGTTCCTCGTCCTCCCTGATCCTGCACAGCACATACCGGACAAGCAACGAGAAGGCTGGGACAAGCAAGAAGGCTCACTGGGGAAAATGTGTACTTGCGAAGCCCCCGGGGCCAGATGTGTGCCAGTGCGTCTGTCCCGAGAGGAGCTCTTGTCAGGGAGTACCAGAGCGGGCAATGGGAGTTGTCTTGGGAGGCAAAGAGTTCTATCTGTGCCTTGCTGAATTGATTCCAAATCAGCTGGACCAACTGGGGGTGGAGCCTCCACTCAATGCTAGGCAAAACCTGCCGCGACAGCGCATCCGCCATTGTGTTGTGCCAGGGATGTGAGTGGTGCACAGGGACCTGAGTCGTGGTTGACTTCAAAGGAGGAGATGGCAAGCGAGTTGTGACATATGACGAGAGCTCGCGCCGCCTTGGCAATTTATGTACGCTACTGTCGCGGTGCTGTCTGAACAAATCAAGACATGCTTGCCCCGGATTAGTAGGAGAAACCTTCGTTGGGCAAGAGATACAGCCAACAACTCTAGGCAGTTGATGTGCCAATGCTGCCGGGGTCCTGTCCAGAGGCCAGTGGCAGCGTACCCATTGCACATGGTGCCCCAACCCTATCGAGAGGCATCTTTGGTCACCAGGACATGTCTGGACACCTGCTGCGAGGGGACTCCGGTCCGTAGAAAGCAGAGGTCTGTCAAAGGGTTGACAGTATGATGGGGAAAAAGGGGTGAATGTCACTCGGTATGTGCCGTGGCGCCATGCCCATCTCGGGACTCATGTCTGTAGCCAGTGCTGAAGCGGTCTCATTTCATCAAACCAAATGGCGCGGCCACGGCTGAGGATGGCATATGCCCCAGGAGCCTATGGAATTGTTTTCTGCGACCTTCATGAAGACGTGAGGGGACAGGGACAGGCCGAAGGGGAGGACCTTGTACTGATACGACTGGCCGCCGAACATGAACTGTAAGAAGGGTCGGTGTCGAGGCAGAATGGAGACGTGGAAGTATGCGTCATTCAGGTCTATCGCATCCTTGAGGAGCAGGGTCGTGATTTCTACTTGTAAGGCGATGTTTTTTTCGGCGCGCACAGAAGTGGAACGAACACCGCTGAAACGAGGCGGGAGCCGGGCGAAATGAATCACGTAGCCGAGTCGGATGGTCTTGGCCAGCCAGCTCGACGGATTGGGAAGTGAAAGCCATGCATCCAAACTCTAAACGGGACAATCACATTTGACATACACAGTCGGGGGGGGGGGGGGGCACATAATAGCGTTTCATGAGGCAGAAGAGCATCCCAAGGCTTGGGTGCTGAGAAAAGACTCAAAGCACTTACCTTGCTCCGCGCACCGGCTGGATGACCCAGGGTGTGAGGTAATCACTCATTATTGAGAATGTGGTTACCACAGCCTGAAGGCGGTGTGGCAAATGAAACAAGGATTCTCCTCCCAGCACTCCACCGGGGGACGGAGTGGTCTTGGTACCACCTGCCTGGGTCGCCCGTCTCAGGAGTGCTTTGGAGCTTTCCTGGTCCTGGAAGGGGTCCTAGATACAGGTGGCATAAGCCGCCTGCGCGGTGCTCGATGCTGGGGCTGAGTGCTGGGCACTGTTTGAGTCAGAACTACCTGTTGTTTAGCCGCAGGGGGACACCCTCAGCGAGCAGGCGAAGTTGTTTTCCGTGTCACCAAGAGACCAAGCTGGGAGACGGGGGTGTTGAGATATGTGCCTTGTCAACGTCACACATCTCGAGCATGTTCAGCCAGAGGTGACGCTCCTTGACCACAAGAGTGGCTGTCCGGTGGCGCTGTAGACTTTCGAGTCATGACATCATTCTACAGGCTCTGGAGGGGAGAACCGGGCGGTCCCGCCAGGTGGTGGCGTTCTCGGGACACAAGTGGATTGCAACCGCTCTGTCCACCTGGGGGACCTCCGTGCCCCTGTGGGCCACCCCGCCATCCATGGTAATGAGAGTGGACGAGCGGTGGGTCAGTTCCGGGCAGGAAAAGGTGCCCTCCAGGTCTGCGTAAGCTCGTCATGCACTTCCAGAAAGAAAGTAACTGGGGGTGGCGTGGCTATGAGCGGCGCCCTGACCCGAGGAAACGATCGAGTAGCCGTGAGGGGGGGGCGGAGGTTTTCAGTCCAGCCTCGCGCTCGCGCTTGCGGCGGCGCGGGAAAGCATAGCGGATATCTGTGAGTCAGCCTCAGACTGAGCGAGCAGACTCGAAGGTGGCAGCCCAGAGGAGTCATCAGCATCAGACGCCGCTGTGACGCTCTTCGATGCAGCGCCGATGTCGTCATCCAATTCCGGGGGCTCAAGGGAGAATACCGGCTGGCCACGATGCGAACCGCACACATCCCGAGCTCGAACAGAAGCAAGAAAGCGTGGTTCATGGGTATTTACCTGGCGAAACCGAGCCTGTCGTCTTCCCCAAATCACCTTCATCACCAGCCGGGTAGTCTTCAATCCCGTGGGAAGGAGGAATGATGTGGCTGAAGTGGCTTTCTCCCGTGAGGAAAGAAAGCCTGCTACTGCAATGTTGCCATGGCTATGTTCTCGCACTGAGAACATGAATCATTTATAAAATGCTGCCTGCATGTGATCGCAGCCCAGGCATGCGAGGCAGCTTTTATGACCGTCAGAAGTGGAGAGAAATCAACCGTATCCAGGAACTACACAGAGGCGGAAAAACATCTTTAAAAAGACGCGTCCTGAAAAGGACGTTCAACGCCTGCTATGTATTGCTCTTTTATGAGTGGGAACTCAAATTCTTTTTAGAGGAAATAAACTCAAACTTTTTAGGAGGAGAAACACTCTTTCAGGCAATGAAAGCGATGTCGAAGCGCCCAGGGGCATGGAATGCACAGCGTGCAGAGTGAGAAAACGCCAGCTGGAAATGCGCTGTAGATCCAACAGCAAGAAAAATTTTGACTGACACTCGCTGCCCCACTTCCCTTTATACCCGTATGTCCGGGGCAGGGCATGTTGTCTGCCAACTTGACATTGGCCTTTTCTCAGGTTCAGAGATACGTTTGGCATCCCAGGAAGACCCCTTGTGTCGCTTCATTCGACACAACTTTGAGTGAGTGACAGAAGGGAACATTTTACAGCATGTATTCTGTAATCTGAAGTGGAATACATTTTAAAAGTAACACTCCCAACCCTGTTTATATATATCAGCAGTCTACCTTTGCTTTACACATCATTATACCAGATATATCAAATATCTGATATTCTGATTCTCAAATATATTTCAATAATAATATGGAATATTATTAGTTTTATACTGGTCATGTTATCATTGTTGTGATACCCTATGGGATCAAATAGACCACATCAGAAAGAAATAATTGGTCAAGACAACTGAGTGGTCTATCTATTTACATGCATATTAGCTTTGGATTTCCATGAGTAAAATGCTGGGAAAGTGACAGTATTAATTATTTGTAATACCACTGAAATGGTGAACATGAACTTAGCCAATTGTACACATAAGTATATGCTATTATTGATATATTTAAAACGTATATTTTTGTATGATATTTTGTTCTTTCCTTTCCTTTCCTTTCCTTTCCTTTCCTTTCCTTTCCTTTACTTTCTGTAACACAGATCAAATTCGTGGGCAAGGAAGAGGCAAGAAACCGGCTTGACATATAAACTAAAGGTTTAATGTAAAACTCAAAAGACAAACACATAAGATAACGGACGTCCGTAATTGAGCTCTCTCTCTTGATCGCCGTCTGCGAGTGGCCTTTATCCCTCTTGACGGCTTAATTAGCCTAATACGGGACCGGGCGTGCGTAATCACGCGCCGGTCCCGCCCTCCACCGTGCCACACTTTCCTTTTTTGTTTTTGTTTTTTGGACTTAATTAATTGTCACTGATTCTATCATTTATTTTAGCTGTGAATTGAGCCCTAAGGTAGTATAAAAGAGACTTGTCAGTTCTTTCAAGCACCAGAATAAAGGCAAACAGATAAGAGCAATTTTTTGCACGTTTAACTTAACCTTGTCCACTCACACAAGGGCACAAGCTCTGAGTGGAATGAAAAGCAGTAACTATGTGAGGGATAATGTAGAGTATGGCAAATGTATGGCAAATAAAACCCTAACAGGGTGATTAGGACCACAGTGCATAAGAGGAGGGGTCTTACAGAGGTTTATTTTGCAATAATAACTGGGGTTTATTTTGTGATAATGAGAGATTGTCTGGCTACTTAATAAAAAAATAAGAGTTATGCAAGATAAATAATAGTAGCATAGCTATGTAGGGAATGATTTGCAGCAGGGACGTATGGAACCAGGTGCACTTCTGGTCGTGCAGAAAAACAGGGGAAATATTAACCTTTTCACACGTAAGTGTCTTCTGTACTGACGGACCCCCCAGCTTGGGTTATTTAATGCGCGCTGTGATATGTATTACCTTACACTTCACAGCAGATGCACTAGATGACTGGAGATTATGTCAAAGCAGGCACACTGAAAATCAGAATATATATTATCAAACAATGAAGATTTTAGATGTTTATAATGATAGATTATGATAGATAAGATGTGATCGCGAATGTGCTTCCCTGCTATGCACGTTACCATATTGTTTACGTACAATGCAGCATGGGATTCTGAGTTTGAGATAGAAGCATAGAAGGTTCCAAAAACCTAGCACTTCCACTTTCCCAGCACGAGAAGTGGTTAGATTGAGTGACGGAGGGAATGGGAGAAGGCTCGACTCGACTGATTAGTTTGTATATTCTTTGTTTGATGTCAGAAAACATGGCCACATCGCTGCATCAAAACAGTGTGATCTGATGGTAATGGCTTTAAACTTTTATATAGTGAACATTTGAATGTTTGTAACACATAAAAATAAAGATATTTTGACATTGAAAAGACTATTTGAGTAGATGGTTCATTATGACAACTGCTTCAGTACAGCTACAGCAGCATAAATGCAGATCACACCAGATTGATTGTACGACTCTGAGCCAGCCTAGTGTAATCACACAGATTTGATTGCGCACGCAACCGTATGATTAAATTAAAAACAAATTATATTCTAATAATCTTACAATAACATGTAAATCACTAAAGCATTAAAGAAAATTAGGCGAATGTGGAGATTGAGGCGAATTCCAATCATAAAGTGATCATTCCTATACACTTCTCACTCTGAAGGGAAGAGGCTTTGAAGTCAGTACTCCGAAAGGAGCATGGCACCATTATTGTATTCGCTAACAGTCTTGTGGAAGGGCCCTTCGAGAAAAGATGAATTATCTCACTTTTGCTTGTAAACAGCCCTTTAAGTGGCTTCCCCTTCCCGCATTGCCCTTCAAGAGTGCAAAAATGCCATTGGAAATTTGTCCCCAGGATCATCGAAGGGATATTGCCTCAGACGATTAACAGATCAGGTAAAAAGTCCACTCTATCTATTATATTGTAGTGTAAATGTGTCAAAGGTTTGTCACATCTCTTTCAGTGATGATAAAAATTCAATAAGTCTTTCGTGAAATACTGACTTAAATTGAAGGAGCTGGCTGATTCCAAAACAAATATACTTTTTGTTGAAATGAATAAACCATTACACTAACCACTTTTTAAAAAGGTACCATGGTGTGTGTGTATATATATATATATATATATATATATATATTCTTTTTTTCTTTTTTTTTTTTTTTGGACATGTAGTTTACCATGGTAATTATTCAAAATCATGGCATCACTATCTTGGTTCCTACCACCATTGCACCATGATTCCGCCACATTACGGACAGAATGTATTAAAATAAAATTATATTAAAATTAAGAGTACTATACTGTAGAAAGAGTTATATAGAGGGAATGGTGAGGTAAGAGTGGAAGCAGAAGAGATGTCAGGATAAAGTGAGCGAGCAAAAATGTGAAAATGTGAAGAGTGATGAGACAATAAACCTAACAAAATTGCACTGTGGTATTACCACAGTACTGAATGATTATTATATTCATATTTCATGATATTTTCTTTGTACTCTAAGTGACTTAAAAAATACCATGCTTTCACTATAGCACATGTCAAAAACACGGAATTAACACAAATCATGCATGTACTACTCATTCAAAAAATATCTGTCCCCTATTTTTATCACCCACTATCTTCCTGCAAGCTTATGCCGCAAAAGCAGCTTACATTTGTTCCATTTTCAACTTTCCACCCCCCAATTCCCCCCACTCTGAATGGTACCAAAGATCTATACCTCCTGGGAACTTTTTAAAATATCATTATTGAAAACCGCAGGCACTATAGAAAGCCCAATACACAAGAGAGATATTTTTCACATCAATGTCCCTCTTCAGTGTGGGCCCATATGTCAAGGGCACAACGGCCAGAGGGATGACATCATTAACACTGTGACAGGCAGCTGTAGCTGAGGAATTCTTCTGGTGTGGCAGCCAGACAGTCACAGTAAAGCCTGTTTGCCTAAATCTGATTGCTCTGGTGGCAAGCAGTGCTCTTTTGGACAGATAAATATCATATAATTTAAGTAATTACCCCAACTGTAGGCGATAGCAAAAAAAAAAAAAAAAAGTACAAAAAAAGAAAGAAAATAAATTATGTCATTCACTCTCAAGGATGCAATTTGTTTCGGTAGAACACAATTATTTTTAAGAATCTTTACACAGCTCTTTTCCACACAACGGCAGTTCAGTGGCCATGTCTGTCAAGCTCCAAAAAAGAAATAAAAATACCATCTGTGTGGTCTAGTCCAAGTTTCTGAAGACACAATAGCTTTGTGAACAGACTAAAATGTAAGTCTTTATTAACTGATAATCATGCTCTTTGCCAAAGCTCTGAATTCTAATTCATGTCCATGACAAATTCAAAAATGATGCATGGCTCACCATTCCAGGATTGATGTCATTGTTGCCAGAATGCTACTGGTTCTAAAGATTCATTCATATATTTGCATTTTAGTTTCTCACACAAAGCTATTATATGATTTCAGATGATTTGGGAAAGAGCCAGCGAATCATACGAACTACTTTTATGGTGTTTTTTTGTCCTTTTGAAGCTTGACAGCCTTGTTTTTTATGAACTGTCGCTGTATGGAGTTATGAGCTGCATAAATATTCTTAAAAATGTCTACTTGTGTGTTCCATGGTTAGAAATCACCAGCAAATGGGAATGGAATGTCATGAGAGTGAGTAAATATGTTTCTTGCAATTGGGAGAAGCACATTCTTCCATAAATGTTTGCATTATTATCGCTACTGTGGTTTTAGTAATTAACCATATACGTCTGGGATTAATTGTCTGGGTTTTATTAACTGTAAATGATTAACTACACACACGGATGCATGTTAATGAACACCAAGACTTAAAATTAATTGCTCAGTAATGCCATCATTAACACTCACTTAAGTGCACTTTTCTCGTTCTAACATATTCCTCGCAACATTTTTCACTCTGAGACACTTATTATTCAAATGGAATGGAAGATAATGTTGTATTTATTAGAAAAGGACCAAGGACTGTGTTTGAAAATATCTCCACTGGAAACCCAAATTGCTTAATTTTCCATGTTACCCCTCTGTCAGTGGCAGACCTTTCTTTTAAGATAATCTATTTTCATTTAATGGAAACAGCTTTAGTCTACCCAGTCATGTTTTATATAGGTGTGTGTGTGTGTGTGGGTATTCTAAAGTTTTTTTTTATTTTTTTTTTTTATGATGAATAGTTGCCAGTCTCCACAGAAAAGGTTAGATCCTTTAAATACAAAAGAAACCAATTTAAAGTGCAACCCTGGATCCCAATAAACTGTAAACTATTTAAAAGAATGCCATGATCAAGAGTTTCAAATGCCGCACTGAGATCTAGCAAAATTAGAACAGCACAATTACCAGATTCGACAGAAAGCAATAGGAAATGTAATACTTTGAGCAACACAGACTCTGTGCTATGTTTTGGTCTAAAGCCAGACTGGTATTTATCAAAAATGGGGCCAAATGTGTAGGTTCGAGATGTCTGGGCGCAGATGCCAGAGGGTGCCCCATTCCTGAGAAAGAAGGTCTTTCATCTGGGGAATTTGCCAGGGAGGTGCCATTCCGTGGAACGTGAGATCCGAGAACCAAGTCCGAGTGGGCCAGTAAGGAGCCACAAAGGTGACTTGTTCCTCATCCTCCCTGACCTTGCACAGCATCAGTGCAAGAAGGCTCACTGGGGGAAATGCGTACTTGCGCAGCCCCTGGGGCCAGCTGTGTGCCAGCGCGTCTGTCCTGAGGGGGGCCTCCATTAGGGAGTACCAGAGTGGGCAATGGGAGCTGAAGTGGGAGGCAAAAAGATCTACCTGTGCCATACCGCACGGCTCCCAAATAAGCTATATAATTATATATATATATAAACACATCTTACTTTTCATGGCCGTTTCTTATATGTTAATGGTTTGTTCACACAATTACTGTAATTATGAGTGTCCGACTAGTAAATTCCATTCACGTAACTCATAATACAAATTAGAAACACTGAACTGTATTAATTCTCTAAGTTCTCACTTTCATGAAGTCCTTGAAAATGAAAAATTAATGCTGAAAAAAGTACTTAAATTTCTGTATTTTTATTAGTGATGCTTGCATGAATCTTGTTTAGTCTGTTCTAATCGCGAGTTTCACGGCTCTTTAGCCCCAGTTTTGTTTTTATTATAACAGTGGATTTTCATTCAATTTTGTACACCAGAGGTATTACAATATTAACGACAACGTTAGATGTTATTTAGTCTAAAGAGTACTTTAGTCTTGTTAATGGTGATGCCGATTAGAGACAAAATCTTGTCAAACTTGATGTTCTGTAAAAGCAATGCATTTCAGGATCATATCAGATAGTACATATTAATGTAAGCTTTTGTTGCATTTTTAACTGTGGTAAAACCTTAAACTAGTAAGTATTTTGTGGGATAAATCTCTCTTCTTGATTCTGTTTTGTACTGTAACTTGACTCAGCTTGCTTGAGGTGAACCACTGACTTGACTTGTTTTGCTTGACTGTATGAATTGCCGACTTGAGACATGACTCGGAATTTGAAGGTGAGGACTTGAGACTTGCACATGTGTGACTTGCCCCCACTTCTGCTTTCTGGTAATTGGGAACATTTTGAAATACAGACAACTGCTCACAGATTAATGAAACACCATTACCATTAAATGCAGTAAGCATGGCGACAGTGTAGAGGTTTCAGTTGACATTTTGAGTCTGTTGATGATTTATTTGTGACAGTAAAATCTTTATACAACTCTGCTTAGTAGTGGCCAATCATGTTTGTTCAAATCTATTTCAGTCTGACAAAAATCAAAGAGGCAGAGTTAGTTAAGAAAGAGCAATTGTCATCAGTCAGAAACCAAAAGAGAACTTTTCAGTTTGATATATCGCAGAAATTAAACATGCAGGAATCAAATTGGTCGTGTATTATCTGCTTAAATAATTTATTCTGTCTTTAAATAGAGCCAGATTTCAAGCAGCTTCTAATTGTACTTGAGTTGTCAAACTTGAGTTGTCAAAGCTAATGACTGCAGGCACTTCAAGTTGCCTCTTGGCACCACTCCATTCCAGCTTGTACCTTACAACATAGATGAAGCCATGGGTTCCCAGATGTCTTTTATACCCATTTTCAGATGTCCCTAGGCAGAGGTTGGCATAAGAGTGGGTTTGGTAGGCTTTATTAAGGCTGCACTGAGCTCGGCAGATAGAACCCTATCTCTCTGCCTTGCTACTACCTGTGATGTTGTCTTTCACAAACTTGGGCTCATGTGTAATTCAATTACAGTAATCCAGCAAGGCCACAATGGCCTCCAAATTGAGCACAGAAATGTGTTTGTTTTAGGTTCTTGCAACAATAAGAACAATAATCATGCAATGGGATAATGGAGTGGTGTTGAAGTCAAATGACATTCCTACAAAATCAAACCAACCTTCGCAAATTGTTGAAGAGTGTTGATTTCAGCTAATGATTTCTTTGTCTCTCCTTCCCTCTTCCCCAAATGTTTGTCACCATCTGTCTGTTTTCCTCTACAACCCCCTGTTTCCTATGCCTATTCGACTCACATTCCTTCAGTTATGGAGACATGGTGCCTAAGACGATTGCTGGGAAGATTTTCGGTTCCATCTGCTCCCTGAGTGGGGTGCTGGTAATAGCCCTACCTGTGCCTGTCATCGTGTCCAACTTTAGCCGAATCTACCATCAGAACCAGAGGGCAGATAAGCGGCGTGCTCAGAAGGTACAGGTGAACACCTTTAACTAGTTGCTGAGCTTTGTTACACTGACGGCAGGGTAAAGGGTGAGCAGTGTGTTTGTGCATGTGAGTGTATGTTTGCAAGTTAAAATGGCACACCTTTGCCCCACCCACAAATTGCAAATCAGCTACTAACGACTAACATGAGCTGCAGAGCTGCAAATGGCCTGGTGGACGAGTCTGGGTGCATGACCTCAGACCAGCCTGCTACACACCCTAACACATGATTATTTACCTAAATCAGATCTTTAGCTTAATGATGGTTGGAGAGACCTGATAGCTGATGATGGAAGGCAGATAGGAGGTACAACAGGTGAGATACCATCATCCAGAGCTTACTAGACCTGTGCTTAAGTGGTTAAAGGTGTCAGGACATTGACACACAATATTTGAATGTTTTTTTGTGACTAATTTCAAATATAATATTTATATAATATAACTCATTGTAGTCTACCTCTGCTCCTATTAGCTTGACACCTTGCAGCAAACTGATCCAGAAATCAGCTCTAGTTTTCAATACATCTAATCTTACACATTCTCATCCATCCCACCTGGGTTGCTCAGAACATTCATTTTCCAGTAAACTATGTTTCAGACCCATTGCATCTGTATTTAAAAAATGCTATAATAATAGTATTAGTTTTGACCAAAGGATAGTTTATCTTTATTTTTTCATAGGTCATATTGTTTTGCTTTGTGTAATTTAATTAATTTACATTTACATTTATGTATTTGGCAGATGCTTTTATCCAATGCAACTTACAGATCCCTTATTACAGGGACAATCCCCCGGAGCAACCTGGAGTTTAGTGTCTTGCTCAAGGATACAATGGTGGTGGCTGTGGGGATCGAACCGACAACCTTCTGCTAAACAGTTTAGTGCTTTAGACCACTACACCACCACCACTCTGTTTGATCAAAAGGTTGCTAAAATACTGTGTTTTTTGCAGTGTTGAGATAAGGGCTTGACATATACATCCACCCTATCTGCCTGTTAGATATTTTTGTCATCCAATGTATTTAATTTATTTTCTTGATCTGCAATCCCCGTCTCGATATGGCTCAGCTGAGGGAAGAAAGAAATGACAGACACCCAATGCTATCAAATCCTTCTTCAACGTTTATTGTTCAGCACTTTGTTATATGGTCCAGAAAAACCACATTCCACTGGACCCCCACCAATGAAATAGTTCATTACCTTATATGGGGGTGACATACATGTTTGAGCTACGTGTGAAACGTGAGAGTAGAGACAAGAAACACATTCCTATAGAACATCCTTCAAACAGGGAACAGTTGCAGTTTTTCTTTGTGATGACACAGCAAGCTACATCACCCAGAGAAGTTGTTGAGAAGCCTTAATTTCACACTGCCAAATGCAGGTAAAGATCGATACAAAATATTCTTCTTGTCTGAAACACAGGTGCGTCTTTTGCATAGCATGATTGAAGCCTGTATTTTGTTAAAGTAGCCAAGCCATCACAGACCCACTCACGTGAGTGAACCGCTCTCTGGAGCTCTGGACCAACAGCACTGACAAGGAAAAGGGGAAACAACACTGTGGAATGTACCAACATAAATTACAAGACTTTTCGATCTATAGATCATAACCCTTCCTAAAACTTATTACTTTTTTTTAATTTTTTTTTATTCTGTAGTAACACTAACTTGAATTAGGACATACATTAAATATATAAGGGTGATTCTATTAGAATTCAGTTTTGCTACCACTGTGAAAGATGTAGTTAAAGTTTCTAAATGTGATCATCAGGGTTGCCACTTTTGAAGTTTTAAAATAAGGGACACTTAAATGGGGAGAGGTCATTTATATGTAAAAAAAAAAAATTAATTAAAAAAATAAATAAAATAATAATAATAATAATAATAATAATAATATATATATATAATTTAAAAACAAATAAAATAAATACAAATTATATATTTTTTTTAAATGTATATAAACCATCCAATATATATATATATATTAATGTTTGTCTTCTTTGTCTTATTTATATATACGTTTTGGATGGTTTATATATATTTAAAAATTTTATTATAACTTGTATTTATTTAATTTGTTTTTATGATTGTACTCATACATTGTTTGATCTTATTGAACATTTATATAGAAAAAAACTCCACATTTTTCCACCATTTGTGGACTTTTCAGACAGTCCCTTTCCACACCCTCCACAGTATTAGCATGTTGTAGCACAATGTGAGGACATTTCAGACGGTCCCTTACCGACCGTAGACAAATTGTTCAACTTACATCTATGTTAAATTGGCGATCTGGATTGATTTCACCATCACACCAACTGACCAGCTTAAATACGGGACAAATCGCGTCAGGTATTGATTCAATACGTGATGTATCATTTTATCTTTAAATATGGGACGGTCCCGTAACTTGGGGCAACCAAGTTCAGGCTATTATTTTTAATTTTTTTTAAAAACTACGATTTTTAATATATAACAAATAATATAGTTTATTTTTTAGAAAGACTATCTACAATAACCTTGCCACAGTAATGAGGAGCCATCAATGGTCTTACCTCGCATTATGGCCTTAATATTAAAAATGCTACTGATCATTATGCATGTGTCTTGCTAAACTCCTGTAACATCTCCTGTTGCCTTTATCATTTATAATGAATAATATTTTCTTATATTTTGGCTTGTGAAAATGTTGAGTTGCTAATGACTTTGGAACAGCACTTGCCACAGTGCCGATGAGCCAAAAGGTTAATGTCATGCCCTGGAAAAGATGATACATCCTCTACCTATTTATTAATCGATAATCAGGACATACAGTTTTTTTTTTTTTACGAATTATGAGTGATTTATCAGCATGAACAGGGTTGAGAGGGATACTTTTGAAATGTATTCCATGACAAATTAAAGAATAAATGCTGTAAAATGTAATTTGTATCATATTCTGTTAGATTACTCAAGGTCAGTAATGTATTCTAAATACTTTGAAATACTTCTTCAGCACTGGTAGATTTTTTTCACTTGTTTTGACTATAAAAACTCTGCCAGTACTGTAAGACAAAATACACATTAAAAATACTTTCTCTGAAAATCTAAATATCTTATGCAGTGTTGTTTCTAAAACAAGATCAATCAAATTGATCTTGTTTTAAGGATTTTTAGATACTTTTACAGGAAAACAATAAAAAATGTATTATCAAGATTTATGATCTAAAAAAATATTATCGCGCCTGGTAACATGCATATAAAATGGCTAGAAATAGCATTGTAGCTTAGCTTAAAGCTGATAATTTACATAAGGTTTATTCCTATTGCTTCTGCTCCAATGTTACTTCAAACTTAATTCTCTGTCTGCTCGTATGAATGTAACACATCATAAGAAAGTGTTTTACCACTGTACAAATGCACTTTGGATTGCATCATTTATATGTATAAATATATCCATCTGAAAGGACTAAATATTAAATTAAACAAATTACAATAAATTGCACAGTAATCTCTTCAGTAATCAAAATACTATATGAACGTACATGTATTCTAATGACCAATTATTTAAATTGTAACTGTAGTGAAATACAGTTAATTATATTTTGTATTTTAAGTATGTAATCCCAGAATTCTGATTCTGATTCTGACAGGTATTCCGTTACTCCTCAACCCTGGGCATAAAATAACTTAATGACGTGTTCACACACAATAAACTTGAATTTGGCTCTCCCATATTTAACATGCTCTAACTCATCATTTTAGTTCCAAGAGAGATTCATAGATCCCATGGCCAAGCACAAATCAAGCATCGGCTTCAGCATGAGACCAGCACCGTTTCAGTGGAAAAGGATCAACAGTGTCTGCATGGAACTTGAGAGACTTTTAGACATTTATACTTATAGCCAATGACAGAGAGAGAAAGAGATACAGGAACAGACAAAAATAAGAGGGAAATAGCTTTAAGACAGGTTTGCACTGGCTGGTGCACTCTACTCTCAAAAAACCTCTTTCAACGAGTCCATGCAGAAGAAGGGAAAATAACCCTTAGCAACTGTCAGGACACTTGCATAGCCCCCCAAACCCTCAGGCTTTGAGATATTGTTTTATCAAGGAATTGTACTACACCCGTTATTATTATCTGAGTTCTTCACATGAGACTCGGTGTCAAAGAGATTTGACCCTCAGATGTTTAAGATTTCCAGAATCAATGTTTTTTATTTTTATTTTACACCTATAACCCGTTGCTCATGTTTGAGCACTTTCGACGATTCCTCTGTCTCGCACTGTTCAATAATGATCTCCCTCATCATCCTCTTTGCCAGACTCCTCATGCTCTCACTCCTGCAGGCCTCCTAATTCAGACATCAGGACAGCCACAGCCTAAACTGGCTGATTAAAGCGAGTGGATATTGCCAGGATGAGCCTCCGTGCCTCTGTCCTTCCATCATCTGTCTTCATTTCAGTCTAATGCTGAGCTGCTCCAGGCTCACATTACAATTAGTAGTCCCATCTGGGTTCTTCATCTTGGCTTGATATTTCTCACACTCAAACAAATCTCACCAACATCAACACCGGTACCAAAGTCTTAGAGCAAACTGTATGCTTTCTAGCTTTTCAGCCTCCTGTGGATTCCTTCTCCATCCTGCCTTGCGTGATGGTCATCACTGCTCCACCATTCATCCAGAACAGTGACCTCATTGGGAGTTTGTCTATGGTCACAACTCACTAGTGACGTGCAGAGACACAGCAAATGGCTTTCCCTCATTTTAGTCATTGCCCAAATCACAGAGCCAATTTTCAAGACCAAAGGAGAGGCTGAATGGGTCCCACCCAATGGTGGCAGCCCTAAATGGGTGGTAGGGGTCACAGCAGTAATGGGGCAGCAAAGTCAAGTTCAGACTCTCAATGACGGAGTCAGCCCAGGCATGGAGAAAAATTATGGAGCAGGAAGCACGTCAAGTGAGAAACAAAGAAAAAGGTAGGACTTGGAGGTATTTCAAAGGCAACTTCTCCCAATGTCAGAGGACACTCATTTGGAGGACCATCAGAGGAGAGCAATCATGGAAGCAGAGGGAATATCTTGTATTTACGACATCTAGCAGATGAAATGTTTAAGCGAGGAAAGCTAAGATTAACAGGATTTTATTTTTAGGTATTTAATGTTATCTGTACCATCAAAAACTGAGTCACTTTCATTTGTCACCTTATAAACATGATGGACTGAACAAGACCATGATAGGCAAGGTGTATTTCCCTTAAAGGAAAGTCTGATGGAGTATAATTTTAAAATGTGAATGTTGTGATAATATATATACAGTATATATATATATATATATATATATATATATATATATATATATATATATATATATATATATATATATATATATATATATATATATATATATATATATATATATATATAATGCGAGAATAAAACTACACATTTTACAATATGTCTTTTATTGGTGCTTATCGAGATTCAGCACAGCAGGGGCCTTATTTCTTGAAAGAACAGAAAAGTATTTTCTTCTTTTTTTTGTTTCATCAGAACACACACAGAAACCATACACATAATACAAAATTGCAAACAATTTTCCTGTTGTCTATCATCTCTGCAATTTTAAACTTTTGATCTCTGCTATTTCAACTTTTGAAATTTTGAATAATTGAAAGTGCATGCAGCTCCCAGCAAATAGCAAATGCTCTGTCTCAGCTATTGAAAAATGGTTTTTGAACAGTCATTTATGGACTTGAGCTTAGATTAGTACGAGGATTCCATTGTATTACCTCCCCGTGGCTATTTTCATAAGCAAAGACAGCCAGTGCAAGTCTCAAGAGCTTCATATGATACACGGCCTCACCTGTGAGCAATGGGCGCCTATTTTAAACTGTTTATGACATTAATGCAATTGGTTTATTATACAATTGTTCCAGTCGTGACTGAAGTTCTGGGTAGCTGTTAGCACCTTGAAATCTTTTACAACTTTGAATGGCGTATACTATTTTGTTATTTTTAAGTTCATTAAGTCATTTCTTTAACTTTATTTTTGCCAGAGGGGAGGGGTTAATGTAGATAATATAGTCAATATGTCTGAACACTATTACGTTTGAAAGTGTCATTGCCTAGTGTCTTTGTAAAACAAACCGTTTGCAGTACCAAAATACTTCTTTTAAATGGAAGCCATCTCCTTTTAGATGTGCTCTTCACGTGTCTATGGGGAGCATCTGACAACAAGTAGGTGACAGACTTTCAAGAATTGATACTTACCTCAATTAGGAGGAAAGCAGTTAAGACAGATATCTACCACTTCAGAGACATCTCCTCCATTCCCCATCCATTTTATTCACCTCACTTCATTCTATTTTATTTTTCTTTCTCCAGATGATCCAATCTAGATAGTGTTTATGTGAAACATTTAGGGCATCTACCATATCTTAGCTAGGTATTCTAAAAACGAAGGTGGTAGGATATTTTTTGACATACACAAAATGTAAAGAGTGGGAATTAGCAGAAAAGAGAATGAATACTAGCTTTTTTTCTTTTTCAAATAAAATCTGAATTTACCAACAATTATCACTTGAGAACAAATGATATATGCCTAGAATTCTATTATGATCTAATATATCTATAATATTTAGTGACCTCTCCAGTGTTTATATTGTACATTTTGAAGCTCCATCTATCTCTGACTAGTGTACACGCAATCATTAATTGAACAATGTGAAATTTGATTCCATCCAAAAAGAGCCCCTGGCTCTCAACCCCCTTCCCAATGTTTCTCTGGCTTGGCATGGATGGATGAGACAACTGATTGGATCCTGATATATAATTCATTACCATGTGCAAAGGTCGTCTGACTCTGGTCCTTTCTGCCCACACAGAAAGCCCGTTTGGCCCGTATAAGAATAGCCAAGATGGGCAGCTCCAACGCCTACCTTCAGAGCAAACGCAACGGACTCTTCGACGAGCTGTTGGATCTCACAGTAAGAACTTCTTGGAGACCTTCTTGGAAATGTTTAACATCCAGTTTCATTTTAAACTCTGCAGAGATATCTGACAAGAAAGCTGAAATATATTGATATCCTTCTGAGATCTTTCAGGGTCTCCTTTAACAGAAATATAACAGTGGTTTGCCAGTAAATTAACCATGTCACAATTTATTTCTCCCAGCTAATTGTCTATTGGCTTGTGGGATTTTTAGGGAATTGCTATCCTGTACATGACACAAACTGCTTTATTCTTGTTAAGATACACTTCAGATTAGAAAATGGAGTTGTGTGGCATAGTGGTTAAAGGAATAGTTCACCCAAAAATGTTAATGTTGTCATCATTTACTCTTCCTGTCAGGTAATTCCAACTGTGTATTTTTTTTTTTTTTTTCTTGGAACACAAAAGATGGTATGCAGAATGTCTAAGCTTCTGTTTTCCATTCAACAAACATAGATGCTGATTAATACTGCCAAGCTTTAAAAAGGACAAAAAAAGCACCATTATAGTATCATAAAAGTAGTCCATATGACATTATGTTTAAAGTTTTCTGAAGCCATATGATAGCTTTGTGTTAGCAACAGACAAAAATTTGAGGTGTTATTTACCGATAATCTTCCCCTCTGCCACATTTTACCATTCTCACCTTTGGACATGCTGTGCCTGCCAAGAGCTTGACAATATGAACGAGCATGCCATTTCACGATAAATCACTCAAATTTAAAAAATGGCATATCAGATGAAACTAGAGACTCTAAACTTTTGACTCAAACTGGTTTCAACACTTTATTAGGTTTCTTGTCAGATGAGGTTTTGTTGCAGTTTCTCCCAAAGACAAACTCCGCTGTGATCAGCACCATATTGTTTTATCACATGACTCAATACGTCGAAAGTTTAACCCTTTACTGACAGCCCGGATTTTCCTAAACTGAGATCAGTTGGTTGAAATTAATTTAAATTATGAGTTGCGTATAGCGAAGTTGGGTCGCACAAGTTTAATGTAAGCATTGGCTTATTATTGTCTCTTGCTTATTATTATTTCAATGTGAATCCTTTTCCAGTCATTATAAAAACTTTAGGTTTTATTTTTATATTAAGTAACAAAAGGTGGTTTTACAAAATACGTGGTAACCATGGATTCCATATTCAATTTCAATTTAGACAACTGAACAGATCAAGGCGGCACATCTTGTCAAGCCTGATCTTGCATGAAGCTTTTCTTGCACGACTGCTTACGGCACACTCCGCGCAAGATACATATTTATCTTCTCACAGTTGATGTGTGTCATTTATCAACAGAGATGACTTTAATCAGATGACATTTAGCTTTTATGTAGAAAGTTCCCATAATAATACTAATTCACTAAATAAGGAATAGTGAATGAGTGAGCGATTGCACATTTAGGTGGAGTTCTATTTGTGATTAAACACTTTATGGACAAATAAGAAATTTATGGCCATTTTATTTAGTTGATTTTGTTAGTTTTATTAGCTTTCATTTACATTCAATTCAGAATTGAATTGACTATTTGACCTACAGTAAACACCCATTCAGAGAAACATGTTTTCACTCCCTATTGAGCTAGTATAGTTGAATAGTTGAAGGCTATTTGGTTCAATAAATTAATCTTAACATTGTCTGTGTTTGTTTTTGAGTTGCCACTGTATGCAATAGAAAGGTCAAAAATGACAAAAAAAAGAAACAGATTTCTTTAGAAACCCATAGTAATTAGTAGAATTAGTAGTAATACAAGTGATCATGGAGTGTTGTTGAACATAAACACTGAGTGAGGCAGACTCACTTCACGTCACCAACTAGCTCATATTACACACAACAATGGTCTTTTGCCTCCACCTGCTGGCTAAAAATGTAATGTCACAAAATGAAATGTAAAGAGACAGATGAGTCTTATCACATCTGCACTGCTATTACACTTTAGTTCAGAATGGCTCGAACACAAGCGGAGTTATACCCACAGTGAAGCGTCCGAGTGCTGATAGTGTGAGACTATCAGTTCTCACAGAAAGTCTCGTGTCCAATCAGATATATACACTCACCTAAAGGATTATTAGGAACACCATACTAATACTGTGTTTGACCCCCTTTCGCCTTCAGAACTGCCTTAATTCTACATGGCATTGATTCAACAAGGTGCTGAAAGCATTCTTTAGAAATGTTGGCCCATATTGATAGGATAGCATCTTGCAGTTGATGGAGATTTGTGGGATGCACATCCAGGGCACGAAGCTCCCGTTCCACCACATCCCAAAGATACTCTATTGGGTTGAGATCTGGTGACTGTGGGGGCCATTTTAGTACAGTGAAGTCATTGTCATGTTCAAGAAACCAATTTGAAATGATTCGAGCTTTGTGACATGGTGCATTATCCTGCTGGAAGTAGCCATCAGAGGATGGGTACATGGTGGCCATAAAGGGATGGACATGGTCAGAAACAATGCTCAAGTAGGCCGTGGCATTTAAACGATGCCCAATTGGCACTAAGGGGCCTAAAGTGTGCCAAGAAAACATCCCCCACACCATTACACCACCACCACCAGCCTGCACAGTGGTAACAAGGCATGATGGATCCATGTTCTCATTCTGTTTACGCCAAATTCTGACTCTACCATCTGAATGTCTCAACAGAAATCGAGACTCATCAGACCAGGCAACATTTTTCCAGTCTTCAACTGTCCAATTTTGGTGAGCTCTTGCAAATTGTAGCCTCTTTTTCCTATTTGTAGTGGAGATGAGTGGTACCCGGTGGGGTCTTCTGCTGTTGTAGCCCATCCGCCTCAAGGTTGTGCGTGTTGTAGCTTCACAAATGCTTTGCTGCATACCTCGGCTGTAACGAGTGGTTATTTCAGTCAAAGTTGCTCTTCTATCAGCTTGAATCAGTCGGCCCATTCTCCTCTGACCTCTAGCATCAACAAGGCATTTTCCCCCACAGGACTGCCGCATACTGGATGTTTTTCCCTTTTCACACCATTCTTTGTAAACCCTAGAAATGGTTGTGCGTGAAAATCCCAGTAACTGAGCAGATTGTGAAATACTCAGACCGGCCCGTCTGGCACCAACAACCATGCCACGCTCAAAATTGCTTAAATCACCTTTCTTTCCCATTCTGACATTCAGTTTGGAGTTCAGGAGATTGTCTTGACCAGGACCACACCCCTAAATGCATTGAAGCAACTGCCATGTGATTGGTTGATTAGATAATTGCATTAATGAGAAATTGAACAGGTGTTCCTAATAATCCTTTTGGTGAGTGTGTGTGTGTGTGTGTATATATATATATATATATATATATATATATATATATATATAATTTTAAATCTAACTAACTTTTTTGTGAAATGTCACAAAATGAATGCCACATGGTTTAATATTTTGTAATATAATGCAAAGACATTTATTAATTTTAAGTGTGACTTTTATGCATTTTAAGTGTGTCTAATACTTTTTAGGCACACTGTATACATTTAGGAAAATATTTACACACCCCTGACACCTGCTATAATAAATACTTTGATAATTACATAATTTATTGTCTACAGTGGACAGATCCAATCTGTCAAATCCCATTGCATTTGTCCCCATTTTATTTTGCTCTGTTGACGTTCTTATCAAGGGTGGGTCGAGTCGTACGCTAATGAAATCAGGCCAGATTAAATTTACTCTCATTCCATCCTAATTAGGAGCTGACTTAAAAAGGGACCTTGGCTGTCTAAATGGAGAGTTCTAGAATCGGCTGCTCTCTGTGACCTGCTCCACCCTTTTTATTTTCACGAATGTCACACAAGATTAAATGGAAGATCTGAAAATAATACCTCTAATTAACACATAATTGCGTTTATTAAAAAAGTACCCACCAGAAGCTGGCAGACCTTGATGGAGAGGTATTTCCTGAGTGGTGGGGATTGCAATAACAAGACACACAAAACAATTCAAGATGGCAGACTTACATCCAGCAGGTCAGCTTCGTTTTATTGTGCAACTTCCTTATTTGCAAATAAAAATATGCTCAGTGCAAAGTGTGAACATTTCCATCAGTTTCTGTCTGTACATATTTTGGTTTCATTTAGAGGGATATTTTATTAACAAAAGATTGTGATGAAGCTGTCAATGGTTTGGCACGTTGAATTACAGGCATGTCATCATGATTGCTCAGAGCTGTGTGGAAAGTCAATGTTAAACAGATAGAGTGCAAAACTTTGGGAAGCCAAGAGAAGAGCTGTTGTACTGAGTACAGCAGTTTGTTCAGAGTTGTAGCACCCCCCCCCCCCCCCCCCACACAAAAAAACAAAAAACAAAAAAAACATCAAACAGAAGAGTTGGAGGATTGTAGAGACTGCATCAATACCCATAGTGTCTGGATTTCAAAGTGGTATTGACAGATCAGACAGGCTATTTGGACATGTTAGCGGTCGTACATTGAAAATTGAGCAGCTTGATCTAAGAATATCAAGGCACACAACATAAATATGACAGAAGGTCTCTAGCTTTCATTTGGATTTAGTGATTGAAGTGTAAATTACAGCTTGTGTGTGTGTGTATGTGTGTGTGTGTGTGTGTGTGTCTGTGTGTGTCTATGTTGCAGAGCACAGAGGGGGAGGAACAACACCGGAATAAAACCACATCTCTACTGGAGAGTCAACACCACCATCTATTACACTGCTTAGAAAAAACAACCGTAAGTCTTGAGCATGCAGTTTCAGCATTAATCAAAAGCCATTCAAAATAAAGTAAGGCATAACTACTCACAAAAGAAAGAATACAAAAAAAAAAAATTTAAAAATCAGCTTAAACCAGTCCAATATGGATAATTACAATACAGTTCTATTTATCAAATACATATAGAAATAGACATGAAATACTCATTAGTTCCCCGTCTGTCGCTCACTTCGACGTCGTGTCGAAGAAGCGACACTAGGGGTCTCTCTTGAGCGCCGAAAGATACCTCTGATCTATGAAAAAAGGCCAATGAGAGTTGGCGAACAGTATTTGCATACTCCGCCTCCGGATACGGATATAAAGGCGAGAGAAATACGCTCGTTCATTCAGTAATTTTCTTCGGAGCCGATGGTCGTGTGAATGCTGTCTGCTGTGCTACACACAACTTACCCTGCTTCTGATCCTCTGACGCGCTGCTGCTGTTGGATTTACGGCGCACCTTCAGCGGCTTTTCTCTTCTCTGCCGGCGTGCAGTTTGCCCCTGAGCGCTTCGACAGCGCAGTGTCTAAAAGAGTTTATAAAGAGCAATTTTCTCGTAAAGAGTTTATTTCTCTAAAAGAGCAATACACAGTGGTGTTGAACGCCCATTTCAGGGCACGTCTTTATAAAGATGCCATTCAAACCCTGTGTAGTTCCTGGATGCGGTAGAGTGCTCTCCGCTTCTGACGGCCACAGGCGCTGTCTCGTGTGTCTGGGCGCCGATCACATCGAGGCAGCGTTTGTGGACGGTTCATGTTCTCATTGCAAGAATATGACCGTGGCAGCGCTGCGGTCGCAGCTCACTTTCAACAGAAAGCACGCCACTCCTGCCGCCCCCCGTATCGCTCCTTCTTCCCACGGGATTGAGGACGATGCGGTTGGCGCTGGAGGCGATTTGGGGAGGGCAGCGGGTGCAGCTCCGCTGGGTACGCCCCCTCGGACCACCCGCCCCCTGACACGCTCGCTGACCTCCGTTCAGTCTCGAGGTAACAGCGACTCGCCTCCGGGCCGGTTTGCCTATCCTCTAGAGCTCGAAGCCGATGAGCTCGCCGCCCCATCGGAGAGCGCGGTGTCTGACGCTGACTCCTCCCCTGGGCTGCCGCCTTCGGGCCAGCACGCCCAGGTTGAGGCGGATGCGCAGATGTCCGACATGCTTGCCCGGGCCGCCGTCGGGGTGGGGTTGGACTGGAAACCTCCACCCTCCCCACACCCGTCACGGTTGGATGACTGGTTCCTGGGGTCTGGGCGCCGCTCATAGCCACGCCCCCCCCCCGGTCCCGTTTTTCCCGGAGGTGCATGACGAGCTGACGTCGTCATGGAGAGCCCCGCTCTCCGTCCGTCAAAAGCCCTGCTCGTCCGCTCTCGCTACCCTCGATGGCGGAGAGGCCCATGGGTACACGGCGATTCCCCAGGTGGATAGGGTGGTTGCGATCCATCTCTGTCCCGGTGACCCTACCACCTGGCGCGGGTGCCCTGTACCCCCTTCCAAGGCCTGTAGGACTGCGTCCTCGTTCAACCACAAAGCCTACAGCGCCGCGGGACAGGCCGCCTCCGCCTTGCACGCCATGGCCCTCCTGCAAGTCCACCAGGCCAAGGCGCTCAGAGATCTGCACGAGGGTAGCCCTGACCCCGATGTGCTGCAGGAACTGCGCTCAGTGACCGACCTCGCCCTCAGAGCCACAAAGGTCAGCGCGCAGGCACTCGGGCAGGTCGATGGCCACCCTAGTGGTCCAGGAACATCACCTTTGGCGAGGCCAACGAAGTTCGCTTCCTCGACGCCCCTGTCTCCCAGCTTGGCCTCTTCGGCGACACCGTCGAGGACTTCGCCCAGCAGTTCTCCACGGTGAGGAAGCAGACGGAGGCCATATCACACATCCTGCCTCACCGCAAACCTGCCGCCAAGGCCACTGCCCCGTCTGCTCGCCGAGGGCATCCCCCTGCGGCTAAGAAACCTGCTCCGCCTCAACCCGGGCCCAGCTCTCAGCCCCTGCGTCGAGCACACCGCAGGAACCTGACGCCCCCCGTCTCTCGGACTCCCTCGAGGACCCGGAAGGCTCCCAGGCGGTCCTGAGACGGACGACCCAGCGACACAGACGTTAGCTCCGGAGGTGGTAAGACCGCTCCGTCCCCCGGTGGAGGGCCGGGAGGAGAATCTTTTGTTGTTAAACAATTTTATTTGCCGCCCCCCCTTAGATGGGGTTGCGGTACCCACATTCTCAATAACAGAGCTATTTCCTGTGTCTCTGGGTCACCTGGCCCAAAAACGCTGTTCTCCCGGCGCTCTGCCCACAGATCTCAACAGTCCTGGCTCCCTGGACACGGACCACCCGTTTTCAGCCCCACGACTGTTCCCCGGCCGGCCGGTTCCGACGAGTCCAGAGGACGCCTACCCAGGACCTCCTCCTCAGTCGCTAACCCGCCCCCTGCCGGGCGTGCGGAGCAAGGTAAGTGCTTTGAGTCTTTTCTCAGCACCTCAGCCGCGGGTCACCCTGTCGCCGCCCAAAGCTGCCCTACCTGCTCCGCCTCGCTGCAAAGCCCCGCCGGGCACATCAAAATTAATCGTCCCCTTGGTGCCCCTAGCGCAGAGGTTGGATGCGTGGCTTTCACTTCCCAACCCGTCTCGCTGGCTGGCCCGGACCATCCGACTCGGTTACGCAATTCAGTTTGCCAGGCCCCCGCCCCCCTTCATGGGCGTCCGCTTCTCCGCAGTACACGGCGAACACGCCCAGTCCCTGCGCGCGGAAATCGCGACTCTTCTGGCCAAAGACGTGATAGAGCCTGTCCCTCCAACCGAGATGAAGGAGGGTTTCTACAACCCGTACTTCATCGTGCCCAAGAAAGGCAGCGGCTTACGACCAATCTTGGATCTGCGAGTTCTCAACCAAGCGTTGCACAAACTCCCGTTCAAAATGCTCACGCAGAAGTACATTCTAACCTGCGTCCTGCATCTAGATTGGTTCGCAGCGGTAGACCTGAAGGACGCGTACTTTCACGTCTCCATCCTGCCTCGACACCGCCCCTTCCTGCGGTTTGCGTTCGATGGTCAGGCGTATCAGTACAAAGTCCTCCCCTTCGGCCTGTCTCTGTACCCTCGCATCTTCACGAAAGTCACAGAGGCAGCTCTTGCCCCGCTCCGAGTAGCCGGCATCCGCATACTCAACTACCTCGACGACTGGCTCATTCTGGCCCACTCGCGAGAATCACTATGCGCTCACAGAGACCAGGTGCTCAGGCACCTCAGCCGCTTGGGGCTTCAGGTCAACTGGGAAAAAAGCAAGCTCACTCCAGTTCAGGGCATCACTTTTCTCGTGATGGAGTTAGACTCGGTCTCAATGACAGCGCGTCTCACCAACGAGCGTGCCCAGTCAGTGTTGAACTGCCTCGCCGCCTTCAGGCCGGGCACAGTGGTCCCTTTAAAACTTTTCCAGAGGCTCCTGGGGCATATGGCATCCTCCGTGTCGGTCGCGCCACTGGGGTTGATGCATATGAGACCGCTCCAACACTGGCTTCAGACCCGAGTCCCGAGACGAGCATGGCGCCGCGGCACGCACCGGGTAACGATCACCCCCGCCTGCCGCAAAGCATTCAATCCCTGGACAGACCTCTCGGGTTGGGGTGCCGTCTGCAATGGGCACGCAGCCTCAGGCCGTTGGAAAAGGGCCCAGCTGCATTGGCACATCAACTGCCTCGAGTTGTTGACCGTCCTTCTAGCCCTGCGGCAGTTTCTCCCATTAATTCGGGACGAACATGTCCTGGTCAGGTCGGACAGCACCACTGCGGTCGCATACATAAATCACCAAGGCGGCGTACGCTCCCGCCACATGTCGCAACTCGCCGTCGTCTCCTCCTTTGGAGCCAGCACCGACTCAGGTCGCGGCATGCCACTCACATCCCCGGCAACCTCAATGTGATGGCGGACGCGCTGTCACGACAACGCTTGCCTGGAGGAGAGTGGAGGCTTCACCCCCACTCGGTTCAGCTGATTTGGGAACGGTTCAGCAAGGCCCAGTAAGACCTGTTTGCCTCCCGAGAGACCTCCCACTGCCCACTCTGGTACGCCCGCTCAGAGGCTCCCCTAGGGGCAGATGCACTGGCACACAGCTGGCCGGTGGGGCTGCGCAAGTTTGCATTCCCCCAGTGAGCCTTCTTGCACAGGTGCTGTGCAAGGTCAGGGAGGACGAGGAGCAAGTCACTCTCGTGGCTCCTTACTGGCCCACCCGGGCCTGGTTCTCGGACCTCATACTCCTCGCGACAGCCCCTCCCTGGCGAATTCCCCGGAGGAAGGACCTTCTTTCTCAGGGACGGGGCACGCTCTGGCATCCGCACCCAGACTTCTGGAACCTCCACGTCTGGCCCCTGGACGGGACGCGGAAGATCTAGCTTGGCTACCACCCATGGTCGTAGCCACGATCAACCAAGCCAGAGCCCCTTCTACCAGGCAACTCTACGCCCTGAAATGGCGTCTGTTCGTGAATTGGTGTTCTTCCCGAGCAGAAGACCCACAGAGGTGCGCAGTTAGGTCTGTGCTCCTGTTCCTACAGGAGAGGTTGGAGGGGAGGCTGTCCCCGTCCACCTTGAAGGTGTATGTTGCCGCTATCGCAGCTCACCACGACCCAGTAGACGGGAAGTCCCTGGGTAAGGACGACTTAATCGTCAGGTTCCTAAGAGGTGCCCGGAGGTTAAATCCCTCCCGGCCAAACCTGTTCCCCTCCTGGGATCTCTCGGTGGTCCTCACCGGTCTTCAGAGATCCCCTTTCGAGCCGCTAGGATCAGCTGGACTCACGGCTCTCTCTTTAAAGACGGCCCTGCTGATCGCGCTCGCCTCCATCAAGAGGGTCGGGGACCTGCAAGCGTTCTCTACCAACGACACTTGCCTGGAGTTCGGTCCGGCAGACACTCATGTGATCCTAAGACCTCGACCGGGCTATGTGCCCAAGGTTCCTACCACGCCCTTCAGAGATCAGGTAGTGAACCTACAAGCGCTGCCCCGGGAGGAGGCAGACCCAGCCCTCTCACTGCTGTGTCCGGTACGTGCCTTGCGTGCCTACCTGGAACGCACCCAGAGCTTTAGGCGCTTTGAGCAGCTCTTTGTCTGCTTTGGAGGACAGCAGAAAGGGAACGCTGTCTCCAAACAGAGGCTGTCTCACTGGGTGGTGGAGGCCATTCAGTTGGCCTATCACACCCAGGCCATGCCACCCCCTTTGCGGGTTCGAGCCCACTCTACCAGGAGTGTGGCATCCTCATGGGCACTGGCTAGAGGCACCTCGCTAGCAGACATCTGTAGAGCTGCGGGCTGGGCAACACCTAACACCTTTACGAGGTTTTACAATCTCAGGGTTGAGTCAGTCTCGTCCCGTGTTCTCTCAGGTCCGAGCCCGTAGAACTCGGTACACGCCGACGATCTGACCGGGTGAATCGCTTGTTTCCAGCGCCGTTTCCCTCTCCGAGGCAAAACAGTGCGCTTCTTTCCCAGAGGGCTTAGGTCCCTGGTTGATTCCTCCCTAGCCCTCTCGGGCCCGCAACAGTTCAGCGGAGGAACTTGCCGGCCCAGTCCACTACGGGTACCTCCGGCTACCCCTACTGGAATAGGTGCTCCACAGATCAGGCCTCCTACGGGACTCCTCCTGTGTGTATTTCCGCAGTACGGTCACCTTGCGAGCTGACCCACGTCCCCCTTAGGCAGCCCTTCGCTGCCCTCCGGTCGCCGTGTTGTAGCAACTCCCCCCTCCTCGAGGTTGGATCTACCACCGCTTGGCCCGTTCCCTAGTTGGGAGCGTCACCTTGTTCCCCCCTAAGGTGACCAAAAGGATTCTGACGACTCTTTCAGGGCATTGGGGAAGAGTACGTGCAGTCTGAACACAGTTGGTCGCTGTGCACGTAGAAATACCTGCCCGCTTCTGTGTAAGCAGTACACGTACACGGCTCAGCGCATGGCGAGTTTTGAAGTGGACCCCTAGTGTCGCTTCTTCGACACGACGTCGAAGTGAGCGACAGACGGGGAACGTCTAGGTTACGTATGTAACCTCCGTTCCCTGATGGAGGGAACGAGACGTCGTGTCTTCCCGGCCATGTCGCTGAGCCGAGCCGCTGAGGTGCCCGGTACACTCCCGGCTCCTCAGAAAAATCCTGAATGAACGAGCGTATTTCTCTCGCCTTTATATCCATATCCGGAGGCGGAGTATGCAAATACTGTTCGCCAACTCTCATTGGCCTTTTTTCATAGATCAGAGGTATCTTTCGGCGCTCAAGAGAGACCCCTAGTGTCGCTTCTTCGACACGACGTCTCGTTCCCTCCATCAGGGAACGGAGGTTACATACGTAACCTAGACGTTAATATCACTGCAGAGGTATACCAGAGAGCGAGACATTAATCTAGCACACTTCTGTATTTAGTTGCCTGTAATCATATTGAAATTCCTTGCATTTCGTGGACATAAGGGTTAAGTGTACTTTTAATTTTGTGGATAGCAGAAAATACCTTTTGAGGACAAAATGCATTTTGTCCAAGAAATTATTTTTGTAAATTGTGAATGTGATGTCATGTTACTAAATTAGGGCCCTATGAAATCTCTATTATTTAATTTTTTCCAAGCTTACCATTTTTTTTTTCTGAATTCCATATTTTAATGTTTAACAAAATGTTATCATAAAAATAATGTCTAATCAAATAACTAATAGAAATGATATCAAATGAAAACAGAACAATTACATTTAACATACCATTGCATTATTTTTATCAAATAAAGTGCTTCTATACAGATCCTCAAAGCACATCCAAAACAGCACATTGGAGTTATTTTTGTCAAATACAGTGCTACACAACAGAACATCACAGTATTAATGAAAGCATTGATAAAAACTTTTCAGTACAACAGCACTCTTGCTTACGAAAAATTGCTTTAAAATAATGTAATTCTAATTTATATACTATTATTATAATTTATATTATTATTCTTATTCCTTATACTACCATATACTTATATACAGTACTTTCCACTGAAAGATGGATATTTTCTGTTTCCACTGAAGTGGTGACCAAATTTAGTTTTAATGTCTTACTTTTTATTCATACTTTTATTTCTTGTTCTTAAGTGATTTTAAAGTTAACTTTTAAATTTTATTTTATTTATCTTTCCATATAAAGATATTTATATTTAACCCTTTTTTATGTTTAAACATAATAACATTATGATGTTTGGGTAAAAAATTACCCATGAAGAGTTCTACAGATTTTCAGTTGATTTACAGCACACTCATCTATAAATTATGAATATGAAAACTGGCATAGGTTTATCTACATGTTTTCACACTGAACACAGGCCTACAGTACATAGTAGCATTTTAATAGGAAAGAGCATCACCTATATGTCAGTTGTGGTAATACATGTGTACAGTAGATATAAAGAAATCCTTAGATTGATTTACAATAATTAAAATAAGATGACAGTTAAATTACTGAAAAGTTTGAAATTCTATGAATAAAATTAACAAAAATATTTACATTTAGTTTAATTAATTTAATTAATGTTCAGGATAACCCATTTTGACTAAACTTAAAATTAGACTAACTCTTAATTTAACTACAGGTCAAATATGGCCTGAACATTACAGGAGGTACACATAAACCTTTTTTTTTAAAAAATCTATATATATTTTTTATTTTTTATTTTCTTTTTTTAAAAAACAGAATGAACCCTTCTCAGTTTGTATGTTTGATGTCAAAGTCACACCTCTGGATAAGCAGTTTGATATATTGCCTAATGTGCTTTTAAATCTACAAAATGCTGCAATGTAATTCTATAAATATTAGGGCTGTCGATTTCAGTGCGATTAATTTGACAAGAAATAACACGTTAAAATAATTAACGCAATTAATTGCATGCTTGTAGTACCACCTGTTTACTCCAGAGAGTAGTAAGTGAAATTTCAGCTGTATGAGCAATGCACAACATTCAGCACACACAACACAAACATACATTATGTTCTTGTGTTCAAAACACTTGAAGGAGCGCAAATGCAAACTTAAGGGATCTCAAGATGTGTTTAAATATTGAGTTTTTAACTATATTTAACTTGACACAGTGACCTATACATTTTATGTTTATGATGCAACACACCCGAGATGCTACACAAGCATGTCTGGCGCAGGTGTAAATTTACGGGCTCTTAAACAAGCCCTCATAATAAATCTCAAACTGATTGACAAATTCACTTGTGAAATGGATTGCTGTGAACTGTATGCCAGTGACTGACTTATGATCAATACTATAGGAGTACACAATGCATTGTATTCAAAAGCCGCTTTTTGTATTGTCTAATCAATGAATGTAATGCATTTTAATTATCTGAATATTTTTGATTTTATATATATTTATATATAATTTTTTTATATTTAAAGATAACTATGTATAATTATATATTGATATTAATATGTATAATCTTTATATATTGAATTATTGTTATATGAGGGGCTTTCTCAGCAAATATTTGTATATGCGATGAATCGCGATTAATTAATTGGGACACCATGTAATTAATTTGATTAAAAATGTTAATCAATTTACAGCCCTAAAAAATATATATTCTGCATTTGCTGGGTGCGCTGTGCTCTCTGTCATTTATTACACGCACAGCAGTCTTGATGCTCATGATGCGTGTTTGTGTATGAGAGGCCAACTTCACACATTCACTTTGAAGCAAGCAGCACATGCAGACTGCATATTCATTTAATTTTAGTTGCAGCCTTTTTCATATCTCGGTTTTAATTTGATTGTGTATCTATTATAGCTGTCTGAATTAACACATTAATTGCGTGTGTTTAATGAAAAAAATGAACAAGTAAATTATTCTGGGGGCCTAGGTAGCTAAGCGAGTAAAGATGCTGACTACCACCCCTGGAGTCACGAGTTCGAATCCAGTGCTGAGTGACTCCATCCAGGTCTCCTAAACAACCAAATTGGCCTGGTTGCTAGAAAGGGTAGAGTCACATAGGGTAACCTCCTCATGGTCGCTATAATATGGTTCTCGCTGCAGATTGACTGTCTCAGATGTGGAGGCAACTGAGATTCGTACTCTGCCACCAGGATTGAGGCACGTCACTAAGCCACCATGAGTCCTCTATAGGGCATTGGGAACTGGGCATTCCAAATTGGGGAGAAAAGGGGAGAAAATAAAAAAAAAGAAGAAAAAAACAAGTAAGTTATTCTTAATCGCTGTTTTTAAATTTACCAGTAATACAGCATAAATCAGAATAAACACTTTTTGAGAGGGCGAAACCTTAGTAATGTGTCCACTCAGAGTTGTTACACTGACACACACACACCACAACAGCGCTTTCCTGCCAGTGATAAAACGATGGAGAAAAGGCCTCTTAGTAATGTTATTTGATGTACAAAACAAGCCCAGTTGGGACTTGTGATAGAAATCAAGTATTTTCAGTGCATTTTAATATCACTATAGCATGCCAAGTCTTAACTTTAACAGCTCTGCACGCTGGCGTTGATGCTTTAATGGAATCATGAACGCAGCTTCAAGATAGTCACAGTCTAAAAGCAGATTAATATTGTGAAGGATGAGAGTTTAAAATATGTAATGCCAATTGCAATGAATACTAAACCTATGGGGACTATAGCCATCTTTACACAGCAAAGGTGGCACAGAAGCTGCACCTGAAGTGGCAATTAGGTGTATTTTCACAGAGCAGGAATAAATGCATGTAAACAGCAGTTGCAAATGCATAATGGTGTTATGTAATGAATATTTTAAATGTAAAACTATGAATATAAAAATATGAAATTAATAAAAATATGAATTAATTCTCAGCCTATGGGGACAAATTCTTTCAATAAATCAACCTCCCAATTAGACGTTGTGAAATGTTACTTGAATAGGTGATATTTCAGTGTGTTTCTATGATTGGAAAATGTTAATAAAAAAAAATGTCAATATAATTATTGTTACATAGAGTTTTGTTTTCTTTCCTAAGATGGAAATAATACATACATTTAGACAGGATAATAAGTATATATGGTACCAATATAAGAATTTTCTATATATATATATATATAAAGTTATTGTTAGGAATATTTTGGATCTAGTCACGATCCCCAATTCCCCAGTCCTGTCATTCTATGTCTGTGCCCAGTGAGATGCAGTCGTGAGTCTGAGTCTCTGTAGACTTTGTGAAGGATGTAGAAAGAACAACAACACACAGTTGGTCTATATTCAATCTACTCAACGTTTATTACAGCAAGCATGTTATTTATATTCTTCATGAGACAATGAACAGCCAATAGTAAAGCGACAACAAGGCTTATGATCAAGGGGGAGAAATTGGGTATTCTGGAGTAATACAGGAACAAGGCCATATACAGATACCCTAGACGTTCTGCCACGTGCCTGACCCTGTTCACCTCACAAGGACAAGTGTGACCTATTCAACTTACAGAAATAAGCATGCTGCGTGAAATGTGGAACATCATAAAGAGGAAGAGAGAATTTGACTCAATACCACACTCACACATCTAAGGCGTGCAACTGACATCTGGGGTCAACTGAGTACACATACAGAGAAGGCGAGAAACATACACACACATATAGAGCAGAACAGCATGTACATTTCATGTTTCTCACAGTTATATATATAACACTGGTGGCAAAAAGTTTGGAATAATGTACAGATTTTGCTCTTATGGAAAGAAATGGTTACTTTTATTCACCAAAGTGGCATTCACTGATCACAATGTATATTCAGGACATTAATAACATGAAACATTACTATTACAATTTGAATTTTTTTAAACTAATTCAAACAGTTCTCATCAAAAAAATTCTCCACGTGCAGCAATGACAGTTTTGCAGATCCTTGGCATTCTAGCTGTCCAGATACTCAGGTGACAATTCACCACCATGCTTCCTGTAGCACTTAGTCTTATCGGGCACTTCTCACGCACCTTACAGTCTAGCTGTCCCGTAAAAGCTCAATGGGGTTAAGATCCATAACCAGGGTTGGGAGGGTTACTTTTGAAATGTATTCCACTACAGATCACAGAATACATGCTGTATAATGCCATTTGTAACATTTTCTGTTAGATTACTCAAGGTCAGTAACATATTCTAAATACTTTGGATTACTTCTTTAGCACTGGTAGATTTTTTCACATGTTTTGGCTATAAAAACTCAGTAAGACAAAATACACATGTTAAAAATACATTCACTGAAAAACCTAAATATCTTGTGCAGTGTTGTTTCTAAATCAAGATAAATCAAATTGATTTTGTTTTAAGGATTTTTAGATACTTTTACAGGAAAACAATACAAAAACTATTATCAAGAATAAGATTTTTGCCCTAATATCAAAGTTCTTACTAGAAAAAAAAATTATGATCCAATGTGAATTTTCTTGATAAAAAAATATGATCGTGCCTGGTAACATGTGCATGTAAAATGGCTAGAAATAGGATTTTAGCTTAGTGTAAAGTTGACAATTTACACAAGGTTTATTTCTATTTCTTCTGCTCCAAACTTACTTTAAACTTACTTCTTTGTCTGCTCACATGAATGTAACACATCATAAGAAAGTGTTTCAATGCTATACAAATGCACTTTGGATCACATCATTTATATGTATAAATGTTTTCCATCTAAAAGGACTAAATAATAAATTAAACAAATGACAATAAAATGCAAAGTAATCTCTTTACTAATCAAAATACTTTTTGAATGTAACTGTATTCTATTTACCATTATATAAATTGTAAAATAAAATGCTCTCCTTGTCTAGCTGGTCCTGTCTTGTCACTATGTTGGTTTGCCCATGGTGTTTGGGTTGTGGTTTGCCTTCCAGTCTTCGCTGAGTTCAGCGTGGCAATCCACAAAGGAATTCTGCTTTATGCCTGTGTGCCGGGAATCTACACTTCTGTTGTTGCTTGCATTGTCCGCTGGACATCTCTCTTCTACATTTGAAGTCAGAAGATTACTTACACCTTAGCCAAATACATTTAAACTCCTGACACTTAATCGTAGAAAACATTCCCTGTCTTAGGTCAGTTAGGATCACTACTTTATTTTAAGAATGTGAAATGTCAGAATAATAATAGAGAGAATGATTTATATCAGCTTTTATTTCTTTCATCACATTCCCAGTGGGTCAGAAGTTTAAATACACTTTGTTAATATTTGGTAGCATTGCATTTAAATTGTTTAAATTGGAACAAACATTTTGGGTAGCCTTCCACAAGCTTCTCACAATAAGTTGCTGGTATTTTAGCCCATTCCTCCAGACATAACTGGTGTAACTGAGTCAGGGTTGTAGGCCTCCTTGCTCACGCATGCTTTTTCAGTTCTTAAATGTTCTATTGGATTGATGTCAGGGCTTTGTGATGGCCACTTCAATACCTTGACTTTGTTGTCCTTAAGCCATTTTGCCACAACTTTGGAGGTATGCTTGGGGTCATTGTCTTCTGGCTGATGTCTTGAGATGTTGCTTCAATATAGGTTATTTGGCTTGCAAGCCTCACACTTTTTTTTCTCCAAACATAACGATGGTAATTATGGCCAAGAGTTAAATTTTTGTTTCATCAGACCAGAGGAAATTTCTCCAAAAAGTTATTTAGGATATTTTTGCCCATTTGCACTTGAGCAGCCTTTCAGTTTATTTCGATATAGGACTTGTTTGACTGTGGATATAGATACTTGTCTACCTGTTTCCTCCAGCATCTTCACAAGGTCCTTTACAGTTGTTCTGGGATTGATTTGCACTTCTCGCTTAAAACTACGTTCTACATCTCTTGGAGACAGAATGCATCTGCTTCCTGAGAGGTATGATGGCTGTGTGGTCCCATGGTGTTTATACTTTAGTGTTATTGCTTGTACAGATGAACGTGGTACCTTCAGGCATTTGGAAATTTATCCAAATGATGAACCAGACTTGAAGAGGTCCACAATTGTTTTTCAGAGGTCTTGGCTGATTTCTTTTGATTTTCCCATGATGTCAAGCAAAGAGGAAATGAGTTTGAAGGTAGGCCTTAAAATACATTCAGAGGTACACCTCCAGTTCAGTACACCTCCTATCATATGATAATTGGCTAATTTTCTAAAGGCTTGGCCTCATTTTCTGGAATTTTCCAAGCTGCTTAAAGGCACAGTTAACTTAGTGTATGTAAACTTCTGACCCCCTGGAATTATTATATAGTCAATTAAAAGAGAAACAATCTGTCTGTAAAAAATTGTTCCAAAAAATGTATTGTATCATGCACAAAATAAATGTCCTAAACTACTTGCCAAAAATATAGTTTTCTATTCAGCGCTGTGGCAGGAGGGACACAACGTTGCGTTCCCTCCATCAGGGAACAGAGGTTACATCTGTAACCAAGACGTTCCCTTGGTTAGTGCTGAGGAAGCACTCTTCCCTCTCCAGGAGTGAGAGCACTACAGAGACAACATTCTACCTGAAGGAGGTTAACATGTGGAGAATACCTCACATGGACTTGACAACGGGGAAGTTAACATATGGAATGAAGCCACTGGTTGGACACAATCTATGGAGAGGTTAAACAGCAACAGTGGCCGAGGTAGAGCAAAGCTCTGGGCAAAAAGAAACACAGGGTTTACCTGAGGGGAAACCGAACAGTGGAAATGCATCATACGGGATTACAGAGGGAGAATCGCCACGTATAGAGCACTGAGCTCAAGAACATGGGCTCATCTGAAAAGGTACCACGAGTACTGGGCCTGGTGGCATCACTCCTCCGAAGAGTTTGCCACTGAATAGTGCTTAAGAAATTAAAGATGGGTCCAGTGTTGACCAGTTACAGGGAACTGTTGTGGACAAGATAGCGCACAATATCACCTTGAAAGGGGATACAAGCAATACACCCGACTATCTGCCCGGCCTACCTGTTGTTACCTCGTAACATTCGGGTGTAAACCGGTTCTATGCAGAGGTTGTAGAACCTCCCAAAAGTATTGGGTGTAGCCCAACCTGCTGCTCTGCATATGTCTGTTAGAGAGGCACCACTCGCCAGTTCCCAGGAGGATGCAACACCTTTAGTGGAGTGCGCCCGTACTCCCAAGGGGCACGGCAGATCTTGTGGTTGGTAAGCCAAGAAAATGGCTTCCACAATCCAATGGGCCAGCCTCTGTTGGAGACAGCTTTTCCACTGCTGACCTCCAAAACAGACAAATAGCTGCTCTGAACATCTAAAGCTCTATGTGCAGTCCAGATAGATGTGCAGAGTGCAAACTGGGCACAGCAACAACAAGGCCGAGTCTTCCTCCTCTGAAGAGAGTGCTTGCAGGTTCACCACCTGATCCCAAAAGGGAGTAGTGGGAACTTTGGTAATGTAATCGGCCAGGGGTCTCAATATCATGTGAGAGTATGCCAGCCCGAACTCTAGGCATTCGCTGGTGACAGAGAGTGCCTGCAGGTCTCCAACCCTCTTGACAGAATAAGCACCAACAGGAGGGCCATATTCAGATACAAAGTGCTGTGATCGGCCTGCTCCAGGGGCTCAAAGGGGGCTCTCTGTAAGGCAGGTAGGACCTTGAGGGACCTGGTGATCAGGTTGTGCTGCAATGAGTCTCCCATCCAGTAGATCATGATACACTGTTAAAGAAGCCACATACACCTTCAGGGTGGAGGGAGACAGCTATTTTTCCAGCCCCTCCTGTAGGAAGGACAACATGAACGTGCATCTCTGTGGATCTTCCCCGTGGGAAGAAAAATGATTAGCGAAGTGATGCCACTTCAGAGTGTACAGCTACCTCATAGAGAGGCCTGAGTGATCATATCTATCACCGCTGGTGGAAGACCTGCTAGTTCTTACACGTCCCACCCAGGAGCAAGATGTGGATGTTCCAGAGGTCCAACCGCAGGTGCTGGAGCATGCCCTGCCTCTGAGTGAGATGGCCCTGCCTTGGGGGAATGCACCAGGGAGGTGCTACTCCCAGGAGCATCAGGTCTGAGAACCAAATCAGGTTGGGCCAGTACGGCGCAACCATCAGGACTTGTTGCCCATCCTCCCTGACTTTGCACAATGTCTGTGCAACGGCACTGAAGGGACCCTCAGACAGGGTGTACCAGAGGGGACAATGAGCGGTCTCTCGATGGGCAAACAGGTCCACCTACGCCCCCC
This sequence comes from Moxostoma hubbsi, assembly GCA_032164185.1. Taxonomy (NCBI): domain Eukaryota; kingdom Metazoa; phylum Chordata; class Actinopteri; order Cypriniformes; family Catostomidae; genus Moxostoma; species Moxostoma hubbsi. The sequence goes on along the minus strand of JAVLUX010000186.1, from coordinate 273,053 downwards.
CCCCACCCCCCGAATCTCTCCAATATCAGCTGGACTGCATGGGGGTGTCCACTTCACGGAGCATTACCTGTCATGAGAGCACATCCACTGCAGGGTTGAAAACGCCGGGAGGTGAGTGGCTCGCAGAGTCTTCAATGTCTGCTGACTCCAAAGGAGGAGGTGGCGGGCAAGTTGTGATATGCGACATGAGCATACACCGCCCTGGCAGTTTATGTATGCTACAGTTGCTGTGTTGTCTATCTGGACCAACTCGTGGTTGCCCTGAATCAATGGGCAAAGCCTCTACAGGGCCAGCAATACTGCCGGCAACTCTAGGCAGTTGATGTGCTATTGCAGGCATGGGCCCTCTGTCCAGAGCCCTGTTACTGCCTGCCCATTGCATTGTCAGTCAAACTGTATCACGTAGCAGAGGAAGATCGTCCTGATGAGCCATCGCGACAGACTGGAAAGCGCTGCGGCAGAATGTGTTTGATATCCTACGTCTGCTTCTTCTAATAGGCAAAGTCCACGACAGTGTCCCCAAAGAGCCCCCCTTGGGAGATGGCCGCATCGAGCATCTATTCATATCCATCAAAATAAAATAAAATCAAAATGAAGATATGATTATTATATGGCTTTATATGAATAGTAGCTGAAGCGCAAAGGGTTGAGATTTAGTCTGTATGTGCTGCTCATGTGCAGCTCTGTTCTGAGCACCTCTGGTGCAGTTGTGAGCTTGCTCCACAAATTTTATTTCATGCACAGAACATTATTGTGATATTATTCTCATGGCTTATTAAAAATAATATCACATGTATTTAGGTACAGTGTTGAAGCGAAATCTTTTAGAAACAGTGACGAGATTATTCATCATAATATGACACAGACAAATCGTCTTTGAATACAGACAAACTTTATTGCTATTCTAAACATAAATCTAATCATAGACATACATGAGACAGGTTGGTGAGTAGTGACAGAATGTGAAATAAATTATCAATACAGTGAAAAAGAAATTTATGGAGTCTATCGACAATGCCTTAAGAACCATTTCATCCTTATTTGAGTCTACATCGATTTACTATTGGATTACCCAAATTATTTGATTAATAGACCAGCACTTTGAGCTCAATATTGGAGATGTACTTGCTTGGGTTCGGAAAGGTTCTTGGCACTTGGTAGAAAGTTTTTTCTGTCGATGCTTTGATCTTGTTGAGACCGAATTTATTGTCTGTATGAATGATGTTAGCTGTGAAGCAAGGCCTTCTCATGGGTTTGTGAACCGTAGAGAGTGATGAGCTTTCACGGGACCTCGAGTCCCGAACTCCCTTGGATCTCACATGGCATGAGTTTGGTTCCAGCGAGATGCAGTGCAGTGGTCGGAAGAGCAAACACGGAGGAAGAGTGTTCAGAGAGCAGAGTCAAGGGGAAGAGAGCAAGAGAGTACATTCTTCCTGTTTGGAACTATTTGAACTGAAATTGGCCGCATCCCCCAAAAGTGTTCTACCGCAATCAGAAGTGACTTTTCAGTCACACGGTCAACTGGGCTGTATTTTCCGACTGTTGAGTTATGGTCCTTTGTTTCAGACTCTTAAGAATTTCCCGCTCAAAAATAGTGCATATTTATATAGCTTTATATCTTGAGAATGGTACAAGAGGCATGACATTCATTGTCATTCAATTTTTCTGCATACGCAAACAAATGTTTACATACTAAACATGACAGGTTTTTATGGATATTATACATGTAGGTAATAAAACATGAAAATCTCTGGTTACAAAATCATATTGGCTTTACACATCATTGCATTTTATGAAGTTAAACCTTATAGTTACCATTCTTAGTAGAATGGTAGAAAATAAGTGGAAAAATTAAAGATTATATTTATCAATTAGAGATGATTGCACATCGCTACACACATTTTAAAGAGCTCCATCAGTCTATAATCCTTAATTTGTCAGGTACAAACGTTACCACAGTTCAAAGTGATTTTCAGCATTATCTAGCAAGGCTAGATTAAGCAGAAATGTCTTAGAGTTGTGAAAGTCTGATGGTAACCTTGCACAGAAGAAAACTCTGCTTTAACTGGGTGGGGGTTATTGTGAAGGCCGGTGATATACGACGTTGAAACATTCCAAACTGACAGGCTGTTTTTTTTTTTTCTCATTTCAAATCATGCTGGTGGAATTATTCTGCATATATTCTTACAATACTTGTATAAAACATTTTTTTAAATATTAAAATATAATACATTTTAATATCAACTTGATATCAAAGCACTGGTAGTTCATGTCATCACTACAATTTGATAAAAACATTGGGGCTTTCCGGAAAACATCTGTGGCTTAAGTCCAAAGAAGGGAGTGAATTAGTGGAGAACCAGGTGCTGCTAGCATGCTATTAGTTCCCATGGAAAAACTGATCATGCATACCGGCAGCACCTGTGAAACATGAGGGAGAGAAAATAACAAAACACAGAAAAAACTTGACAAACTCACCGGAGCCATGACCAGTCCATATGGGGCTTCACTCGTGGCTCAGATTATGGGAGGCCACACAGCACAGACTTTAGACTCCACCTCCCAAGATACCATGCCCACCATTCAAGTGCCAATTACAATGGTATGCGGTGGAATGGTTGAGGTCTCCTCCTGAAAATTTGTAACCAGCGAGCCTGTCTAGAGTTAAGGTGTTTGGCGCTACAAATATCTTCTAGTTTCTTATGATCAGTCCAGACCTTGAAAGGTACTGCCGAACCCTCTAACCAATGACACCACTCGCCAAAGGCCAACCGGACAGCCAGCAATTCTTGGCTACCGATGTCATAATTCCGTTTTACTGGTGTTAAGAGGTGTGAAAATGGATGTATCTTTCCATCTGAGGAAGAGTGCTGTGACAAGACCGCTCCAACAGCAACCTCAGACGCATCTATCTCCACCACAAACTGACTTGCAGGGTCAGGAGTTACAAGGATGGGTGTGGAAGAAAACTACTCCTTTATTTTAGAAAATGTGGCCTCAGCCCTTGGGGACCAACAAAAATCAGTGCGGGTTGAGGTTAGATCAGTCAGAGGCGTGGCGAGTTGGCTGTAATTCCTAATTAATCTATGATAGAAATGAGCAAACCCCAGAAATCTCTGCCATGCTTTGCGAGAATCTGGGGTTGGAGATGGCCCTGACCTTAGCAGGGTCCATGAGCACTCCCTCGGATGAAATAATGAACCCCAGGAACAGAACCGACTCCGTGTGAAAAGCGCACTTCTCCACCTTGATGACTGGCCTATTTTCTAGCAGTCACTGAAGCACCTGCCTGACATGCTGAACATGGTCCTGGATGTTCTGGGAGAAGAGCAAAATATCATCAAGACATCATCAAACGATCAATCTTTTCTCTAAGCACGTCATATATGAGCCCTTGGAAGACGGTGGGGGCGTTGACCAATCCGAAAGGCATGACCAAATATTCAAAGTGCCCCTATGAGGGTTAAAGCTGTCTTCCACTCTTCCCCCCCTCCTAAACCAGACAAGGTGATAAGCGTAAGTCCAACTTTGTAAAGACGGACGCTCCTTGAAAGCTGAGGACATCAACTGCAAAGGAAAGTGATTCTTCACCATGATGTCATTCAGCCCCTGATAATCTATACAGTGTCTAAGCGAGCCATCCTTTTTCTCCACGAAAAAGATCCCGCCCCTGCCAGCAACGAGGGAGAGTGGATGAGACCAGCTGTCAGAGAATCACATACCTGTTATGGCCTCCCTCTCTGGAGTCAAGAGCAAATGCAGCCATCACTGAGGAGGAAAGATGCCAGGAAGCAATTCAATTGCACAGTCATACAGGTGATGGGGAGAAAGGATCTTAGTGTGGGACTGGCTGAACACCACCCTCAAGTCATGGTATGTCAATGGTACTCCAAATAAGCTGGTTCAACACAAGACTGGACAGAGGAGACAGCACAATTAAGAACAGTGTTGGTTGACCAATCTATTTGTGAATTGTGCATTACCAAACAAAGATGCCCCAGCACTACTGGTGCAGATGGATATTGGATCAGGTAAAAGGTCAACTGCTCCAGATGATTTTCAGAGATGAAGTTGACTGGCTTGGTGGATGATGACAGGCGTGCCACTGAGGGTGTGGGCGGTGATAGGTTCATCCAACTGGACCATAGGATGCCGCCATTTGGAAGCCAAGTCGATGTTCATAAAGTTTCCTTCGGTGCCGGAATCCACCAGGACTGAGACCATGTGGCAAGTAGATCCATACTGCAGCCAGGGCAGGAGAAGTGTCCGAAATCTGAGGGTTTTGTCCAAAGGTGTTGCGCTCACAAGTAACCCCCTTCCTACTGACAAGCGGTGTCTTTTACCAGGACAGGAAGCAGAGCTATTACCAGACCAGGCACAATGAAAGCATAGTTAATTAATGAGACATCGCTGCTTTTCCCTATGTGAAATCTGGAGTTCTTCCACCTTGCATGGGCTCTGTTTTGGGCCGTGATTCTGGTGATCTGGCTGAAGATGGTGGTGATGGTGTAGGGCCAGATAGATCCACGAATTCGTCAGAGCGTGGAGGTAGATCCAAAGGGTAAATTTCATCTTAGATGTAGTTGGAAAGCCCATACATAAAATGGTCCCACATGTGGTAGTCATTCCATAAACCACCTTCATTGCCTCCAACAGGAAAGCAGAGGGCTGTAACATGAAGAACAGGGAACGTTGTGAAAGGAATGTGCTAGGGGATCCCACCTCACCTGAAAACAGGGTTGGAGGAGGGATACAAGCCTCTGAGCACCCAGAAATGTGGGACCAGCATTGGGAGATAAGCGGAGTTGTTGCACGACAGAGGTGAGCTCAGTGAGCTGTGATGTCATCATCTCCAGAGCCCGGTTAGATGCGGAGATTTGAATAAAATAAATCTCCCTGCTTTGAGAGGGTGGAGAGAAGAGCAGAATTCTCAGCTGTGTCCATCATGGCTAGATTGTTCTGTCAAAGAGTGAGAATGAGACAAAGAGACCCAAGAGCAGAGGAACAGTTCAAAGGACTTATTAACAATAAATATTAACTTTCACTGTACTGTGAAAACTGAGGATCCCGGCAACGGCTGCAGTTGTGTGGAGAGGTTTGAGGATTAGTGTGTGCCATGGCCGCACAATGGGCAGATCCATTAAGAGTGTATTTGTTGGTGAGTGTGTGCGCAGAGGAAGTCAGGAGTAGATTCGTAGGAATTCTCCATTGTATGTAGTGAGGTGCAGAGAACAACATAGGCAATCAATCTCCTTACACGCGGGCAGAGACGAGGAGTCCTCCATTGAAGACTTGTGAGCACAGAGAACAAGCGCACAGCAAACTGGAAGGTAATCACACTCCCGACATGTGTGCAGAGATGAGCAACCAAATAAATACACGAGACAGGACCAACTAGGCAGAGAAAGTGAGATAAGTTACTTCACATCAAACAACAATCTAGCAAAGATACTGAAAGCAAAGATACTGAGAACATGAAGGGCTTAAGAAGGAAGTGGAGAACCAGGTGCTGCTAGCATGCTAATTTGTGTCATGATCAATGTTTCCATGGAACCCCTGATCATGCATGCCAGCAGCTCCGACAGCACCTGTGAGATATGAGGGAGGGAAAATAACAAAACACACAGAAAAAATGGCAAACAGACTGAAAAAACTCATAAGCATTTAACTGTCCTTTTTATGACATGCAGGGTTAATTTTATCCTAAGTGAACATTTGTATCCTAACAGTGTTTTCTGTTATCCACAAAATGTACATTTACACGACATGCTGACTTTACATTTTCATCAACAAAAAGCTACTGGCTTTTATCTCTCTTGTGCAATAAATGCAGTGTTATTGCATTTCATCATAAAATTCAGCATTTTGTGTCACAATAAATTTAGTCCAAAAGATGAATAATTTTACACTTGGAATCCAATATAATTGTTTGCCTAGGACAATGGTCACTTTCACTGCCACAATTAACCAACCACAATCAAGTATTCCAGTGAACCGTGTACCATGTTATATAAAAAAATGTACCCAAGGACTGAAAAGTTAACAGTTTTTTTATGTGGGGAAATATGTATTCCTTCTCAATCACTCACTCACTCTCTCTCTCCCTCTCCCTCAATCCATTTGAAGGCCCATGAGTTTGTAGATGAGCAGATGTATGAGCAGAACTGTATTGAGAATGCTCTGCAGAGTTTCCCATCCCACAGTCCCTCACTATCCAGTCATGAGGGTTTCACCGGCACGTGTTGCTCGCGACGCTCCCGGAAGAGTATTCAACTGCCCAACTCCAGCATGTCCACCACACACACACACATGCAGTCGCAAGGCCTGCAGGAGCTCAGCGCTTTTGACATTCAGTGTGTGGAGCAATCCAGCCACGGTAACAGGTCAGTCATCATTGCATGCAATTGGTAGGTCATTTTCATTTCATACACTAGAGAGTACTACAGATAAAGGAGGCTGTGACAGAGAGTTCTCTCAAATAGTTCTAATACCTGGAGAAAGCTTTCCGTTAGCATTCCCATTCATTTTAATGGCCGTTGCTGCTTGAAAATCTGCATTTCCGGAAGTATGACCTAGATCAGTGGCTCTCAAACCTGTTCCTGGAGGCCCTCCCAACACTGCACATTTAGGATATCTCCCTAATCAAACACACCTATTTCAACTCATCAGCTCATTAGTGGAGACTCCAAGACCTGAACTGGGAGAAGGGAGGTCAAGAAAAGGGAGATATACAAAATATGCAGTGTTGGGGGGCCTCTCGGAACAGGGTTGAGAACCACTGACATAGTTGATGCCATTTTTGCTAATTGGCACTCAGTTCCAGAAACATATTTGAGCCAATTGCACGAGCCATGAACTGATCACACTTTACTGCAGACAAAACAAATAAGACCTCCAAACTAAGTCGATCATTAATTATTGAGACTTACAGCCATTTTTAGCCATGTTGTTCATCACAGTTGTCAGTTGAGGGTGTCTTTTGCTGCTGTTATTTTTAGCAACCATATCTGCATGATGTTGGTCTCAATAAAGCTCATTTGTTATCTCTGGAGTGTGGATTTTGGAAAGAGGGGACGTGACTAATACAACAGCTCAGTCTCGTGGAAGTAGAATGGCTAAAATCGCTTACAGCACCTTTAATGTGTCCCAAATCATAGTATGTTTGAAAACAGTACACCAAATGTGACTGGCCGTGAATTTTTTGAAGTATTTAAAATATTGCCCACAACCTCTAACAATATAGAAGAAAATTATTGTAAAGTTCCTCTTTCAATTTTGCAACATAGCCGGGTCTAATCTATATTTTTCATGTGCCACACTCAGACACCCAGATTTCACCCCAAAGAATGTGCAATTTTGATTTCATATTGGCTACATGTTTAAGCTTGCATGTAAATGCTAACAGTATGCAACAAAAGCAATTGTGGTATCAAAACACAATATTATGACATGGTAGTGTGTTCCAAAGATGACACACTCTCTTCCAACATAATCAAAAATATGTAGCCTACATTTAAGTACAAAATATGATTTGGGATTTAGCTGCAGTTTAGAGTTGATGTTAATAATTTACATATTTTAAAAATCACACAGTGCATTGAGCTCTTTTAAAACATGAATTCTAAACATGAATTCTTCTTTTCTTTCTAAACAATAATTTATTTATTTATTTACCAGCCGTTCCAACCTCAACCTGAAGCTAAATGAGACAAATAAATTGAATAACAGAGGCCAACAGATCATCACTGCCATCATCAGCCTCCCCTCACCACCCCCAGTCACCTCTGAAAGAGATGGGCATGGACCGCCCAACCCCCCTGCCACCATCAGCACCACCACAAGTTTGAATGTGGTCAAGGTTTCGGCCCTGTGACTAGCATGAACTGTTAGCATGTGGCAGTAGTATGGCAACAGGGAGCTCTGACACAGACAGATCCACTGGACTACATAGGGTAGAACTGTAGATGCCAAAGGTGGGGTGGGTGGCATATGCAAGGAGGCCAGTGCAATCATGTGTTTCATGAGTTACTTTATCATTAGCCAATGAGAGACCGGATATGTCTCTGTGTTGGCAATCCATTTCCGATGATGTAACGGCAGTGTATTCATCAACATGTTAGCACAAATACTTGACTAAGTGAAGAATCGTACTGTGTAAAGTTACAACGATTCAAAGTGATGTTGTGTTAAAGCATTTCATTCCAGTTTGGTTGTTCGTCAGTCTGTATGATAGGTACACAGTATGTGCTACAATCAAAGTGATTGTGATATTCACAAAGTTTCAGTGAAAATCTGTGTTCATGAGAAGTATGAATATGGGTCTGTTCCAAAACCTTATCTTAGCTCATTTCTAAGGCAGCACTGCATGTATCCTTTGCGGAGAAAGCCAAGAAAGGTAGAAGAAGCAAAATAATTGTTTAATATAAATATACACTGATCAGCCACAACATTAATACCAGCTGCCTAATATTGTGTGTTTACTTGAAAATCCCAGGAGATCAGCAGTTACAGAAATACTCAAACCAGCCCATCAACAACAATCATGCAATAGTCCAAATCACTGAGGTCGCATTTTTCCCTATTCTGATGGTTGATGTGAACATTAACTGAAGCTCTTGACCCGTATCTGAATGATTTTATGCACTGCACTGCTGCCACATGATTGGCTTATTAGAAAATGCATGGATAATTGTTGGTGCCAGATGGGCTGGTTCGACTATTTCTATAACTGCTGATCTCCTGGGATTTTCAAGTACAACAGTCTCTAGAATTTACTCAGAATGGTGCCAAAAACAAAAACATTCAGTGAGTGGCAGTTCTGCTGATTGAAATGCCTTGTTGATGAGAGAGGTCAACAGAGAATGGCCAGACTGGTTCAAACTGATAAAGTCTATGGTAACTCTGATAACCGCTCTGTACAATTGTGGTGAGAAGAATAGCATCACAGAATGCTATTCTGAGATGCAGGTTAGCGCTGTATAGGCAGGCATGAGTGGGACCTACACAATATTAGGCAGGTGGTTTAATGTTGTGTCAGATCTGTGTATTTCATTAAAAACTGAAAAAAAAAAAATTATAATTTTTTTTTTTTTATTCTAATGAAAAATCAACAATATTACCCAGAATGTGTTTGTGGTTGCTGCGGTTTGAATGAGGTTTCATGAAGGTTAGGATGCTGCCTTAGAATGTATAACTGCCCATGTAATCAATAGACATCTATGGCAGCTCACAAGGTTTTGAAGCAAAGCCTTTGTGTATTTTGGAAGACTTTTGTGTAAAACCATCAGCCAAATGAACTCTGTAGAAGCATGACAGATATTCACAACAATCTTTGTTCAACAACATCAACTCAATGATTGTTTTCTCTGTAGAGTATGTGATCTAGCCTAATGCTCATTTCTCACTCTGATTTCACAATTTACTGTATCTTACCCTTTAATTTTCTCTCACTTTTTCTTACTTTTACACATTTTATTCTCAATTCGCTCTTTTTCACTTGCTTAATATGGAAAACTGTGATTTTAAATAGCTTACTTTCTTTTTCACATTTCCTTAGCACAGGCTCAATTTTTATTTATTTTTTTCTTCTTTTTTTTTTCTCTATTCAGTATGTTGATGCAATATTAACAGTTCTTGCTGCTTACATATACAAAAGTAATATAATATACAGTACCTTAGCAATATGAGATACAAGACCATAATATGAGATAATTGGCCTGTTGAATGTCATATTGTTTTGTCAGCTCATTGTATCTGTAATAGAGCTCTGAATATAGGGTAACTGAAGATCTTGCCAAATATTCATAGGCTTAGAATAAAACTTGCCTTAAAGTTATAGTTCACCCAATAATGAAAATCAAAAATCATCATTTACCCACCCTCATGTTATTTAAAACCTGTATGACTTTCTTTCGTGGATCACAATAGGGGGTGTTAGTAACTAACAGCCTCAATCACCATTCACAACAGTGTATGGAAAAAAGATGCAATTAAAGTGAATGGTGACTGACAGAATGCCTAACATCTCCTTTTGTGGGGGGGGGGGGGGGGGGGGGGTTAATGCTAGGCATTCCGCATTATGTCATGTTGTAATTACTCTAATTATGAGATGCAACTCAGAAATTCTACTCAGAACTGTTCACCTCTTTAGACTTAGAAATAATTTATTTAGTTGACAACACTCACAATTCAAAAATGGATACATGTGCAGCTTTGTTGTTCAGCAGTTGTTCAAATGAAAAAACAGCAAAATCAAAACAGAATATGTGTAGCAGTTCAGTAGCTACCTAACTAACTGTAACTGTAGCTGCTGCTATTTTGTATTTTTTGCATGACATCACAATACTTAAGAGAATTGGCTATCTCAAAATGACAATAATTTTGACATGATGTGAACAGAGCATAAGGTCTTAGAAAGTGTTGCAAATGTAAAAAAAATAAAATAATATATTGTTCCCTTTACAAAAAGCTTCACTTATGATGCTGTGCTGAGAAAAGCGCTTTGGGAACATCTTATAGTTGTGACCAGCTGTGAATATGTGTGCAACAATTTATAACCTTTGCCGGTGTAATCATTGGATGCAGGGTTATAAATAGATGCGTCACCGGAGCATCGTCAGATCTTTTGTCTTCAGATCACTATGTGTGTGTGTGCTTTACACGAGCCTGTCAAACTCTCTTCCCTCTTTTAGGAGATAGAATTGGTTAGGCAGTGCGCAGAACAACCTTTTCTCTTTTCTTTTTCTTACTTTTAAAAAAAGGGGGGAGAAAAAAGAAAATATGACAGAAAATCAAGGCAAACGATGCATGTTTCCCTGCCTCCCCTCTATGTCAGAGAAACGCATCAGTTTTGCTTCATTTGTTTGGGGGAAGAGCATGCTGCTCTCGCGTTGAGGCGGGTGTGAGCATTGCGGTCTACTTTCAGGCAAAATGCTTTGCGCTCTCGCATGGATCTGGCTGAGGAGCGAGAGACAGGTCCATCCCTCCCCAGACCCATCTGGTCCTTCCCATGATCTCGAAGTGCACTCCGGCTCCTCTTCGGTTCATGAGGGGGAACTTGAATCTCTTGGGTCGGCAAATTTCGAGTTACCCACCTCCGAGCATTCCAGGTATGATAATAAATCAGTGGAGGAATTACTCGACGTGGTTACTTGTGCGATGGCCAGGCTTCAATTAGACTGGCCACGCCAACAAGAGACCCCCAAACGCTCCAAATTGGAGGATAGATTTCTGTCTGGTGGCCGGGGGAAGGGAACACCTCATCAGTCCCTCCCCTTCTTTGATGACCTCCATGATGAGCTTTCTCGTTCATGGAGGAAACCTTATACTGCTCGTGTCCACGGGTCCTCGACGTGGATATATATGCCGAGACATGGGAGTATTCGATGATGCTGCCGGTTGAGGAGACACTTGCGGGTTATCTCTCGCCGGGCTCGGCATCATCGCTGAAAAGACCCTCTCACCCCACGAAGCCCTGCAGGACCACCTCCAAGCTAGTGGGGAGGGCTTATCAGGCAGCGGGTCAGGCTGGTGCTGCTCTACACACTATGGCGGTGTTACAGGCATACCAGGCTGATCTGCTTACTCGACGAAGAAGCGTTTTCTGAACTTCTTCGAGCCACGGACCAATCTCTCCGTGCGACCAAGCAGACAGCCCGTGCCATTGGCCAGTCTATGTCCGCTTTGGTCAGCATGGAAAGACACCTATGGCTCAACCTATCGGGCATCAGGACAAAGATAAAGCTTTCCTCCTTGATGCCCCGGTTTCGCCTTCTGGCCTATTCGGAGACGCTATGAATATGGTTATCTCCAGGTTCCAGGAGGCAAAAAGCCATGAGGAAGCATTTAGGCAATTCTTTCCTTGCCGCACTCAGGGGGCGGGGCCGTCGGCCACCCAGTCCCGCCCCGGTCCTGCAGAAGGGAGGCTCAGAAGCAGAGCGTGGTGAGTCGTGCTCCCCCTCGTAATGACAGGGAACAGGCTCGTCGCCCTCGACAGCCTCCAAAGCAAGACCTCAGGGGAGTAATTTCTAAAAGGAAAAAACCCTGACGGTTTTGCGCCCAGCCCTGTAGGGGTAGCTCCCCTCGGTCCCCATATGGTTTCTCTGGGTCTGAGACTCAGTGTCAAGAAGAGCATTCTCTCTCCTACCCAGGAAATCACCTATCTGGGAGTTATATGGAATTCGATCACAATGCGGGCACAATTGTCTCCCGCTTGGATAATTTCCATTCAGAACACCCTGAGCAAAGTCAGGCTAGGTCAAGGTTGCACTGTTCGTCAGTATCAACGAATTCTAGGTCTCATGGCATCTGCGTCCACGGTGATTCCTTTTGGCCTTCTGCATATGAGACCGTTTCAGCTGTGGCTAAAAGACAGGGGATTTCATCCAAGGGCCAGTCCCCTAAGGCAAATAAGGGTTATGCGCCGCAGGCTTCGTTCCCTTTCTATGTGATTCAGACCCCAGTTTCTTACCTTGGGTCCCACTCTAGGTGCGTCTTATCATCGCAGGCTGCTTACGACAGACGCCTCCCTGAGGGGCTGGGGAGCGGACTTAAGTGGTCGTTCAGCCCAAGTGGAAAGGGAGGGTCATCAGCTCAGTTAGCACATCAAATGTCTCGAGTTGATGGCGGTATTTCTGGCCCTGAAATACTTCCTCCAGCATCTGAGAGGCTGCCATGTCCTGGTGCAGGTGGACAACACAACAGCAGTCTCCTACATAAAACATCAAGGAGGTCTACGTTCATGCCAGCTGAATTCCCTGGCACGTCAGATTCTCCTTTGGGCCCAGGGCAAATTCCTGTCACTCATGGCAGTTTTTATCCCTGGATGCCTGAATGTGGGAGCAGAATTACTGTCCAGACAGAAATTACCGACGGGGGAGTGGAAACTCCATCCCGTGGTAGTAGATAAAATCTGGGTGAGATTTTACAGGGCAGAAGTGGACCTCTTCGCCTCTTCTCAGACAGTGCAATGTCCCCTCTACTTCTCTCTGAGTCACCCAACCCCCCTGGGTCTGGACGCCATGGCGCATACATGGCCCAGAATGCGCTTTCTCTGCTCCCGGGAGTTTTGGCGAGAAATCGCCAGCAAGGGTCTTGCCTCTTACTGATGGACAGGGTGCCTTTGGGGAGACATCCTCTACTCACCCGTTTCATTCGTGGAGCCAGGCGACTGAGGCCTCCTGCTAGGACCAGGACCCCTTCTTGGGACTTAGCAATAGTCCTTGAGGGTCTAGTTGAGACCCCCTTTGAACCTCTAGAGTCAGCGTTTGACAGACTTCTGACTCTCAAGATGGTTTTTCTTATGGCGATTACCTCTCTAAAGTGAATTGGGGGCCTACAGGCTCTGTCTGTCTTGCCAGCCTGTTTAGAGTTTGTCCCAGGAATGACCAAAGCAATTTTGCACCCTCATCTCGACTACCTGCCTAAGGTGCCTTTCTCGACCTAAACCCAGTCACTCTTGAAGCCTTCTGCTCCTCTTCTCTACGCCGGAGCAGGAAAGGCTTCACAGACTTTGTCCAGTCCGTGCCCTTCAGACTTATATCCACTGCACTAGCCAGTGGCGTAAGTCAAGGCAACTATTCGTTTGCCATGGGGGCCGCAACAGGGGGGCGGCCACCACCAAGCAGACTATGTCGCATTGGGTAAGGGACGCTATTGCCTTGGCCTACGAGGCACGGTCAAGCTTCGCCTGTATGCATCAGGTCTCACTCTACCAGAGGGGTCGCCTCCTCTGAAGCCTTGGCCAGAATGCCAGAAGGCCTTGGCCTTTACAGCATTTTTGTGATGCGGCAGGCTGGTCCTCTCCGCACACATTCATTAGTTACTACAGCTTGGATGTACATCTCAAGCCCATGTCTGAGCCCTCTCACGCTCTTGTGAGCACACTACACAACCGTAGGGGGTCCGGACAGCCACAGTGCAGCGCCGTGGGTATTCTCGTTCCTAAAGCGCTTTTCTCAGCGCAGCATCATCAGTGAAGCTTTTTGTAAAGGGAATGTCTCGAGTTACTTAAGTGTAGCCCTTGTTCCCTGAAAAAAGCGGAACGAGATGCTGCGCTTCACTGCCGCACTGGGATGCCCCGGGACTGCTCTTCAGACAAAATACCTGACGATGCTCCGGTGACGCATCTATTTATAACCCTGCCCCAGGTGCATCCAATGATTACACCGGCAGAGGTTATAAATTCCGGTCAATGTTCATTGACGTGTTGCACACATATTCACAGCTGGTCACAACTAGAAGATGTTCCCAAAGCGCTTTTCTCGTTCCGCTTTTTTCAGGGAACAAGGGATACTTAGACGTTTTAGTTTATAATTTCTAATCTCTTTATTTTGTTTTCAAGTCTGTGTTACTGTTAACTGTTAAATTGGAAATCTCTATAGAAATCTGAATTCATGATGTCTTCATTGCAGCAAGAAAAAAACAAATAGGAGGAAGATGATCAAAAACATGTTTGATGGTCCTTTCCTCTAAACATAAATCAGTCCTCATCCTACATTCCTCATTTTGTCTTTTTGTCAGTTCCGTTACATCTGTTTTTGATGTCTATTATGTATATTCTGTAAGTTGTTGTTCCTTATTTATGAATTTGTCTTGTAATATCTTCAGAGCATCTGATAAAAGCTTCAAACTGCTAACAGATATGAATCTGCATCCAGTCTGTCTGTAAAGCTTGAGACGTGGAGCAAAACATCCCACAACCTTACCTGCATTAGCTTTGAACATAGCAACATTTTCATCAAAAAAAATTAGCAGAAATTAGCCCTATGTTCTCTGTACAAATACAATCTCATTGTTTGCTTGTTTTTTATATAAAAAAATTAAAGTACAATGGGGTTAAACAACTTGTGGAAAAATTATTTTTTATATGTAATAATATACATATACATAATAAATGTAATAATTTCAGGGATTCTCATTAGCTACATACAATTATAACATTTTAAAAAATATTAAATATTTAATCAAATTACATTAAAATCAAACTTTAGACATTGCTTGCAATGATCTCATGGATCAGGAATATTTTGCAGTGTATGGTGACAAACAGGTGTGGAGGAAAGTACTGCAGTAATTATTGTTGCTATTTAAATATAATTTTTCTTTAAAAGGAACATTGCTTCTGTTTTAAAACTATACAGTAACTTTTTCATTTTACCTCTGAGGAAAAAACACATTTTGTGAGAAAATGGAAGAAGCAGGAGGTATATAGGTGAATATCTCTAAACATGTTTAAACCATTAAGCTCAGATTGGGAAAATTTTTATATATATATATCTCAATTACCGCAGAGAAAACATTTCTTCTCAAAATATTAATAACTACAGTCTTGACCAACACAAAATAGGCATAGTTTGAAATCTTAGAAGATGTACTTTATGGTGCATGATGGCATTATGACCAAAACTGAACAACTAAGTGGCAGACAAACCAGAAGTGTTCCGTTTTTATAATTTATTAATAATTGTGTACTGTACATATTATTGTAATCTGTAAAAATCTCAAACTCCCTCATTCAATTTAAGATTCAACATAATTTTTATTGGACTTCCTCTAGATTTGGCTTTAAAGACCCATTTACTTGCTGGCGATGCCAGTTGGAGGATGGGGACATAGCCCAAGTTGTTTGGTTCTGTACTAAGATTCAAGAGTTTTGATCAAGGGTACAGAATATTATCTGTGAGGTCTTGAGCACTCAGATTTTATTCTGCCCCAGACTTTGTAGTTTGGGTGATAGGGAGGGTATTAACGTAAGGAAAAACATATAAAAAACTGGGTCCTTACGAGTGTGATGATCAGCAGGCAGGTAATTCTAAGGGGATGGAAGTCTGCTGGTGCGCCCTTATTTCATGAGTGGTGCACCGAGTTGGGCAAAATGGCGGCTCTTGAAGAGATGTCGCAAAAAGTGAGGCACTTATTTGGCCTTCCTAGAAGGTAGCCAGGGAGGAGCAGTGGAGAGGGACAATTTTGATTAAATATATGTAAATTAATTAATATGTGAAACCCTTTTTCTTTTTTGTTAGTTAATTTTTTATGTATTTTTAAGTCATCGAGGATTTTCTTTGGACTGTCTGTTTATATATGTGTCTGTTGTTATTCAATGTCTGACCACTGGGATGTATGTTGGGTGATGGGAGGGAGGGACATATATTGATAAATGTTGATTTCATGTTTTCATGTGCTGTTTGTGTTAATTTTAGTATGGGATTAATAAAAATTGTTAATGACAACAACAACAAAAAAAAAACATCAGACTCATCAAATAGCCATGTATCACATGTCGGTGAAAAGCTCTCAAAGAGTAGAAAATAACGAGTCTTTGGTTTACTCAGAGTACTAGCTAAGTACATGTCTTGACATACATGTTATATGTAAACAGGTGTTGCCTGTAAACTGAGTTTTCGAATTTAACTTCGTGAAAAATAAATGGAACATAAAATATCACAACAGGGGTGGGGAATGTCAGGCCTCAGGGCCATATAAGGCCCATGAGACCATTTTACCTGGTCTGAGAGGCTATTTAAGAAGGCAAAAAATGGCCTTGATTCAATTAACCTGAAAAAATAAAATCCTTTCAAATAATGTTTAAAAATAATTTTAAATGATAACAACACAAAATATTGTATAATAGACAGACCTTTTAGTGTTTTTTTGGTGTCTGAGCATGTAACATACATTAATTTCAACCCACAATCGGAAATTGCATGCAATTGTACGGCCCGTGAATAATATTG
Source organism: Moxostoma hubbsi (assembly GCA_032164185.1). NCBI lineage: Eukaryota > Metazoa > Chordata > Actinopteri > Cypriniformes > Catostomidae > Moxostoma > Moxostoma hubbsi. Next base: position 256,320 of record JAVLUX010000186.1, on the reverse strand, counting down.
TAAATACTCAATGGCCCTTAATGGCAAAAAAGATTCCCCACCCCTGACTTAGAGGATGGGATTCCCATTAAAACAAGCCCACACTAAACGTAATCAAATGCATAGATCTGTAATGATTTGCAGACTCTGAAGCATGAGATGAACCCAGATGCAGGAGTTTATTGAACTGGAAACAAACTAACAGGTGCTTAAACAGGTTACTTCAACATCAAACAGGATCACAGGTAAGTCACATCTTGTGCTCAATCTGGTAACTTCAATATCAAACAGGATCACAGGTAAGTCACATCTCAGCATTTTCAATGTCACGTTTCCTGCTCGTAGTTGAACAGATCATTTTCAAACAGGTGATTAGAAATGCAGTAAACTGGAATCACAAAGTCACTTACCTTGTGTGTCTGGAGAGGATTGTGAACAAACTGGTGTGGATGATTAAGCATCATCACGGAACTCGTAGAATAATCCCACTAGTGATTACCAGGATTGATCATAGAAATGTCAGTAATACAGATAAGTAGATTTCACTGCAGCTGAACGAGAGGGAAGTCCAAGGTACCTCACAACAAGTCTAGACGCTTACAGAGTGTGCGAGTGAGGTTTAAATGCCAGATTTACCGAGAGGGAGAGCCTGGTTCCCTCGTAACAAGATCATTAGGTAACATTATGTGCTATCTGGTTAAAAATAAGTTCGCTTTTCTGGATCAGATGACTTCACTGGAAATTATGTAGTACGTTGTCCAGTGTCATGGAGTACAGTTTATTAGGCTGAGAGTCTCAATATTTATTATTATCTATATAATTAAACATTTTGAAAAGATGAGGAGTTTATGACTTCCCCTCTTATTTTAAAACATATCATACGTGTGTGTGGTGTGTGTGTGCATGCGCGTGTGTGTGTGTGTGTGTTTGTGAGTGGGTTTGGGTGGTTTACGAGGACATTATTTTAGGTTACAAACTGGTAATTTTCAATGGTATTATGCTATAAATGTGGTTTATGAGGACATTTCTAGTGTGTGTGTGTGTGTGTGTGTGTGTGTGTGTGTGTGTGTGTGTGTGTGTGTGTGTAACCAGTGCTGGGCAGATTACTTGGAATTTGCTATCTGATTAAAATTCACATGACAAAAAATGCAATCAGGGTATTCTAATCTGATTACTTTTGGATTACTTACAACCTAATTCTATTTAATTTGATGTCACATGCATTTGAGTATGATAACCTTGGATTATTTTATCACAAAAGTACAATAAGAAAGAAAATGTATTCCATTCTTTATTACAAACTAAATGAGCCTTACAAAAATTATCCTTATGACATTTTAAAAAAATACATTAAACATCAAATGAATGAACATACAACAAACATTAAATCTAACAGCAATGACAGTGCATGGCCAATTTATTATTCAAAACACTGAGACATCAAGTTAATTTTAGGTGGATAAAACAATAGAAACAATACGAACATTAATTGGTCATAAAATCATAAAAGCAACAAAAAATGACTATAAAATTATCAAAAGTTAATGACCATAAAATCAACAGCAATTACGGTACAAGGTATATCAGTGCTATGCTGATTTAGAATGAAAAATGCAAAAGATTGAAAAAAGAGAATGATAAAGGTGATCAATAAATTGTTAACAATTTACTGCTATTGCCTTCTTAATATGTAATCATGTAATCCATAAAAAGTAGTCCAATTACAAATATTTTAAAATGTAATTTAATCCAATTAAAAGTAATAGATTTTTGTTACATAATCCAGATTACATGTAATCCCTTACAACCCATCACTGTGTGTAACAAAACTGAGAAAATTTTAACTTTAAGGTTGCATGTATGACATATTTAAGTGTAATAAATATGTATGTGTAATTTTAAATCTGTACATGAACAGTATAAGACTTAATTTTCTTTATTGTTTTTTGTTTTTTACTGAAGAAAAGTAAGGTAAATATATAATGAATTATCACAAAGTAAGCATGACCTGCACCATGGGCAGCCATTTTGGTTTTAGGTCTGGCTGATTTAATGATCACAGAAATTTTTAACCAAGTCATGTGACCCACATACTCAAAACAAACCCAACTGTAATAAATTATAAGAAGACTGGGTGAGAAAATCTTTGTCATTCCCCTATAAAAAACTAAAGAGAATGTATCTTGTACCTATACATTGCCTGTTTTAGGGTTAAATGGTTAACAAATGAATAACAAAAATATAATATACATAAACAGTTCTGGAGCCTGTTCTATCCCAGTACTCAATAATCAGTGAATTACAGCAAAACAAATAAAGAAAGAAGAAAAAAAAAATTATATAAACTAATTTTCCTAACTGAGATGTGTGGGAGTGTTTATCTGCAGGTGTAGAGCATTGTGAGCCTCATTAAATGTAAATGGGTTCATCCTTTTTGATGGATGCTGCTACACAAATGGTATTTAAACTTTCTGAAAATAATCCAGCAACAAAACAGTTTCTGAAGCAAATTTACATGAACATATTGACAGTACTAGTTCATTTTGATTTTATTCTCTATTACATGGATCTTTTGTTTTTAAAAAGCACCATTCCTAGGAGAATACAAATGATAAAATAATGACAACAATCAATCCAATGATACAGGGGATGGAAAAGGAAAGTGCTCTCTATTTGTTGTGTATTCAAAGGTACCATACAGTTTGTCTAATTATCTAATACAAAATAAATTAAGCTTTAAAAATGCACCTGTATATTAAGTGACTGACTGCAATCCTTTATGTCTTAGTAGAAAAACGGACACTTCTAATACATAAATGCATTTTCTTCTTTAAACCATTCCATCAGATTCTTTTTTTTTTATATGTATTATTTAACCAACCAATTACTAAACTACATGCAGTACTCAGAACATAGGCATCTGATCAGATTTTAATAGAAGGCATTTTAATAGAGAAAAAATGGATTTGGATTTGCCTTGATGCCTTCTTTTTTCTATATACTGGCTTTGAAGGCAGTATTTTTCTGCTTATGGACATAGAGATGGTGTGGCTGCAACCAGAAATGGAAATGTCCAGTGACCCCAAATAGACATTTAAGCCATATTATTTCATAATATTATAATATTTCCTGCTGAGCCATTTTTGTGATGACTTTTAATCAACTGGTGTCATGGTCAGGATCAGTGGATTTTTGATGTCAGTTCCCCTCAGTTGACACGTGTATGACGAGCCATTTTGACATTTATTACTTAAATTATTTTTATGTAACTAGTACTTATTTTTAGTGACTAGCAACTATTCCATTAGATAGTACTAGTGCTAGTACTTATTAATTAGTTACAAGTACTTATTTAACAAGCACTAATACTTATTCATTAGGCACTAGTACTTATTCAATAAATACTAGTACTTATTCATTAGATACTAATACTTATTCATTAGATACTAGTACTTATTATAATAGTGACTTGTATCTATTTAAGTGTCACTATCCTATAAAATATAAGTACTAGTACTTAATTTTATTGACTAGTAACTGTTTAGCCCTCAGTTGCAAATAAAATGCAAATAGTATGTTGAATATAAATGCAATGTCACTCTCTTATTAAAAAGGAAGGATCACTTTACAACCTTCATTTCAAATGAAGTTTTGTCCCATTATGGGAAATTGGTATCGCAGATTAAGATGATTCCAATTGGGAGTAAATCTTCGCTATTGAAACACGTTGTATCGTTAGGTATTGTGTTTACATGATCCTACAAGACAATCTTGATGAATTAGATTTATCCTTGAATTTGAATCATGAGGATTATAATTTTGTCATTTTTGCCACTACGAACATCATGAAGTGTTATGGATGCATTGAAACAGGGCATCTGGTCCGAGCCTGTCTAGGCAAAGTTGATAAGCCCAATAATAAACCCTTATCAGAGTATAATGTTAAAGATAAATAATAATAAACATAAAACAAAGGCCAAACAAACACACGACGGACATATCCATAAATTATCTCTCTCTCCTCGCACTACCGTCTGCCATCGGCCTTTATCCCTCTCGGAGGCTTGATTAGCCTGATACAGGACCAGGTGTGTATTGTCACGACCCGGCCCCGCCCTCCGCCCTGCCATAATAAAGTACTAGATAAAGAAATGCAGAATGATACTGCTGTGGCTACTGATGTTGAAATGCCTGGACCCAGTTCAGTGCAGATATCTACTGTTGTGACAAATGTGGAAAATGTTGTGGTCAATGGATCAACAGAGAAATCTGTCGAGGAACAGATTGTGGTTGGTGTTTTAGAGAGTGATCAGTTGGAATGTGAAGTGCAAAATGATGCCAGTATGGTAATGGCTGTTGTGCACTCTCCTGTTAATGATGGTGAGAATCAGAATTTAACTGAATATGATGACTGTACATTTAAAACAACACAGAAATGAAGAATACAGCAATGTCCTATTGTTAAACAAGCAAAAGGAGGAGCTAAATATGACTTTAGCCAGACAGATACGGAGAGAGAAAGTGATGTTTCTGAATGCAGCATTACGTGCAGTTTACAGCATTGTGTTTTTTGAAAACTCCTGTGTAGATGATATTAAATTCTTAAAAGAGACAAAAAATGTGAGGAAAGTGCACATTGAAGAATATTTCCCAGATGTTCTGCAATTTGTTGAAAAAGTAAAAATGTTTAGGAGTGAAAGTTGCTTCACAAATCAGGAGGTGTTTCGTTAAGCTTAATACACAGCCTGAGAATAAATGTCAGCAGTAAAAAAAAAAAAAAATTTCCTCATTTATGGGAGATATAAAGTTCCCCGTCTGTCGCTCACTTCGACGTCGTGTCGAAGAAGCGACACTAGGGGTCTCTCTTGAGCGCTGAAAGATACCTCTGATCTATGAAAAAAGGCCAATGAGAGTTGGCGAACAGTATTTGCATACTCCGCCTCCGGATACGGATATAAAGGCGAGAGAAATACTCTCGTTCATTCAGTAATTTTCTTCGGAGCCGATGGTCGAGTGAATGCTGTCTGCTGTGCTACACACAACTTACCCTGCTTCTGATCCTCTGACGTGCTGCTGCTGTTGGATTTCCGGCGCACCTTCAGCGGATTTTCTCTTCTCTGCCGGCATGCAGTTCGCCCCTGAGCGCTTCGACAGCGCAGTGTCTAAAAGAGTTTATAAAGAGCAATTTTCTCGTAAAGAGTTTATTTCTCTAAAAGAGCAATACACAGTGGTGTTGAACGCCCTTTTCAGGGCGCGTCTTTATAAAGATGCCATTCAACCCCTGTGTAGTTCCTGGATGCGGTAGAGTGCTCTCCGCTTCTGACGGCCACAGGCGCTGTCTCGTGTGTCTGGGCGCCGATCACACCGAGGCAGCGTTTGTGGACGGTTCATGTTCTCATTGCGAGAATATGACCGTGGCAGCGTTGCGGTCGCAGCTCGCTTTCAACAGAAAGCACGCCACTACTGCCGCCCCCCGTATCGCTCCTTCTTCCCACGGGATTGAGGACGATGCGGTTGGCGCTGGAGGCGATTTGGGGAGGGCAGCGGGTACAGCTCCGCCGTGTACGCCCCCTCGGACCACCCGCCCCCCGACACGCTCGCTGACCTCCGTTCAGTCTCGAGGTAATGGCGACTCGCTTCCGGGCCGGTTTGCCTATCCTCAAGAGCTCGAAGCCGATGAGCTCGCCGCCCCATCGGAGAGTGCGGTGTCTGACGCTGACTCCTCCCCTGGGCTGCCGCCTTCGGGCCAGCATGCCCAGGTTGAGGCGGATGCGCAGATGTCCGACATGCTTGCCTGGGCCGCCGTCGGGGTGGGGTTGAACTGGAAACCTCCACCCTCCCCACACCCGTCACGGTTGGACGACTGGTTCCTGGGGTCTGGGCGCCGCTCACAGCCACACCCCCCCCCCCGGTCCCGTTTTTCCCGGAGGTGCATGATGAGCTGACGTCGTCATGGAGAGCCCCGCTCTCCGTCCGTCAAAAGCCCTGCTCGTCCGCTCTCGCTACCCTTGATGGCGGAGAGGCCCATGGGTACACGGCGATTCCCCAGGTGGATAGGGCGGTTGCGATCCATCTCTGTCCCGGTGACCCTACCACCTGGCGTGGGCGCCCTGTATCCCCTTCCAAGGCCTGTAGGACTGCGTCCTCATTCAACCACAAATCTTAAAAGCCGCGGGACAGGCCACCTCCGCCTTGCACGCCGTGGCCCTCCTGCAAGTCCACCAGGCCAAGGCGCTCAGGGATCTGCACGAGGGTAGCCCTGACCCCGATGTGATGCAGGAACTGCGCTCAGCGACGACCTCGCCCTCAGAGCCACGAAGGTCACCGCGCAGGCACTCGGACAGGCGATGGCCACCCTAGTGGTCCAGGAACGTCACCTTTGGCTCAACCTGGTCGAGATGTGCGAGGCTGACAAAGTTTGCTTCCTCGACGCCCCTGTCTCCCAGCTTGGCCTCTTCGGCGACACCGTCGAGGACTTCGCCCAGCAGTTCTCCACGGTGAGGAAGCAGACGGAGGCCATATCACACATCCTGCCTCGCCGCAAACCTGCCGCCAAGGCCACTGCCCCGTCTGCTCGCCGAGGGCGTCCCCCTGCGGCTAAGAAACCTGCTCCGCCTCAACCCGGGCCCAGCTGTCAGCCCCTGCGTCGAGCACACCGCAAGAAGCCGACGCCCCCCGTCTCTCGGACTCCCTCGAGGACCCGTAAGGCTCCCAGGCGGTCCTGAGACGGACGACCCAGCGACACAGACGTTAGCTCCGGAGGTGGTAAGACCGCTCCGTCCCCCGGTGGAGGGCCGGGAGGAGAATCTTTTGTTGTTAAACAATTTTATTTGCCGCCCCCCCTTAGATGGGGTTGCGGTACCCACATTCTCAATAACAGAGCTATTTCCTGTGTCTCTGGGTCACCTGGCCCGCAAACGCCGTTCTCACGGCGCTCTGCCCACAGATCTCAACAGTCCTGGCTCCCTGGACACGGACCACCCGTCTTCAGCCCCATGACTGTTCCCCGGCCGGCCGGTTCCGACGAGTCCAGAGGACGCCTACCCAGGACCTCCTCCTCAGTCGCTAACCCGCCCCCTGCCGGGCGTGCGGAGCAAGGTAAGTGCTTTGAGTCTTTTCTCAGCACCTCAGCTGCGGGTCGCCCTGTTGCCGTCCAACGCTGCCCTACCTGCTCCGCCCCGCTGCAAAGCCCCGCCGGGCACATCAAAATTAATCGTCCCCTTGGTGCCCCTAGCGCAGAGGTTGGATGCGTGGCTTTCACTTGCCAACCCGTATTGCTGGCTGGCCCGGACCATCCGACTCGGTTACGCAATTCAGTTTGCCAGGCCCCCACCCCCCTTCATGGGCGTCCGCTTCTCCGCAGTACACGGCGAACACGCCCAGTCCCTGCGCGCGGATATCGCGACTCTTCTGGCCAAAGACGCGATAGAGCCTGTCCCTCCAACCGAGATGAAGGAGGGTTTCTACAGCCCGTACTTCATCGTGCCCAAGAAAGGCGGCGGCTCACGACCAATCTTGGATCTGCGAGTTCTCAACCAAGCGTTGCACAAACTCCCGTTCAAAATGCTCACGCAGAAGTACATTCTAACCCGCGTCTGGCATCTAGATTGGTTCGCAGCGGTAGACCTGAAGGACGCGTACTTTCACGTCTCCATCCTGCCTCGACACCGCCCCTTCCTGCGGTTTGCGTTCAATGGTCAGGCGAATCAGTACAAAGTCCTCCCCTTCGGCCTGTCTCTGTCACCTCACGTCTTCACGAAAGTCGCAGAGGCAGCTCTTGCCCCGCTCCGAGTAGCCGGCATCCGCATACTCAACTACATCGACGACTGGCTCATTCTGGCCCACTCGCGAGAATCACTATGCGCTCACAGAGACCAGGTGCTCAGGCACCTCAGCCGCTTGGGGCTTCAGGTCAACTGGGAAAAGAGCAAGCTCACTCCAGTTCAGAACATCTCTTTTCTCGGGATGGAGTTAGACTCGGTCTCAATGACGGCGCGTCTCACCAACGAGCGTGCCCAGTCAGTGTTGAACTGCCTCGCTGCCTTCAGGCCGGGCACAGCGGTCCCTTTAAAACTTTTCCAGAGGCTCCTGGGGCTTATGGCATCCTACGCGGCGGTCGCGCCGCTGGGGTTGATGCATATGAGACCGCTCCAACACGAGACGAGCATGGCGCCGCGGCACACACTGGGTAATGATCACCCCCGCCTGCCGCAAAGCATTCAACCCCTGGACAGACCTCTGTTTCTTACGGGCTGGAGTAACCCTACAGCAGGTGTCCAGACGCGTCCTGGTCACGACCGACGCCTCCAGATCGGGTTGGGGCACCGTCTGCAACGGGCACGCAGCCTCAGGCCGTTGGAAAAGGGCCCAGCTGCGTTGGCACATCAACTGCCTCGAGTTGTTGACCTTCCTTCTAGCCCTGCGGCAGTTTCTCCCGTTAATTCAGGACGAACATGTCCTGGTCAGGTCGGACAGCACCACTGCAGTCGCGTACATAAATCGCCAAGGCGGCGTACACTCCCGCCACATGTCGCAACTCGCCCGTCGTCTCCTCCTTTGGAGCCAGCACCGACTCAGGTAGCTGCGTGCCACTCACATCCCCGGCAACCTCAATGTGATGGCGGACGCGCTGTCACGACAACGCTTGCCTGGAGGAGAGTGGAGGCTTCACCCCCACTCGGTTCAGCTGATTTGGGAATGGTTCGGCAAGGCCCAGGTAGACCTGTTTGACTCCCGAGAGACCTCCCACTGCCCGCTCTGGTACGCCCGCTCAGAGGCTCCCCTAGGGGCAGATGCACTGGCACACAGCTGGCTGGTGGGGCTGCGCATGTATGCATTCCCCACAGTGAGCCTTCTTGCACAGGTGCTGTGCAAGTTCAGGGAGGACAAGGAGCAAGTCACTCTCGTGGCTCCTTACTGGCCCGCCTGGTCCTGGTTCTCGGACCTCATACTCCTCGTGACAGCCCCTCCCTGGCGAATTCCCCTGAGGAAGGACCTTCTTTCTCAGGGACGGGGCACGCTCTGGCATCCGCACCCAGACCTCTGGAACCTCCACGTCTGGCCCCTGGACGGGACGCGGAAGATCTAGCTGGGCTACCACCCACGGTCGTAGCCACAATCAACCAAGCCAGAGCCCCTTCTACCAGGCAACTCTACGCCCTGAAATGGCGTCTGTTCATGAATTGGTGTTCTTCCCGGGCAGAAGACCCACAGAGGTGCGCAGTTAGGTCTGTGCTCCTGTTCCTACAGGAGAGGTTGGAGGGGAGGCTGTCCCCGTCCACCTTGAAGGTGTATGTTGCCGCTATCGCAGCTCACCACGACCCAGTAGACGGGAAGTCCCTGGGTAAGCACGACTTAATCGTCAGGTTCCTAAGAGGTGCCCGAAGGTTAAATCCCTCCCGGCCAAACCTGTTCCCCTCCTGGGATCTCTCGGTGGTCCTCGCCGGTCTTCAGAGATCCCCTTTCGAGCCGCTAGGATCAGCTGGACTCAGGGCTCTCTCTTTAAAGACGGCCCTGCTGATCGCGCTCGCCTCCATCAAGAGGGTCGGGGACCTGCAAGCATTCTCTACCAACGACACTTGCCTGGAGTTCGGTCCGGCAGACACTCACGTGATCCTAAGACCTCGACCGGGCTATGTGCCCAAGGTTCCTACCATGCCCTTCAGAGATCAGGTAGTGAACCTACAAGCGCTGCCCCGGGAGGAGGCAGGCCCAGCCCTCTCACTGCTGTGTCCGGTACGTGCCTTGCGTGCCTACCTGGAACGCACCCAGAGCTTTAGGCCCTCTGAGCAGCTCTTTGTCTGCTTTGGAGGACAGCAGAAAGGGAACGCTGTCTTGCGAGTTATACCCTTTTGATCCTAGTGGAGGTGTTGTAGGTCCAGGAAAGATCCTCAGAGATATTGTCACCCAGGAACTTGAAGCTTGTCACACGCTCCACTTCGTCCCCATCAATGTAGATGGGAGTGTGTGTGTGTCCCTTCCTAGTCTGCCGGTAGTCCACAATCAGCTCCTTGGTCTTCTGGGTGTTGAGTGTGAGATTGTTGTTGGCACACTACACTGCCTCTACAAGGTCTGTTTATGTCTGTTTATGCAAAAAAAAAATTATGGAATTGTTGAAAAAGTAAAAAGTCGCTTAGATAAATGGAAGTTTTTACTATTTTTAACTTTTTTGGAATAAGTTGCATTGGGTACCAAAATCTGTTTTGTACTTAACAAAAAGAGGAGGAGGACATGGACGTGTACATGTACAGAGCAGAACAGCTGCTTTTAGGGTCCAATTTGTGCAAAGACTTTTAACTGGCCCAATGGTCTCAAGTTGGAAACATGTACCATGTGCCACTTTACAGAGTGTAGCTTATTTAGGAGTTTCAATGAAAGTTAGCCTACTGGTTAGTTTGGCGGTGTTGTGTTATGCTATTAGCTTAGCTGTTCTCTGTTTACAATATGCCGTCGGCAGGTTAAGCATGCACAGTAGATTGCCCCGGAAGAGTCTCTTTAGGGCTTCCCGTGAACTTTCGTCTCCATAGCAACCAACACCAGTTTGATTGGTGATCTGGATCAACACTAATGAAAACAGTTTCATCGATGCCTATGTATGTCAGTGCATTCCACAGTGCACAAACAAACAATAATCAGTTAAAGTGCCCAGATTCTCACGCCAATATATGTAGCAAATTTGGTATGATAAATGTTCACAGCACAGGTTAAAGTTTCTTATAAATTACCATTATTTGTAAGGGAAACAGTGTGTGTGAGCTAGGAAATCAATTATTTTCTTATTTCTACATTACTATGTAAGGGTATAATGGAATCAGTTGTGTTTGACAACTGTTATAATTTAGATAAATGACAAATAACTAGATTATTTGTCTGAATAAATTCTCCACCATTAAAAAAGGGAATACAACGTCTCGTTGCATCAGCTCACAATTTCTACTGTAGAGAATTAGCTGTAATAAGAGTAATAATATTATTCTCGTGGCTTATTGTCAATAATATTGCACTTATAGGTATAGCTTTGAAACAAAATCTTTTAGAAACAGGGATGAGATTATTTTTCAAAATATCATTAAAAGGGAAACATGAATAATTAATCATACCTCGTTAAAATTAATTATGAACATTTGGATCGGTTAATAGAATCAACTTGAGTTAGCTGAAATAACATTACAATTAATGTATCTGTTCATCCAGCGAACACTCAGTATTGATTGCCTATCAATTCTCAGAAAGGATATTTTTCGTGGCCACACAAAAATAACTCTTTCTTAGCATGGAGCGGAGATCAAATCGTTAAAGTTACACTGATTTACAAGCAGACCAGAATCAACTCGCAAGAATGTACATACAAGTTTATTCAAATAAAATACGAACACATAACTAATCTAAATAAAAACATACACACAAATCACTCATACAAGGGAAAAATTAAATTAAACCGGAAAAGAATAGGGGAAATATAGTTATGAAAAGAGTAATTTTGACCATCTGAGAGAACCATCGAGCTCTTAATTTAAAAAGCACCTTTTGTTACAAAGGGGTTTACCTCTTATACTAAACATAGGTTCAGTTTGCTAATGGTACGATCCTTGCAATTGCCTTGGCTGTTGAGAGAGCCCGGATGCAGTCGCAGGAGAACGTCTGGATGGTTCCTCGAGTCGATGGTGTTCAAGTTGCAATCAGTTTCTTTTGTGTTGAATGAAGAAATTAGGCTGAACTCTGGTGTTCATTGACTCTATGGTCCAGGTAGTTGCACATGGCTTGAGGTGTTGAGGCCTGCCAGCCTGCAACCTCATGATCAGCATGACCAGCAGCAGAGGGTCAGGGGAAAGATCCAGGGGAAAGAGAGTGAGTAAGTGTATGTGGGACATTTCTTTTAACTTCTGATAAAGATCCCTCCTCACGACAACTGTACATTATCTGGTAGTTCTATCATAAGGCATGCATAAAAAAAGTATACAGTACAACAATAAACACTTTGCAAGACAGTAATGATCCTATACACAATGTCTTGGGAGTATACATGTGGATTTATACACAGTTTGTCTTTAATTTAGTGAAGAAAATTCTGTTGTTCTGGGCTTTGAGACCATTTCATATAGGGGAATGATTGCGCTTACATGCAGCTAACCTACCCCCCTTGGAATGTCACTGGGGGTCCACTATTTTCTGATCCAGTGTCAGCAAAGACAGTGTAATGGCTTGATAATTATCAGTGTGGGAGCAGACATAATGGAGTTTGCTTGGGCCTACTTGGACCTTTGCTTGTTACAGTCTTGAGACATCTGTTGGCTTATTCTTTAAATAATTAATAATTGTGTATCTGATTGGTCCAGATGCTACAAGAGATATAAAGGTCTTGGACTGGACAAATCTTTGCTTGATGAATCCAAAGAGGATGACCTTATCTAAATTGCCAGTCTTTTATCGTAATGTATTTAAATTATGGACTCTTTGTTTATTGTACAAAGACTAAGTCCTACGAGTTCTTTACATTGGTTGTTAAAGGAACCCCTAATTCATAATCATATTTGGTTATCTTATGATAGAACATTTCCTGCATTGAAGAGACTTATGAAATCTAGAGTGATAACTCTTGGACACTTACTGCAGCTGGCTGGACCAAGACTTAAAGATGTTGACTCAGCAGTTGGACAGTGGGGAATAAAATCAACTCATATAGTCTCTAAATTACTTGAGAAATGGAAATCTGTAATTGCATTGGAAGAAATTAAATTGTTAAAGGAATATATGTTAGGACTAATTACTCCAAACTGTGATGATCATTTACCTAACTTGTCTTTATTACCTAATTTTGAAGATCATCGAAGTATATTGTTAAATTCTGGCAACTTAATAATAATAGGTTCAATTCCATCCTGTTTTGGTTCAATTGTTGTATGAAGGTTGTGCCAAATCCTTGAATAAGAAGTCTTTAGTTAATAGGAGTGATACTCCTTGGCGCACTGTTCTTCGATTGCGTGAAGATAAGAGACCAGAGTGGGGAGCGTTATACAAATCTCCTTTACATAAGAAAGTTGGGGACTTGCAGTGGAGAATCCTACATGTGCCATTGCAGTTGATGCTTTTTTGTCAGTTATACATTTTTATGTCAGCAATGGGTGTCCTTTCTGTCTTCAAAAGGAAACTGTATTTCATGCTTTTATGGACTGTAATAGGTTGAAACCATTATTCAATATTTTAGAGAGTATTTTTAGTCATTGTGAAGAAATATTCTCAATGGAAGTGTTTATTTGTGGGTTTAAATTCAATCGAAAGCACCGTTTCCAGTGTCAGTTGTTTAATTTTTTATTGGGTCAAGCCAAAATGGCAATTTATATTACAAGGAAAAATAAGATTGAGAAGATGTAAATGAGAATTTAAAAGTAGTTTTTTTTAACCTTGCAAATTCTAGGATTTGTATTGTCTTTCGATATTATAAGACTATGAATGATCTTATTACTTTTGAGATGATTTGGTGTTTTAAAGGGATTTTGTGTGTAATTGTTCATGATAATTTAAGGTTTGAATACCTTTTAAGATGATGTGTTTATTGTTTAATGTAATGTTTTAACAACTGTAATAAAGAATTTTCAAAATTTAAAAAAATAAAATTCTCCCCCCCCCCCCCCCCCCCTCCCCCCCCCCCCTCTCTCTCTCTCTCTACTTTCTCCACCCCAGCATGGGAGACAAATTTACTTCAGAATCATGTAAGATGTAAAATCTAAATCATGTAAAGATTACATTTAGACCTTTTATAGTTGTCTTTTATGTGCCACATTGTATTTATAAGCTTTTGTTTGAATGCACCCCTTTATCCCTGCACAAATATAGCGACACTTATTTTAAAATGTCTCTCCATTCAGAGACGTGTAAAAGTTTAATTTGGTGATTCATTTAATGATATAACATCCATATTTTCAAAATCAAACATTTTGCCCTTCATTCTAATGGGGTACTATATCTATCATTCTATAACTGATGCAACAAACAGCCAAATGCAACTAATTTCGCTTTCTTTTGTGTGTTCATTGATGCTATGCTTACATTCCTAGAGCAGGTTAGCTTTAATCATATTAAAATTATCCATTTCAATCGATATGTGTGACAGGGCGGAGGGCAGGGCCAGGTCGTGATTCCACACACCCGACCCCTAATCAGGCTAATTAAGCCTCAGAGAGGGAAATACCAACACCAAGCAGCAGTGGGAGAAAGAGAGGAGAGAGAGAGAGAGACCCCACCCTCCGCCCTGTCACAATATGGTAATAGAGATGTGGTAAATCCACATTTTTATGAATATGTGGATTTTTGAATATGCTAATAGCTAATAGGTTCTCATGTTTATGCAATGATCAGTTTGAATGAAGATATCTCCATCCATATTCTTAAGAGTTACTTTTGTCATTGGCGATAACTCCAAATTTCAGATACTAGTACTTATCCTGCTTTTGATATCAAATGTTCACTTCTGAATAGTATGTGTTACTAGTGCTTATTTATTTGATATTGATACTTATTCATTAGGTACAAGTACTTATTATTTAGATAATATTATTTATTAATTAGATTCTAGTGCCTATTTATTAGACACTGTTGTCTTTTCCTATTGTTACAAGTAACATTTTGTATCTTACTAGTAGCAATTGTTTTTTTTACCTATCAAATGAAATGACTAGTCAGAATGGTGACCGTAGAGCAGAATAAAAAATCTTACTAGTAATATAATATATCTTAAAAGTAACATTCGGAATAAGTACTAGTATCTAATGAATAAATACTAGTATCTAATGAATAAGTACTAGTATCTATTGAATGAGAACGAGTATGTCTTGAATAAGTGCTAGAATCTAATGAATAAGTACTAGTATCTAATAAATGAGTACTAGTATCTATTGTAATACATACTAAGTAGGGATGGGCGGATCGATCCTAAAAGTATCAATACTTCTGATACTGGTGTTGTATCAAAAATATTGATTTTAAATTATTTTTTAACTAGGGACATTATTATTTGGTTTCCACAAACAAAGTGAAATAAAATGGATTAGGATATATTAGCAAATACTTGTGCAGGATGGGAACTGTTTCTTCTTCCACTCATCTTAACATTCATAAATGCTGAAAGACACAAGCAGACAAGCGCTTGCGCCGTCACAAGGCTCATTCAAACAAGAGGGATCAGTGCCTTGTAGAGGTAATGATAGAAAATCAGACAAACAGCTGCTGGTGTGTAGCCCACCTGAAATAAGTGATGATACGTGTGGCCGCCAGAACAACGAGCTGGCTTTGACTCAGAACTCTTTCAATCTAATAATGAACCCATTGTTTTACTACAGTAATATTTTAGTAGTAACCATGGTTAACTGTGTGATAACTATGGTTTAACTAAATACCATGGTTAAACTATAGTTACTGTAGTGAAATTGTAATTTTTTTAAATGGTAAACAAAGCAGAAGTCTGATCATTTTCTGTTTAGGAAAAAAAAAAAATATGACTTGAATAATGACTAAAAATATTATTTTAAATTACCCATTTTATCCCAAGATAAAAGATTAAAAAAATAAAAAAATAACAAAGTATCGGTATCAATGATATTGGACTTTAAATTATTGGTATCGGATCGAAAAGAAAATAAGTGGTTTTGCCCATCCCTAGTAAGAAGTGAATAGCTGATATCGGAGTAACAGATCTAGGAATCAATGGCAAAATGTTGAAATGTGTTACTAGTAACTGTAACAATGGAATATTTACTAATCACTATTGGAATACATACTAGTACCTAATAAATAAGTACTTGTAGCTAATGAATAAGTACTATTATCAAATTAATAACGTCTAGGTTACGTATGTAACCTCCGTTCCCTGATGGAGTAACGTCTAGGTTACGTATGTAACCTCCGTTCCCTGATGGAGGGGACAAGATGTTGTGTCAAAGAAGCGACACCAGGGGTCTCTCTTGAGCACCAAATATGCCTCTGATCTTTGAAAAAAGGCTAATGAGAAGTTGGCAGACAGTATTTGCATACCCCGCCACCGGACATACGGGTATAAAGACGGGGAAATACGTCTGTTTCATTCAGGATTTTTGTGAGGAGCCGGAAATGGTCCGGCCACAACAGTGGCTCGGCTCAGCTACGTGGCTGGGAGGACACAACGTCTCGTTCCCTCCATCATGGAACGGGGTTACATACGTAACCTAGACGTTCTCCGTCTGTCACTCACTTCGACGTTGTGTCGAAGATGCGACACTAGGGGTCCATTTTAAATCACGCCATGCGCTGAGCCGTGTACGTGTGCTGCTGACACAGGAGCAGGCAGGTATTTTACGTGCAAAGGCGACCAGCTGTGTCAGGCTGCACGTACCCTTCCCCAATGCCCCAAAAAAGTCGGCGGAATTCTTCTGTTTACCCTAGACAGGGGAACAAGACGACGCTTGCCAACCTGAGAACGGTCCAAGCCTGGCCGGGCCTCTTTTCTCTCTATGTTTCTCCGAATTGAGCAAAAAAAGGCCGGGACCCTTACACGCATCGAGGGAAGGGGGTCTTACCCAGTTTCTGTTCTTTCAGGGGGAAAAGACCCTGTGGAGACCACACCTGCCTGGAGGGGAGGTAAGCATGGCGAATACATCACATGGGTTTTTAGGCGACATGTGGAAAGTAGCACAGTGTTAGATCCAGCCTCAAGGAGGGGGGAGTTGCTCCAACATGGCAACCGGAGGGCAGCTGGGACTGCCTAAGGGAGACACGGGTCCACTTCGTAAGGGGACCGTACCGCAGATGATACACACAGGGGGAGTCCACGTTGGAGTCCTGACCTGTGGAGCACCTATTCCAGTACAGGGTAGATTAAGTACCCGCAGTGGATTGGGTCGGCGAGTTCCTCTGCTGAACTGCGGACCCAAAGGGCTAGGAAGCAATCATCCAGGCATCCGACTGAGTGGGGTCTACTGGGAGAGAAAGCACACAGTTTTACCTCGGTCGATGGAAAGGGCGCCAGGTGCAAGCGATCCACCCAGCCAGTCCGTCAGCGTGTTACCGAGTTCTACCGGCTCGGACCTGAGAAAACACGGAACGATATTGACTCAACCCTGAGATTGTAAAATCTCGCAAAGGTATTAGTTGTTGCCCAACCCACTGCTCTACATATGTCTGCTAGGGAGGTACCTCTGGCCAGTGCCCACGAGGATGCACCTTGTTGAGTGTGCTCTAACCCACAAGGGGGGTGCACGGCCTGGGTGTGATAGGCCAATGAAATTGCTTCCACGACCCAGTTGGAAAGCCTCTGTTTGGAGTTCCCTTTCCGCTGTCCACCAAAGCAGACAAAGAGCTGCTCAGAACAACTAAAGCTCTGCGTGCGGCCCAAGTAGGTACGCAAAGCACGTGAAGGGGCTGGGTCTGCCTCCTCCCGGGGCAGCGCTTGCTGGTTCCCTACCTGGTCTCTAAAGGGCGTGGTAGGAACCTTGGGCGCGTAGCCCGGTCGCGGTCCTAGGATCACATATGCATCTGCCGGACCGAACTCCAGGCAAGTGTCGCTAACAGAGAACGCTTGCAGGTCCCCGACCCTCTTGATGGAGGCGAGCGCGATCAGCAGGGCAGTCTTTAGAGAGAGGGCCCTGAGTCCAACTGATTCTAGCAGCTTGAAGGGAGGTCTCTGGAGGCCCGTGAGGGCAACTGAGAGATCCCAGGAGGGGAACAGGCTTGGCCAGGAGGGGTTCAACCTCCGGGCGCCTCTTAGGAACCTGATGATTAAGTCGTGCTTACCCAAAGACTTGCCGTCTACTGCGTTGTGGTGGGCCGCGATAGCGGCAACATACACCTTCAGGGTTGAAGGGGACAGCCTCCCCTCCACCCTCTACTGCAGAAATAAGAGCACTGACCTAACTGCGCACCTCTGTGGGTCTTCAGCCCAGGAAGAACACCAATTCACTGCCATGCAGAGAAGGAGAGAAGCCACTGAAGTGTGCCGTAGATCCAACAGCAGGCAGAGTGTTAGAGGAACAAAGACAGGAACAGGTTTGTTAGAAACAGACGTATTTCCCCGCCTTTACACCCATATGTCCGTGGGCGGGGTATGCAAATACTGTCTGCCAACTTCTCATTGGCCTTTTTTCATAGATCAGAGGCACATTCGGCTCTCAAGAGAGACCCCTAGTGTCGCTTCTTCGACACAACGTCGAAGTGAGCGACAGATGGGGAACTACTAGTATCTAATGGAAGAGTTACTAGTATCTAATGAATAAGTACTAATATCTAATGAATATATACTAGTACCTAATGAAAAAGTACCTGTATCTATTGAATAAGTACTAGTGCCTAATGAATAAGTACTGGTATCTACTGAATACGTACTAGTACCTAATGAAAAAGTACTAGTATCTATTGAATAAGTACTAGTGCTTAATGAATAAGTACTAGTTTTTTTTGAACAAGTTCTATTACCTAATAAATAAATACTAGTATCTAATGTAATAGTTTCTAGTCACTAAAAAATAAGAACATGTAACAAAAAATAGATACTAGTAAATTATAAGGAATACATCTCAAAACAGCTTGCCATACACATGTTCTATTGACCAAAGTAACCACAAGTGTAGATTATAATATCTATGGACATGTTTACATTAACATTTGACATCCAAATACTGCATTCACCTAAAAATACTACAAATTTTTGTATTCATTTTGAAGAAATGTATTTATCTGAAATATTTTGCTTGGAATATAGCATGTGCTATTTTACTTTAAAATAAATGCCACTTGGTTTGATATTTGTTTACCTGATGCAATGACATTCCAACATTTTAAGTGTACCTTGAGTGTCCGAATAAGCTGCCTTTTAGGGCCACTGTTCAACTTTTAATGCATACAATCAGGACATTTATAACAATAAAGAAATCTTACAATCTGACACAGTCATGAAAGATGAATACTGTCGGTAATATTCTGATGTTTATGATATTACTATTGTTTATATAAGATATAAGCTAGTCAAGATGAAAAAATACAAAATCAAACAATGTGAAACACAGTGTTTTGCTGTTATGTGTTCACCACAAGATGGCAGTATTTCAACATTTATCCATGAAACATTAACACTAGTCTGTGAATTCTATATTTGAATTATT
Source organism: Moxostoma hubbsi (assembly GCA_032164185.1). Lineage (NCBI taxonomy): Eukaryota > Metazoa > Chordata > Actinopteri > Cypriniformes > Catostomidae > Moxostoma > Moxostoma hubbsi. The sequence goes on along the minus strand of JAVLUX010000186.1, from coordinate 237,217 downwards.
TAACACTAACATTTTGTGAAATTTTGTTATGTAAATATTTAATGTGCAATGAAAAAGCTCTTTGGTAATATATATATATATATATATATATATATATATATATATATATATATATATATATATATATATATATATATTACTTTACAGTGTTTTCCCTTGTACTCTATAGATAATTTTTATTTTTATTTTGACAGACTACAGGGCATCCTACAGTGGCTGAGCTTATATTAACTCTGATTGCCTGTATGCATATTTACGTTGTCAACCATATTGTTTTACCATCTTATTTTGGCCACATTAAAATTAGGTTAAAATCCAACAACTTTCTGACATCAGAGGTCATTTACCTACAATCTGTTCTACAATCTGTCCCGTCCGGAGAGGGAAAGCGGTAAGGGCGCTTGCACCTGAGCTAAATTATGTCTAACACCTGTCTCTAATTTCAGTGAGTATGGGGAGAGCGGCTTAAAAGAGCACCAGTGCCTCCAGTCGAGAGAGAGAGAGCATCGCCAGTCTAGTGTTGGCAACTTAAAGAGTATAAGATTTGCATGTTAGAAGTTTATGTTCACCCCCACATTATTATTTGGAATTAAAAGCCTTACCTTGAGTTCATCCCCGTTTCCGTGTCCTCCTTCCTTCGGAGAAGCGAACCCTTGTTACACTGGTGCCGAGACCCGGGAAAAAAGGAAAAAAAAAATAAATAAATTTTCCGTCCATGGATCACCCCGTAGAGTCCTCCCAGCTGGCCGAAGTCCTCCAGTCCCTCGCTACGTTACATCAGAGCCACCAACAGTCCCTGCTTGAGCTCAGGCAAGAGCAAGAACGACGCTTCGGCGAGATCGTGCGGGCCCAAGCGGAGGATCGACAGGCCATCCGGAGCCTCCTCAGCCAGGAGGCCGCCACAGCCGCGACCCCGGACACCCGTGCCATGCTGCCCCCGCCCACGTTACAGAAGATGGGGGCGGCTGACGATGTTGAAGCGTTCGTAGATTTGTTCGAACGAACTGCTGAAATCTGGGGCTGGCCGCAGAGTCAGTGGGCAGCCCGCCTTGTTCCTCTTCTGTCCGGGGAAGCCCAACTCGCGGCTCAACAACTGCCGGCAACAAACCTCCTGGCATACGCTGACTTGAGGAAAGCCATCTTGCAACGGGTTGGTCGGAGCCCCGAAGAAAACCGCCAACTCTTCCGGGATATGAAGCTGGGGAAGTCCGACCGCCCGTTCGCCTTCGCCCAGCGGCTCCGTGATGCCTGCCGTAGGTGGCTGCTAGTGGGGGACCGCGACGTCGAGGGAGTCATCGATCAGGTGGTGCTGGAGCAGTTCGTCCAACGCTTGCCCAGGAATACGGCGGAGTGGGCCCAGTGCCACCGCCCGGCGTCGCTGGAGGCGGCCGTCCAGCTCGCAGAGGACCACATGGCGGCGAACCCAAGGGCGGACGAGCCCTCTCTCTCTTTTTCTCTCTCTCTCTCTCCCTCTCTTCCCCCTCCTGTGTTTACTTCCGCTCTTCCCCACTCCCCCCAACCCTCTCGCTCTGTCCTCTCTCCAGGTCCCGTTGCTGCCCCACGCAGGCGAGGAGCCTGGTTGAGACCATCACATCCATCAGCCCATCCCTCCACCACCTATAGCCGTTCTCCCCCTCAGGTGGGGGCGTCCGTCGAAGCAGGTATGGGTGTGATGTCTGGGCCGGCCTGTCGGAGGTCCGGGGACCCGAGCCACTTCCGCGAGCGGTGTCCATTGATGAAGGTGGGGGCGGTGGTCCGGGTCGCCGATCTCCCACACGCTGCCCCCGATCGGGCTGGAGCGTACCGGGTTCCGGTAAGAATCCAGGGGGGTACACACCAAGCTTTGCTGGATACCGGTTGTAATCAGACCACCATCCATCAACGCTTGGTTCAACCTGAGGCTTTGGGCACAGCTAAGCGGGTAAGGGTGAGGTGTGTGCATGGGGATGTTCACAGCTATCCGATGGTGACTTTGCTGCTTAAATTTCGGGGAAAAAAACATAAAGTGGAGGCAGCGGTTAGTTCCTGCCTCACCCATCCTCTGATTTTGGGGACCGATTGGCCTGCATTTAAGCATGTATTGGGGGGAACTGGGGAGGATGGGTCCTGCATTAGACTGGGGAAATGTGCGATGTGCGATGCTTTGGCAGGGGAGGCGGAGCCGGGGCCATCCTCGGCTGCTCCAAATCGGGATGACGAGGGAAGGGGAGGGCCTTCCGCCCCTCCCCTCCGCAGGGAATTCCCTGACGTAGATTTCCCTTTGGAGCAGTCGTGGGATGAGACCCTTAAGCACGCGTTTGATCAAGTGAAAACAATTGATGGTCAGCGTCTCCAGCCAGACATCGCTCTCACATACCCCTATTTCGCAATTATAAATGAGCGGTTGTATAGAGTGACGCAGGACACTCAGACAAAGGAAAATGTAACTCAGTTATTAATTCCACGGAGCCGTTGGGAAATGCTTTTCCAGGCAGCTCATTATAATCCCATGGCGGGTCATCTAGGGGAAAGGAAAACACTGCTCCATCTAATAGCCCGTTTTTATTGGCCGGGCATTAACGGCGACGTTCGCAGGTGGTGTGCGGCGTGCCGCGAATGTCAGCTGGTAAATCCGACGGCCACCCCAAAAGTGCCATTGCGCCCCCTTCCATTAATCGAGGTTCCCTTCGAAAGAATTGGAATGGACCTCGTCGGGCCATTAGAGCGGACAGCACGGGGACATCGCTTTGTGTTAGTCCTGGTGGATTACGCAACACGATATCCGGAAGCAGTGCCTCTAAGCAATATCTCTGCACGTAGTGTTGCGGGGGCGCTCTTCAAAATAATCTCCCGGGTGGGGATTCCGAAAGAAATCCTCACCGACCAAGGCACAACATTTATGTCACGCACACTTCGCGAACTTTACGATCTGTTGGGCATTAAATCAATTCGCACTAGCGTATACCATCCGCAGACGGATGGCCTAGTGGAACGATTTAATAAAACGCTCAAGAATATGATTCGTAAATTCGTACACGAAGATGCTAGGAATTGGGATAAATGGCTTGACCCCCTGTTATTTGCAGTCCGAGAGGTCCCGCAAGCCTCCACGGGATTTTCCCCGTTTGAGCTGCTGTATGGGCGGCGCCCGCGCGGTGTGCTGGATGTCATCCATGAAGCCTGGGAGGAAGGACCTTCGAATAGTAAAAATGAAATTCAGTACGTTCTTGATCTTTGAGCAAAACTCCACACATTGGGGAAACTAACACAGGAGAATTTGCTCCAGGCTCAAGCACGCCAACGCCGGCTGTATGACAGGGGTACTCAGCTAAGGGAATTTGCACCGGGAGACAAAGTTCTTATATTGCTCCCCACATCGAGCTCCAAATTACTCGCCAAGTGGCAAGGGCCATTTGAGGTCACACGACGAGTGGGGGATCTCGATTATGAGGTTAAACGAACCGATAGGGGGGACACGCGTCAGATTTACCACCTCAATCTCCTTAAATTATGGAGGGAGGCGGTCCCTGTGTCACTGGCTACGGTGGTTCCAGAGAGGGCGGAGTCCAAAACCCGATTACAATGCCCCGGTCATATGCGGAGACCACCTCTCCCCGTGCCAACGCTCAGAGGTTGCCAAGTTGCAAAAAGAGTTTGCAGACGTGTTTTCTCCTCTACCGGGTCGTACGAACATCATCGAACACCACATCGAGACCGAGCCGGGGGTGGTGGTTCGTAGCCGCCCTTATCGCCTCCCCGAGCATAAAAAGAAAATTGTTCGGGACGAATTGGATGCGATGCTCGATATGGGGGTAATAGAAGAGTCCCACAGCGACTGGTCTAGCCCGGTCGTTCTCGTTCCCAAGAGTGACGGGTCGGTCCGGTTCTGTGTGGACTATCGAAAAGTCAACGCGGTGTCTAAATTTGACGCGTACCCAATGCCTCGTGTTGATGAACTGCTCGATCGGTTAGGTACTGCTCGCTTTTATTCGACATTGGATTTAACAAAGGGTTATTGGCAGATCCCCTTGACACCAATTTCCCGTGAGAAAAGCGCCTTCACCACGCCGTTCGGATTACACCAATTTGTAACACTTCCGTTCGGTTTGTTTGGGGCTCCAGCCACGTTCCAGCGCCTGATGGACCGTATCCTCCGGCCGCACTCCGCTTACGCCGCTGCCTACTTAGATGATATTATTATCTATAGTAATGACTGGCAGCGGCATATACAACACCTGAGGGCGGTCTTGAAGTCGCTGCGGTGGGCGGGGCTCACAGCAAACCCTAAGAAGTGCGCGATTGGGCGTGTGGAGGTGCGGTATCTGGGGTTCCACTTGGGTCATGGCCAGGTGCGTCCCCAAATTGATAAGACCGCGGCAATTGCGACTTGCCCTAGACCTAAGACCAAAAAGGGGGTGAGGCAGTTCCTGGGGCTGGGTGGCTATTATAGAAGATTTGTGCCTAACTATTCGGATGTCACCAGCCCGCTGACTGACCTCACTAAAAAGGGGGCTCCAGATCCGGTCCAATGGTCGGAGCAGTGCCAACAGGCATTTACACAAGTTAAAGCCGCACTCTGTGGAGGGCCGCTCTTATATTCACCTAACTTCTCTCTCCCTTTCTTATTGCAGACGGACGCTTCAGACAGAGGGCTGGGGGCCGTACTCTCGCAGGTGGTGGAGGGGGAGGAGCGCCCCGTGCTGTACATCAGCAGGAAACTCTCCTTGAGGGAAACGAAGTACAGCACTGTAGAGAAGGAGTGTCTGGCCATCAAGTGGGTGGTCCTCACACTCCGCTACTACCTGCTGGGGCGGGCCTTCACTCTCTGCTCGGATCACGCCCCACTGCAGTGGCTCCACCGCATGAAGGATACTAACGCCCGGATCACCCGTTGGTATCTGGCTCTCCAGCCTTTTAAGTTCGAGGTGGTCCACAGACCGGGGGTGCAGATGGCTGTCGCCGACTTCCTTTCCAGAAATGGGGGGGGGGTGGTAGGCAGGCCGGATGACGCCCCGGCCTGAGTCGGGCGGTGGGGGTATGTGGCAGCGGGGGCGTGGTCAAGCGCCTGTCCGGAGAGGGAAAGCGGTAAGGGCGCTTGCACCTGAGCTAAATTATGTCTAACACCTGTCTCTAATTTCAGTGAGTATGGGGAGAGCGGCTTAAAAGGGCACCAGTGCCTCCAGTCGAGAGAGAGAGAGCATCGCCAGTCTAGTGTTGGCAACTTAAAGAGTATAAGATTTGCATGTTAGAAGTTTATGTTCACCCCCACATTATTATTTGGAATTAAAAGCCTTACCTTGAGTTCATCCCCGTTTCCGTGTCCTCCTTCCTTCGGAGAAGCGAACCCTTGTTACACAGATTATCCTGATTCTTTGTTTTTTATTCTTTGTATTTATTGTTATATGACATATTCTTTCATAATTTAAAAAAATTCAGTGACAGAATTTTTGAAAGTTGGGTTCAAGTGTATAGTCATAGTGCAGCTGTGCAGGAGTCCAACTGACACGCGCAAGAGTGCAACATTTGAGATCTGGAAGTAAACATTTTTTGTGTGTTTTTTTTACCAAAAAGAAATATATTTGTATTTCTTATAAACCTTTGAAGACAACAGACTGTGAGCTTCTGTTGAAGTCATCAGACCATACTACAGTATTTCAACTGCAGTTTCAGTTTTTTAATTGCTGAATTTGTGATGAAACCTTACACTATCAATGATTCAGATAAACATCTGCCAATCAGAGAATTGTGTCAAAAGAGTTCTGAATCGACCACCCACTGCCACGAGGCACTAAAAATGAAGTAATTGTGTCAGTTTCCATACACTCTCAAAAGACTGTCTTTGAATATCTAAAAATATTTAGCAATAAACTTAAAATATATTGTTTCTGTACTTATGATCAACAACATCAAAACAAAAGTTTTATATTTTTCCTTCGTTTTTAATTCAAGTCATTCACAATGCTTCATGGGATTGTAGTTAATTCCCTCATAAAAACATTAAGGACACAGCATTGAACACTTGCCTTTTTGTCAGGTTTTTATTTATTTATTTTCAAATCAATGTTTGTAATGTTGTTAATCACATTGTGGAAGTTTGGTTTTGTTCATGGTGTAGAATTTTTTTAGGAAGGATTTTATGAAATTCTTATGGGAAATTGTATTTGTGGAAAAAAACGTAACTGTAACCTCTGCAGCAGCAGCAGCGTTAGCAGATCTAGAAAGAAGAAAAAGCATTGCCACCCCATCATAAGTATCCAGATGTATTAAATATAAATGTAAGTATATTATAGTTGATTTTGACAAAGTGTAGGGGTTTAGTCATGTCAAACTACCTAAATTCTCACCAAACACACAAATGACCCATGCGTGATTGAATACAGCAGCGACCAATCCCGTGATTGTTTACAACAGCTGCAGCAGCCAATCACAACATCGAGCAATTGCCTACCAACAATTCAATATACAGTAGTCAATATACAGTGTTGATGAGCTTATTTCATCAACAACAATGACTACATGGACAAATACGTTGAAAAATGTAAGTAAAAGATTAATTTCTCAGTTTTTTCCAAGTATTCACTGAATTATTATTAGATACATCTCAGTTATGGGTTGAGACAAGTGTGATGTGTCCTCACCAGTTTTTGAAATAGCTTTTGTCAGGTATATGTATAATCCACATGAAACTCCATTTCTCCATTTCTTTAGTAGGAGTTTCTATTTCATCTGTGTGTGTTTTGACTGGCGATCTGGCACTGGAATGTGTTATTTTGAATTGTAGAAGTGTTCATTGTGGCTGTTATCAGTGTTGTTTATTGTGATGGCATTCTAGACCATATAGTTTGTGTGTGTGTTGTCTTTTTTCTTTCTCTCCTCTCTCTTAATAGCTCTCAGGTGTGTGGTATCCGGGTGAGCTGATTGTTGATGGGGCAAACCGATGCACAGTGTGTTTCCTCCCTATATAAACTGAGTGCTTCATGGTTGGGTTGTGCTATGGGAAAGGGTTGTTCAAGGGCACACAGGCACATATTTACTGTTTTCCAGGTTCCTGCTGCTGGTGCGGAGAGTTTGTTGTTGTCTCTGTCTGAATTTCGGAGTTCACTCAGCTCAACTCAATTTTATTTATAGAGCACTTTCAAAAAAGCACACTGGGTACCAAAGTGCTGTACATGGAGTTACAAAAAATAAAATCACATAACAAGTATTTAAAACTGACAAAGACAGGATAAGATAAATTGACATAGTACAATTTATAATGCAATTAATTAAAAGGTAGGGAAAATAAATACGTTTTTAAGGCCCTCTGGAAAGACACTAGAGACGGAGATTATTTCATGACGAATGGAAGCTTGTTCCAAAGTCTAGGAGCTACCACCGCAAAAGATCTATCACCTTGAGTTTTAAGGCGAGATCGAGGGACTGACAGATACAGCTGATCACCAGAGTGGAGAGACCTTGAACATTGATGTAAACTTATTAAATCAGAGATGTACTCTGTGCTAGACCATGGAGAGCCTTAAATACATATAGCAACATTTTGTACTGGATTCTGTATTGGATCAGTAACCAATGTAGGGAAATCAATACTGGGGTAATATGGACTAATTTCCTTGTTCCAGTTAAAAGCCTAGCAGCTGAATTCTGGACCAGCTGCAGGCGAGAGAAAGAGGCCTGGCTCACACCCAGATACAAAGCATTACAATAGTCCAAACGAGAAGGCACAATGGCATGCACAACCTTCTCCAAATCATCAAAAGAGAGGATGAACTTCAAAAATTACACAGAGGTTTTACAAATAGGATAGTTTTTTCCCTAGAAGCAAGGACAAGTTGCCATCTAAATTTACCTCACATCCCTTTTACCAAAAAGAATAAACTCTAAATTTCCCTTGTTTAATTGGAGAAAATTGTTTTACAACCAACACTTCACATCGGCCATGCATTTATACAGAGACTCAAAATGTTTAATAGGAAAGTAAAGTTGAGAGTCATCAGCATACAGATGGTAGTGTATGCCATGCTTATCAAAGATCTTTCCTAATGGAAGCATGTAGAGGGTGAATAAAACAGGTCCCAAGATGGAGCCCTGAGGAACCCCAAACATTAAAGTAACAACTGATGAAGAACAGTTCTCTAAACAGACTGAAATTGTTCTACCCTTGAGATGTGAAGAGACCCAATCCAAGGCTAACCCCTGAATACCAACCTGGTCTCTTAGGTGATCAATGAGAATGTCGTGATCGACCATATCGAAAGACGCACTAAGATCCAGCAGAAGAAGAGCAACAGGACTACCAGAATCCACACCTAATAAAAAATTATTTAAAACTCTCAACAGAGCTGACTCTGTACTATGACCAGCTCTGTAAAAAAAATGGGTGGAATAAAATCACACGAAGAACAAGTAGGCTTCATCTGTGCAATTTTTTGTCCAATATTGTCGTCTCCCCACATCTGTTATTGCATTTTATTTTTAAAGTGTGACACCCATCCACTGACTTGCAGATACAAACTTGTTTTATTAAAATAAAAAGTTATATTTGGGCGAATTAGAATCCACCTCTAAAAACGAAAGGCTAAAAGTTACTACTAGATCAATGTTCTAGGTCATGTTCTTAATCAAAGTGCTGATCTATGTATTCATCTACTGACCAACAAAAGACTGATAATGGCTGATGTAGAGAAGAAATAACCATATTATATGAAATATTTGTGTGGTTGAATCGATCAATAAGAATGACTGTTGATTAGGTGGCCTGGGTAGCTCAGAAAGAAATGACGCTGACTACCACACTTGGAGTCACAAGTTCGAATCCAGGGCGTGATGAGTGACTCCAGCCAGGCTTCCTAAGCAACCAATTGGCCTGGTTGCTAGGGTGGGTAGACTCACGTTGGGTTAACCTCCTCGTGGTCGCTATAATGTGGTTCTCACTCTCGGTGGGGCGAGTGGTAAGTTGTGCGTGTATCTCACGGAGAATATTGTGAGCCTCCCACGTGCTGGGTCTCTGCAGTAACGTGCTCAACAAGCCATGTGATAAGATGTGTGGATTGACTGTCTCAGATGCAGCAACTGAGATATGTTCTCCACCACCCGGATTGAGGCGAGCCACTATGCCACCACATGGACTTAGAGCGCATTGGGAATTGGGCATTCCAAATTAGGGAGAAAAAAAATTGATTCAAACAGGTCATATGCATTTTCTGTGCATAGAATAATTAATATTTATGCGTTTTGCAGCACTGCACCCCATAATACAATTTTATGTACAGTAATATTTTCATTCAAATTGATTATTCCAGCTGTTACAAAGGTGATAGGCCTTCTGGACTTTATTAGCAGAATAACATGGGAAATGCATGCATTTTCCATCCATGGGTACAATTAACATTGGTGGTGACGTTTAGTCCAGATTGCTGGTTCTAAATATGAAGCTAAGGAACATTTTGAATTTGCAGATGTAATTAATAGACAATGTCTTTTTTTATCTGTCAGAGAGTTGTCATGGCATTATTTTAGTTACCAAATACATTTTGTGAATTTGTTGTAAAAAAAAATACAATTATGAACATAGCCATGAAAGCATCCTTAACAAAGGACTGTTAGAATGAGTCATTGAAAATTACTATTTATCCTTGGCTATGTTTAGTGTTTGCATTAGTAAAAGCTTATTATATACATAAAATAGATGTAAATTAACAAGATATCCTGGCATGTTTAACACCGATGTTATACACACCCCAAAACATCACGTTAGAAAGTAAAGTGTGATTGGTTTAACATGTCATATCTGAATGAACGGTTCTTGGCCAGAAAAAGATGATAGAAATAGGCAGATGATCACAGCATTACATTTTTTTTTTTGTTAGTTAGGATAGAAGAGAGTACTGGCCTGTTCACTTCAAGCACTGGACTGATGAATTTACAAGTACTTGTTGTCATGTCCTATGGTGTTTGCTGTGAATGGAACCTTTTTTATAGTGAAATGGTCCCTCAACAGATTTTTTTTAGCTTGGTTTCTTATTATAAGTTATATTTATGAACAGGGACAGGTTATAGACATGAACAAAAGTAATCTTCATACCCAGTACAGATCAGGAGAGGGTTTCCTCTTATTGGGCTGGTTGGTCTGGCAGCTGAAAGGAAGTGAATGCATGCAGACACCTGCAGAACAGGATGTGGATCCTGTCAGGGATTTATACACACTTCCACTTCATTTGTCCAGGCTTGTATTCTTGAAGATAAGATTACTCAAGGTCAGTAACCTATTCTAAATACTTCGGATTACTTCTTCAGCACTGGGAGATTTTATCAAACTAATATCAAAGGAAATTATGTTCTAAAGTTTTATGATCTAAAAAAATATTATCGCGCCTGGAAACGTGCATATAAAATGGCTAGAAATAGCATTTTAGCTTAGCGTAAAGCTGATTATTTACATAAGGTTTATTTCTATTTCTTCTGCTCCAAAGTTACTTCAAACATATTTCTCTGTCTGCTTGTATGAACACATCATAAGAAAGTGTTTCACCACTGTACAAATGCACTTTGGATTGCATCATTTATATATATAAATGTTTTCCATCTAAAAGGACTAAATATTAAATTAAACAAATGACAATAAAATGCAAAGTAATCTCTTCAGTAATCAAAATACTTTTTTAAATTAACTGTATTCTAATTAACAATTATTTAAATTGTAACTGTAGTGGAATACAGTTACTTATATTTTGTATTTTAAATACGTAATCCCATTACATGTATTCTGTTACACCACAACCCTGTATATAGTGATCCTTATGCACCATTATCCAAATCTTCTTAAGCCATAATATGGCTTAATGTGAGGAAATGTGAGGAAAATATTAAAATGTAGGTAGGACCTGAGGTCCAAGTCAAGTCTCACGTCTTTCAAAGCCAAGTCTAAGCCAAGTCTCAAGTCTTTGGTCACAAGTCCAAGTAAAGTTTTTTTGGCAACAGTTCTTGATCTGCAGCTGGTTAGTTTAATAAACCCTGTAGAAGGCTAATCCAAATTTGAAATATTTAAACTGACTACTTTAAGGGATTGCCTTGTTTATTTATTTATGTCTAATAAAGTACATAAGGTTTCACTTTAATTGTGGATTTTATTTTCATTCTGGAAACAAACAATTAACTATCAATTTTTTTTTTTTTATAACAGATTTTACACAGAAGGAAAACTAGCTTTGTCCATAAACCTTTAGGGCTTTAATGCCCTTTATACTATTTTGCATTTACCATTATTAAAATGTGACTAGTTTTAAAGTAAACAGTGGTATTCATTTGTATCAAGAACATGGCAACCTCAGGTAAAACCAAGAATGGATGGTCAATATCATGGTAAAATATAACATGATTTCTATAAAACAAACTTTGGCATTTTTGTAAAGAAAAAACTTATCCTAAACACATTTAAAACTGTGCATTTTTACTATACTATAGTAAAGTATACTAGTTCTATAGTCCTGCTCAGTCGATTTCCACTTTAACTTTCACTTTCAAATTCTTCTCCTTGTGTTTTTGGTGATTCACATTCTTCTAGCAAAAATGTATTTAAATATCATTCTGTTTATCACCCAAGCCTATCATATCACTTCTGAATATATGGATTTAACCACTGGAGTCATATGGATTCATTTTATGCTGACTTTATGTGCTTTTTGGAGCATCGCAATTTTGGCACCCATTCACTTACATTGTGAGGACCTACAGAGCTGAGATATTCTTCTAAAAATCTTAGAAGTGAATGATGGTGAATAAATGATGAGAAAATTTTAATTTTGGGAGAACTATTCCTTTAAATGTTTTCATGGTGCTTTTAGTTGTGGTCACAAAAACTAAAACTATTCCTACACAAAAAGCTCCTAAAATAACTAAACGAGAAGAGTGCAGCCAGAGTAAATCCCCGTCCTCAGAAGAACTTCCTCTCTCTCCATCTCCCCAAAGTGCAATGCACTGTTTTCCACATGATTAATTTATGTCTTGCCTCGGCTTCCTACTTTAGGAGAATAAATATGAGCCATAACGTCTCCCTTGCACTCATCACGGATATTTGAACGTGTTAAAACTGGAAATTAGGATGATAATAGTCCTCATTTGGATGGAATCAGGTCAATAAACAGTTGATTTGGAATTTGTATGCGCCCTGAAATGACAGAACTGGGGCATGGTTTTTATCCCAACAATCAGGAAAAGGTTAAAGTGTAATCTGGAATATTCTGATTTAAGATACTGGAGTTTTCAAAAAATAATTTTCTTTGTCACTATTTTTGTCTTTTTTTCAGTTCAAGTTCAGTTCTAAACATCTAAATTGTGTAAGATAAATCTTGTTTTCAGGGAATATATTCAGCAGTGGATATAAATTTGATCAACGTCTTGATAGAATCCTTATGTTGGTGCAAATGAAGTGAGGGCAGACTAAACATGACAGATGATGTTCAGGTAATACACCCCCTGAGACTGAGTGATAGCCTTCATGGGCCAAAGTTTCTCCCTGAACACTTCATCTACAAAAGCACATGTACATTAAAATGGATCTTATTATCATAATGTTTTCTTATAACCTGGCAGTAAGTGTGTTATACTATATATAAAATGCATGACCATGTTCGAAAGAGAATTTAGGGAGAGGTCTACTATGAAATTAAACTCTTAATACAACTTTATTTAGAAATGTACACCTGTGGAAAAACTTGCAAAGATATTAATTATGCTCTTGTTTCAGGAATGAGGTCCATAATTGATAAATATGAAAATGTTGTAGTCCAACTTCTCATTAAGAACCACGTCCTCTGTATAGAGATGATAAGCTAGTTACTGACTGAGTTATATGTTTCTTAAGATTCCAAGGCTTAAAGGAATATTGCAGGTTCAATACAAGTTAAGATGGATTAAAGTGAGGCTCTTACAATGGAGGTCAGTCCGTTTTAAACTCACTGTTTCAAAAGTATAGCCACCATTTATAAATGTCCGTGATAACACACTGAAAAAAGTTACTCCTTGCTTCAGCAAATATTGCTCATTAAAATAAACAGATTTTTACTGAAAGCGTAATGCTGTCAACTTTCCTTAATTATATGCTATATTTCTGACACAAGATATTGAGGTTGTGGTGTGTGTGTGTGTGTGTGTGTGTGTGTGTGTCCCACCATAACCTGAGGGTTCAGGTTATGCTTTTAAATTGTACCATGAATAATGACATGAATAAATACATACATCAATATTATGTGAAGCATTCAGCCTCTGTAATGTGTTTCACTGTTGTGGTTGCCACTTTACTTTTCACCATACTTTTCTCATGGGAAAATACTGTGCTTCCTCATTGTCGGGCAGTGGCGAAGGATACCCGTGGATTTTTCACCGGAGAGACAGTTACTCTTCAACTGCTGCTCAGGCATCACTCACACGGCAGAAACTCATCAGGCAACAGGTAACTCCAACAAGTAAATCCCTTTTCTACATGTCTTAATGCAAATGTCTCATTAAATCCCTTCGTCATAAAGGGAAACCAGCTTACATTTGCTGAGTGTTGGTTCATGTTCACTTCACAGCTGAATCAAATGATTTTAGTAGTTCACCCAGAAAACATATTTCTCTTGTCATTTGGCCTTCTCACCCCTTATTCCTTCTCAAACTCGTATAACTTTCTGTCTTCTGTGGAACGCAAACCAATATGGTTGGAAATGGTCTCATCATGAATCTTAAATGTAAACTAGCCATATATGTTGCTTATCTTGTCAGTAACAATAATATTATTTTTTATTATTATTATTTTGTGTCTAACAGGATAGGGTCATTTAAATTATAGTCCTGGCAGGTCTATAGCTATAACTGAAAGAGGACTGATCAGAGGTTTTAACGGCAAAACAAAAAGGTAGGGGAAACATTGGATTACATTATTCATATTTATATAGTACCATTTTAACATATCTGCTTACATTCATATAAATGTATTCATTTGGTACAGTGGTTGAATAGCTGTGTGCCAAGATTTTAGAAGAATATTTCAGCTCCGTGGGTCCTCACAATGCAAGTGAATGTGACCAGAACTTTGAAGGTACAAAAAGCACAAAGGTAGCATTAAAAATATGAATATGACTCCAGTGGTTTAATCCATGTCTTCAGAAGAAAAATTATAGGTGTGGATGAGAAACAGATCAATATTTAAGTCATTTTTAATATGAATTTTCCTCCCTGCCCATTAGGCGGTGAACTGCACAAAGAATGTGAATCCCCAAAAACAAGAGAAGACAAATATGAAAGTGAAAGTGGAGATTGATAGTAAAAAAGTACTTAAATGTTGATCTGTTTCTCAACCACACCTTTCATATCACTACAGAATACATGGATTCAACCACTGGAGTCTTATGGATTACTTTATGCCACCTTAATGTGCTTTTTGACCACCATTCACTTGCATTGAATGTACCAACAGAGCTGAGATATTCTTCTAAAAATATTTTGTTTGTGTTCAACAGAGGAAAGTCCTACACATCTGGGATGGCATGTTGGTGAGTAAATTAGATCATTTTTATTTTTGATTGAACTAACCCTTTAAGCATCACTTTACTTTTTACTCTGTAATTATTGATTTTGAGGATATTTAATTGTGAAAATAAATACAATGTATACTGTTAAATACATTTTGACAAAAATTATTTCTGTGCATTTAGGAAGAGGAGCTTGAATAAGCACAGAAATAAACAGATTCCATCAATGCTTTGGAGCAGGAAGAGTGAAAGTTGCCTTTCAACCCACTGGATATATTGATTGTCGTTGACAATGAGTTGGGTCATTTTTCAAAACTTGGGTCAGTGCACTGACTTTTTGGGCTACTTTATACCATTCACATTAGCTACCAATCTATAATTTTTTTCTTTGTTTGAGGTCATACTTTGTTTGAGGTTAGATTGAAAATTGGAAACAACAATAAAAACCTTTGACATTCACCATTTGTGTGTTATTTATTCAGGTCATTTTATTTTAAAGTTAATTGAAAGTAAATGAACAGAACCTAGAATTTGAAGCTGCTAATAGCACTTACAATTGAGCTAAATTAGCTTATATTGCAGAGTTGGGTAAACAGCTACTCTTAGGGTTAAAAAAAACTTAAATGTAGTAGCTGGCATGCAGGGGTGGAAAGAGTACTGAAAAAGCATACTCAAGTAGAAGTACTGTTACTTCCCAAAATTTTTTATATGAGCAGAGTAAAAGTAGCTGTCCTAAAAACTACTCAAGTAAAAGTAAAAGAGTAGCTCATTTAAAAGTACTCATGAGTAGTGAGTATTGAGTACTGAGTTGCAAAACCTATGCCCCATTATAATGAACACTGTATGCCACATTTTTAAATACATCACTTATCTATGATAAACACTACATGAATCTGATTAAAAAAAAATAAAAGGTAGACAACAGAAATTAAAAGATTCAAAAGTTGTTTTCAATACACTGATCACCATTTTAAATCGTAATGTATGAAGCAATTATATTAAAATTAATTTATGTGTAATCAGTTATGCTGACACAGAATTATTCTTGTGCATAAAACATGTTCAAACAATGCAAGGAATGCAAAGCAGGATAAGCAGGATCACATGGCACATCATGTCCTGCACAATAGAGGAGGTAGAGCAGGCATGGGAAACATTTGTTTGGTTCAGGGGCTACATCACATTTAAAAAGGAATAATTCACCTAAAATTTTAAATTCTCTCATCATTTACTCACCACCATGCCATCCTGGATGTGTATGACTTTCATCTGCAGAACACAAATAAAGATTTTTAGAAGAGCATCTCAGCTGTTTTGGTCCATACAATGAAAGTGAATCGGTGCTAATATAGTGAAGCTCCACAAATCACATAAATCAGCATAAAAGTAGTCTAATTAATGTGCCTCCAGTGGTTTAATCCATGTCTTCAGAAGCGATATGATAGATGTGGTGAGAAACAGATAAATATTTAATACCTTTTTTACTAATTCTCCTCCCTGCTCAGTCAATCTCCACTTTAACTTTCTATTTCTTCTTGTGTTTTTGGTGATTCACATTCTTCATGCATATCGCCACCTGCTGGGCAGAGAGAAGAATTTCTAGCAAAAATGTACTTAAATATTGATCTGTTTCTCACCCACACCTGTCATATCAATTATGAAGTCATGGATTAAACAACTGAAGTTGTGTGTATTACTATGTTCTATGTACTATATTACATATGATGCTTTTATGTGCTTTTTGGCACATCAAAATTTTGCCACCCCTTTACTTATTGAATGGACCTACAGAGCTGAAATATTCTTCTAAAAATCTTAATTTGTGTTCTGAAGAAAGAAAGTCATAGACAGATGGCACGAGGGTGCGTAAATGATAAGATCATTTTTATTTTTGTGTGAATTATTTCTTTTAGTAGCACATGGGGGGCCACATTGTCCTCCTTTTGAGATACAATGTTCAACATTGATTTAGTTATTGTATCTTTTAAGCCAAGAAATGGTTGTATTCTCATTCTAATGCATGATGCACAATTTCTGAAGTTTGTGACTGGTGGAATGTTCTGCTGAAATATTGCTCTGCAAATGTTGATCTTTATAAAGGCTCCGGAGATGCATAATTATAAAAAAAAGCATAATTATAAAATATTTTATCATCTCTACTTTCCTGGTAATTTATTATACAAATTAACACTCTCTCTACGTCAGGGGTGAGTATTATTATTATTAAAAAATATTTTACAAATATAAAAAAATATATATTATTCTTAAAAATGTCAATGTTTAATTCTGTTACATTAATACTTTCAAAGCTCCTCAAGTTATTAAGCCAAAAGTAGTAAGTTGTTTTCTCATTTCCTTGTTATTGTTATTTGATTAATAGCCTTTCTATGACATAGCTTACTAGACAGTGCTCAATTCAGTTACATGTACACATCAAGTCAAACATTTTGATGCAAATATGCTTTTTGTACCACTGTTTAAATTCACTTTAGACATAAACGAATGCATTTACATTAATGCCTCATCATCTTGGTCATTGGTGGAATTATAAAGTGTATTTTATCATTTAGATCAACCAACCAGTGGTGCTCTTGCTATCGCAATTGATGTAATGCTGTTCTAGATTTATAACATAAACTACATGTACCGAGTTCTATCGGCTCGGACCTGAGAAAACACGGGACGAGACTGACTCAACACTGAGATTGTAAAATCTCGCAAAGGTGTTAGGTGTTGCCCAACCCGCTGCTCTACAAATGGCTGCTAGGGAGGTGCCCGTAGCCAGTGCCCACGAGGACGCAATACTCCTTGTTGAGTGCGCTCGGACCCACAAGGGGGGGGGGGGGTTTGGGGGTTACGGTCTGGGTGCGATAGGCCAGTAAGGTGGCATCCACCACCCAGTGGGGAAGCCTCTGTTTGGAGACAGCGATCCCTTTCCGTTGTCCCAGTGCAGACAAAGAGCTGCTCAGAGCACCTAAAGCTTCTGAGTGCGGTCCAGATAGGCACGCAAGGCACATACTGGACACAGCAATGAAGGGGCTGGGTCTGCCTCCTCCCGGGGCAGCGCTTGCAGGTTCACTACCTGGTCTCTGAAGAAAGTAGTAGGGACCTTGGGCACGTAGCCCGGTCGTGGTCTTAGGATCACATGTGTGTCTGCCAGACCGAATTCCAGGCAAGTGTCGCTAACAGAGAATGCTTGCAGGTTCCCGACCCTCTTGATGGAAGCGAGCATGATCAGCAGGGCTGTCTTTTTAGAGAGAGGGCCCTGAGCCAACTGATTCTAGTGGCTCGAAGGGGGATCTCTGAAGACCGGTGAGGACCACCGAGAGATCCCAGGAGGGGAACAGGCCTGGCTGGGAGGGATTTAACCTCCGGGCGCCTCTTAGGAACCTGATAATTAAGTCATGCCTACCCAGAGACTTGCCGTCTGCTGGGTTGTGGTGAGCTGCGATAGCGGCAACATAAAGGGCGTAAAGTTGCCTGGCAGAGGGGGCTCTGGCCTGGTTGATCGTGGTTACGACCGTGGGTGGTAGACCAGCTAGATCTTCCGCGTCCCGTCCAGGGGCCAGACGTGGAGGTTCCAGAGGTCTGGGTTTGGATGCCAAAGCGTGCCCCGTCCCTGAGAAAGAAGGTCCTCCCTCAGGGGAATTTGCCAGGGAGGGGCTGTGGCGAGGAATACGAGGTCCGAGGAACAGGCCCGGGTGGGCCAATAAGGAGCCACAAGGGTGACTTGTTCCTCGTCCTCCCTGACCTTGCACAGCACCGGGTGGGAGTGAAGCCTCCACTCTCGCGGGGCAATCGTTGCCATGACAGCGCGTCCGCTATCACATTGAGGTTGCCGGGGATGTGAGTGGTGCGACTTTTGTCGCTGCTGGCTCCAAAGGAGGAGACGACGGGCGAGTCGTGACATGTGGCGGGAGCGTACGCCGCCTTGGCGATTTATGTACGCCACCGCAGTGGTGCTGTCTGACCTGATCAGGATATGTTTGTCTCGAACTAATGGGAGAAACTTCTGCAGGGAAAAGAAAATAGTCAACAACCCTAGGCAGTTGATGTGCCAGTGCAGCGAGGCCTCCTTTCCAACAGCCTGTTACTGCGTGCCCGTTGCACATGGTGCCCAAACCCAATCTGGAGGCGTCGGTCATGACGGAGACGTGTCGGGACACCTGCTGCGAGGGTACTCCTGCCCGTAGAAAACAGAGGTCTGTCCAGGGATTGAGTGTTTGGCGGCAGGCAGGGGTGATCGTCACACGGTGCGTGCCGTGGTGCCATGCTCGTCTCAGGACTCGAGTCTGAAGCCAGTGCTGAAGTGGTCTCATATGCATCAACCCCAGCGACGCGTCCGCCGCGGAGGATGCCATATGCCCCAGGAGCCTCTGGGAAAGTTTTAAGGGGACCGATGTGCCAGGCCTGAAAGCAGCGAGGCACCTCAACACTGACTGCGCACGCTGGTTGAGGAGACGTGCTAACATTGAGACTGTCAAACTCCATGCTGAGAAAAGAGATGCTCTGAACTGGAGTAAGCTTAACCCCAAAAGGAGTAACCCCAAACGGCTGAGGTGCCTGAGCACCTGGTCTCTGTGAGTGCATAGTAACTCTCGTGAGTAGGCCAGAATGAGCCAGTCGTCGAGGTAATTGAGTATGCGGATGCCGGCTTCTCAGAGCGGGGCAAGAGCTGCCTCTGCAACTTTCGTGAAGACGCGAGGAGACAGAGACATGCCGAAGGGGAGGACTTGTACTGATACACCTGGCCATCGAACGCGAGCTGCAGAAAGGGGTGATGTCGAGGCAAAATTGAGATGTGGAAGTACGCGTCCTTCAGGTCTACCGCTGCGGACCAATCTAGATGTCGAACGCAGATTAAGATGTGTTTCTGCTTGAGCATTTTGGATCAGAGTTTGTGCAACGCTTGGTTGAGAACTCGCAAGTCCAAGATCGGTCGTAAGCCGCCGCCTTTCTTGGGTATGATGAAGTAAGGGCTGTAGAGACCCTTCTTCATCTCGGTTGGAGGGACAGGCTCTATCGCATCTTTGAGTAAGAGAGTAGCGATTTCCGTGCGCAGGGACTTGGCATGTTGTTCGCCGTGTACTGCGGGGGTGGGGGGCCCTGGCAAACTGAATTGCGTAACCGAGTCGGATGGTCCGGGCCAGCCAGCGAGACAGGTTGGGAAGTGAGAGCCACGCATCCAACTCCGCGCTAAGGGCACCAAGGGGACGATTATTTTTGACATACCCGGCGGGGCTTCACAGTGGGGCAGAGCAGGTAAAGCGCCATCGGGAGGCGGATGTGCTAAGAAAAGACCCAAAGCACTTACCTTGCTCCACACACCCAGTAGGGGGCGGGTTAACGACTGAGGAGGAGGTCCAGGGTAGGCTTCCTCTAGACTCGTCATAACCGGCCGGCCGGGGAACAGTCGTGGGGGCTGGAGGCAGGTGGTCCGCATCCAGGATGCCAGTACTGTTGAGATCTGGCGGCAGAGTGCCGTGAGAACGGCATTTGCGGGCCAGGTGACCCAGAGACAAAAGGAAATAACTCTGTTACTGAGAATATGAGAATGTGAAAAATATTCCAACAAAAAATTCTCCTCCCGGCCCTCCACAGGGGGACGGAGCGGTCTTATCATCTCCGGAGCTAACATCTTGGTCCCTGGGTCGAGCATCTACGGAGCGCCTGGGAGCCTTACAGGTCCTTGAGGGGGTCCGTGAGACAGGGGCGTCTGCTTCCTGCGAAGTGTTCGACGCTGGGGCTGAGAGCTGGGCCCGGGTTGAGGCGGAGCAGGGTGTTTCATAGCCGCAGGAGGACCCCCTCAACCCCCCCTTTGCTCAACTCGTCATGCACGTCCGAGAAGAAAGGAACCGGGGGCGAGGTGCAGGGGGCGGCTGAAGTGGCTCTCTCTCATGACAAAAGAAAGCCATGACCGCAATGCTAGAACGACCATGTTCTCGCACTGATAAGATGAACCATTGGATAGAATCGCTCATCCCGAGCTCAGACGGAAGCAAGCAAGCGTGCTGGGGAGGCGGGTGGTTCGAGGGGGTTTACCTGGCGAACAGAGCCCATCATAGTCCCCAAATCGCTTTCATCGCCCGCGCCGCCTGCGTCAATCCCGTAGGAAGGAGGCGAGGCGCGGGGGCGGCTGAAGTGGCTTTCTCTCATGACAAAAGAAAGCCACGACCGCAATGCTGCCATGGCTATGTTCTCGCACTGAGAACATGAAGCATTATAAAACGCTGCCTGCGTGTGATCGCAGCCCAGGCACGCGAGGCAGCTTTTATGACTGTGAGAGGTGGGGAGAAATCACCGCATCCAGAAACTACACAGGGGCGGAAATGACATCTTTATAAAGATGTGTCCTGAAAAGGACGTTCAACGCCGCTGTGTAATGCTCTTTCAGAGAAATAAACTCTTTTACAGAGAAAATCACAGAAGCAGGAATCTGGTGTGTGTGACTCACAGCTGGCTGCATACACGACCATTGGCTCCGAAGAAAATTTCTGAATGAACGTGCGTATTTCCCTCGCCTTTATACCCGTATGTCCGGGGGTGGGGTATGTAAATACTGTTCGCCAACTCTCATTGGCCTTTTTTCATAGATCAGAGGCATATTCGGCGCTCAAGAGAGACCCCTAGTGTCGCTTCTTCGACACAACGTTGAAGTGAGCGACAGACGGGGAATCTAGTATATGTTTCTTCAAATTAGAGGCAGGATTAATGCTGATATCTGGCTTGAGCAAGTTAAACTCACATTACACAATCAAGCAATTGGCCTTTTTAACTGCGAAAAGCCCTTCCAGGTGCGGCCAAGATGTTCAGCCTTAAACTGTGCTTGAGGCATTCTCCATATCCATAACAGATGGTGCCTGATCTGCAGCTGCCATTCAAGTTTTTTTTTTACATGTAATTTGATTGGATGGGAGTCACAAGACTCTACCTAGCCAAACATGTTGATAGATAAAAATAAAATCAGGACAGGGAAGTAGCAAACACAGACAGTTGGAAAATAGTGCAGTAAAAGTACAGTTACTCGAGTAACGGTACTTAAAATGTCCTAAATTAAAAGTAAAAGTATACCATTTTTAAACTACTTTAAAAAGTACAAGCAGTTAATTACAATAATGTGACTATTTGTAATTCGTTACTATACACCCCTGCTGGCATGGCACAGTATTTTAAGTAAACATTTTTGAATGGAAGCTCATTAATTTGGGCATAGCCAACTACGTTTTTTTTAGGTAACATTGCTAAAAATTCCTAGTGGAATTTGCTTAAAAAGTGGGTCACAAAAATGATGCATTATATTTTTATATACAGCACATATTTATGTATTTTTTTGTCAGTGCATGATTTAATTGTATTTAATCTTAACCTTTTCTGTGCAGTAATATCCAACATTACAGCACTCAAAAAATATTTTAGCCTATTTTATTTATATATTATTATATTTACACATTTTTATTTCATAACAAAATTCCATAAAATGTAATTCATTCATGTTTTATATCGTAAATCTAACCACAATCAAAATATAAGTAATGTAGCATTTTTTATTGGAGAATGGTTGTTTTTTGGTTAAGAAGAGGTTGATATTTCTTTTAATCTTTTAATGTAAGCTAATGTGAACAACACAGCTTCGTATGGACAGATGTGCTTTAACCCAGCTGCACTACTGCTATGTCCCATCCGACGCTCAGAATTCCATAAATCGAAACTGGTTTGCTCAGCTGGATATTGTAGAGCGGTGAGGTGTGCGCGTCAGTGCTATTCGGGCAGTCCTCAGACGCGCATGCTGGAGCGCAGTGAACGAGAACGCAGCGCTCCGTCTGGACGCGTAGACTACTGCCGATTTTCAGAGCTGTTAATGTCTGTTTGATCCACTTCTGTATATCTGTTCTTGCGGTACCGCTACACAGTTATAGTTAGGCTTCGTCTCACTCTCAGCTGAAGACCGGAGAGTCATTTGCAGCGTTGCGGAGAAACGCGCATCTCTAAGGATGAAAGCGGCGGCAGAAATACTGCAAAACTGACCTATGAATTGATTAATAGATTAGTTGATTATTCATTCATTGCTCTCACTGATGAAAACTGCAGAAATGAATGGACCTCTATCAAAATCCGAGCGGAGAAACATGGACACGTGTTTGAGGAGATTAAGACAGGAACTGGTATGTGATATCAACATTATTAATTCTTTCAATAGGCTATTTTACTTTATAGTATTTCGGTTGTCATGAAGATTTTTAAGGCTTTTTTTCATTAAATATGCAGTTTCATCACTATAAGTCTTATTATTCATTCATAATACACATCTGAAATATTTGCATATAGACTACATACAGTAAATTTAGTTAATGCATTTTGATTGCTTGCGTGTTTTTAAAAAAGTGCATCACATCCATATGTTTTGCAGATCTGGTTAGTGTAGCCTAACAAAAGACAATATGATGAGATAAATGCAGATTGTAAATGCAGTGAATATGTTTGGATCTTTTAGTGTTTTAGTGTTTAAACAATGAAAGCATGGTTTAGTTCAATTATTTTGAGACTTAATTGTGACACTTTAAACATTTTGTAATGTAACCTAAAATTTTTAAGTCATATCACAAACATTTTTCATAGAGAGCTTGGCCTCAGATTTGAGGCTTTGAACACAGGCTTGAAGGGATAGTTCACCCATCATTTACTCACCCTCACACCATCCCAGATGTGTATGACTTTCTTTCTTCTGCTGAACACAAACAATTATTTTTATTAGAATATCTCAGCCCTGTAGGTCAGTAAAATG
This sequence comes from Moxostoma hubbsi, assembly GCA_032164185.1. Taxonomy (NCBI): domain Eukaryota; kingdom Metazoa; phylum Chordata; class Actinopteri; order Cypriniformes; family Catostomidae; genus Moxostoma; species Moxostoma hubbsi. The sequence continues at coordinate 213,949 of JAVLUX010000186.1, read as the reverse complement.
CAAGAGAAAGGTAGCCAGAAATTTGATGGTCCAAAAAGCACATGAAGGCAGCATACAAGTAATACATATGACTCCAGTAGTTAAGTCCATATATTTAGAATTGATATGATTGTTGGAAGTGAGAAACATGGTATTAACATAGTTATATTGAACCAGTATAAAAAATGTAAGTCCTTTTTCGCCTATAAAATCTACTTCCTGACCAGTAGGTTGGCGATTTGAACGAATAATGCAAATCGGCAAAAACAAACCGGCAAAAACAAATGAAGAACTCTTATGAGAATAGTGCTAAGGAGGGCTTGAAAGTGGAGGTTTATGGATTTAAATATTGTTCAGTTTTTCACACACAACTATCATATAGCTTCTGAAGTCATGGATTTAACCACTGGAGTCATATGCATTACTTTTATGCTGCCTTGGTATGCTTTTTGGACCTTCAAAGTTCTGTACACAATTCACTTGCATTAAAAGAAACTACAGAGCTGAAATATACTTCTAAAAATCTTTCTTTGTGTTCTGAAGAAGAAAGAAAGTCACACATCTGGGATGGCATGAGGGTGAGTAAATAAGAGTATTTAAAATTTTGGGTGAACTTTCCCTTTAAAAATCAGGCCACACATGTGCAGAACCCTCAGGTTGACTCAACTAATGTCATCAGAATCTTGGTATGTGCAGGTGTGATGACTTCAGTTGACTTTGGGCAACTTCTCATTTTACACTAGATGAATTCTTGGCACTTCTATAGAGAGCTTTTGTCTATAGAGAGCTTTTGTCATTTTCAAAAACAAGACTTGTTAATTTTCAGGATTATACATGCATGACATGGAGAGGTTACATTCTTGGTGTAACGTCAGGCTTCAAGCATTGATGTAAAATGTGGTTAGTCAAGACAAACGTTTGATGTTCGTTTTATTTCGTAACAAGCTTTTAATGCAGTTTACATGATGATCCTGGAAACTTGCTAGTGAAAAATTGTGACAAATCCCTTGGCAGTGGTTTAAAGGATTCTTTTGAAAGGCTAAAAACACTTTCTGGAACCTTCTTCAAAGAGAAGATAGCGATGTTAGCCTCGGGACACCAGACACAGTTCTCAGCTGCTCTACACAAGAGCTCTGCCGCTTCAGGAGAGAGCACCAAATTAGCCACATGTCTGCTGAATGGCCTCAGATCAAGGTGTTGTGGTGTGATGTGACTGTGGTACCCCTGTGCGCTTACACAGAAAAAGGAGTTTATGAGGATCCTGTGTGCAGCCACAGTTGTAAATAAAGAAAAGCACACAGCCCACTGTTCAGCTGCCTGAGGAGCACAGGCTGTCACTGTGGCTTTAGATATGCTGTCTCTGCCAGAGACGCCACATGTCTGTCTGATACCATTTGGGCAATGGGGTGGTACATTTTCTTTTAAAGACTAGAGTAGTGCTTTTATTTAGCAATTTTACATTTCTTTTTTAGCAGTTAAAAAAGATAGAATTCACATTTGACATATTATGATAGAACATTACAAATTCATATTATTAATTATTATGTTTTATATGCTTTAATTTTTTGGCTTCATTTTATTTTGATAGGTATTTCCTTGTATTACACACAAAAATGATTATAAACTTCATTAAACTTAATTAATTTATGTAATGTATTATAAACAAACCATTGTTTTTCATACCAGTGTTTTCATGCTCATTAGCATGAAAAGCTGATATGAAAAACGTATGCTTGATATGGCTGGTTTATATCGATGGTTATAGCCTATGGTTTTAATTTGGTAAATAATTGGCCGATACATTGGTCCATCCCTACAGATATTTTAATAATTTATTTTGGCTTTAGTACAATAGCAATGTTAATTATTTTTGTTTTTATAATATCACAATTATTCTTAATTTTTCTCTGGTTTTTATACACAAAAATATATAGCAACCTTAATATATTTTAGGAGGGGGTCCCTCGAAAGGTGATTGTCATATTTGGGGGTCCTTGGCATAAATCTTTTTTAAAACCTCTGGAATTAGACAATATGAATATAATATAGCTTTTGAAGTAAAAAAAACTTTTTGTTTATTTCCATATCGTTGAACATAAGCCTATCATTGGCATACAGTCAACAGCAATCCATTTTACAGCTGAGTTTGTCAGTCTGTCCAAGGGAGACTTTAGAGATGTTAAGTCTTGCAAATTGTTATTTATTTATAATTTTTTTGGAATATGGTATGTGTCAAATAGATGCTTTTGGAGCATTATTGTGTTTTGTTTTATACAATTAATCGCACCAAACTAATACATTACATCAACTGAATCCATGCACTCCTGTGACCACACATCAATTAATAAAGCATTTTGTGGTATTACTCAGCAACTGTAAACAACTAAACTCCACTTCCCGGAGTAACTTAATATGCCTTAATAACAAGTTCTCCTCTTGACATGTTTGAGGCATGTCCCGCTCTATCACATTCCTCAATGTTTGTATATTGCTCTCATGTGTATATACCCTAAAGTTATCATGGCCACAGTAGTATAGTAAATACATCTACTTTGGTATAAATGGTATAGCAAAATCTCTATGGGGATTTGAGAATAGGCCAAGAGTTTTACTTGGGGGGGAAATATGAACATGTACATTATATGCATTACATTATAGTAATTATAATCAATGTATTATGTAATCTTTGCATTGAATATATAGATGCATCATGATGCATACCGCTTGTTATTAAGTAATGCTGATCTAATAAGATGCATATATCAAATTCCACCTGTTGAAATTCCAACTGTAATGACCTGCTAATTGAATGCTGCCTGTCAGACACAAGTGTGAACACTCATAAGGGTCAAGAGGGTCATTCTGTGTGTGTGGCAATGAGAGGTCACTCAGCGGTGTGAACTCTGACCTGATCTGGTTCTCTGGCTATTTTAGGCACAGTTAGAAGATGGGTGAAGCAATAAGCTTTTAAATCGGCTATTTACATCGCCAAAGGTTCACCTAAAAATTTTTATTATTTTATAATTCACTCACATCATGTCCTTTCAAACCCATTTACTTTATATACTGTTTCTGTGCACAAAAGGAGAATGTTTAAAGACATTCTCCCCGCTATTTTTATACAACAACAATTAAGTGATAATTAGATCGTTATTTAATTAAAATCTTCCTCTCACTGCAGCTCTGAAATCGTATTTTCCATTGTGCATATTCAAACTGGCGCGTTTAGTTATGACAAAAGCGAGAACCAATAGAATTTTGTGATGTCAAACCTGGTGTGACACATCAAGGTGCCATTTTCCTATTGGAACGTGATCTGAGATTATATACTTCTCACCACAATTGCACAGAGCGGTTATGTGAGTTACCATAGACTTTGTCAGTTCAAACCAGTCTGCCATTCTCGGTTGACCTCTTACATCAACAAGGCATTTCCATCCACAGAACTGCCCCTCAATGGATTTTTTTTATTTCTTTTTTTTTTTTTTGGCAACATTCAGTGTAAATTCTAGATACTGTTCCCAGGATCAGCAGTTACAAAAATACTCAAACTAGCCCATCTGGCACCAACAATCATGCCACGGTCCAAATCACTGAGATCACATTTTTTCCCCATTCTGATGGTTGATGTGAACATTAACTGAAGCTCCTGACCCGTATCTGCATGATATATTTCACTATACTGCCACCACACGATTGGCTGATTAGATAATCGCATGGATGATTGTTGGATTGATCGTCTAGACGAGCTGGTTTGAATATGCTGTTCTGAGATGCAGGTTGGTGCTGGTTTGGCGGCTCAAGGGGGACCTACACAATATTGGTTAGGTGGTTTTAATTTTGGGGCTGATTGGTGTACATATTGCACAAATATTTTTGGGACTACTAAAAGTAATCTTTTTTCTCTTTTTTCATTTTTGAAGCTTCATAGCTGTGGCCACTATGAATTAATGAAAAGATCTGCATAAAAAAATCTTCAAAAAATATGCTTTCCACATTAAAAGTAACAGCATGCAGGCTTGGAACAACATGATTTTGAGTAAAACATGATAAACAGAAAGAAATACATTTTAATGCTTGAGAAACTATTCCTGCAATACAACGGACTGTGTGTTTCTTAACTATCACCTTTGGTGGTCAAATTAAGGAGCATTCAACTATTAGCTTAAAAAATGAAAGCAATTTTGTAAAACCTGTGAGGTGGAGGTCCTGAGTCCTGAATACACAGCTTTTTGTTTTGGTTCAAGCAGAAGGATAGAGCAGATATTAGCTCATTTTGTAAGTGGATTCATTCTTCAGGCAGCTCTTCCTTTCCCTCAGCTAAAATTGTCTTGGGATTTGGTGGCAGCTGTAGGGCTGACGCTGGTGATCGTAGTTCTGATCTGTCATGCGTCAGTGCTCCAGTTTGCTGTATGCCTGTCCAAACTCATATTAAAGCAATTTGTTAGCAACTGTTTCAGCCTGTGTACTCTTTTATACAGATCAGTTGCTCTTTCTATTTTGGTTTGAGAGATTTGCACCCAATTGATCCTATAGATGAAAATGTATAGATTAACATGAAAAGATAGCTGAATACTTGACTAATAAAACATCTTTCCTTTTTTGTTGCCTGAGCCCAAATGGAATCTGCAGACTTTCTTTTTGCTTTTTCTGCAGAATTTTGTGGAATAGATGGAAGTTACATGGTAAAATGTGTCAGCTGAGTTGAGCGAACTTCATTCTTATTAAGTATTTTATAAATGAACATGCAAGGGGCGGGTGATGTTTAGAACTAGATATATTGTAAGGGGAGGAGCTAGAGCTATATATATATATATATATATATATATATATACACAAATAGGAGAAATTATAACATTAAATATGGTGTCTGTAGTCCCACTTTAAAGTAAAAAAGTGCCATTCACGTTTTTAATGAAGGCATCGCAATGCTCAATACAGCAGCTGTAGGGATGGAAGACCTGCCTAACAGTTAAAAGAGCCAATTGCCTGTTTGTATACACCAGAATGTTTTTGCATATTAGCTAGAAAAAGTCTTAAAGAATAGCTTTTATTTAATAATTTTTTTCTGTGTTTTTTTTCTTTCCTTTTAGTTTCATTTTCATTTGCATGTGTTATATTGGGTGGCGATCCTGCACTGGAATTTGTTATGATGAGGGTTTGATGCTCCAGCTTGCTCATCCTTTCAGTGACATCACAAATGTCAAAGCTTACAAATAGATGCTGATCCTCTAATTTCTCCACTTACTTACTAACAAAATCAGACAGAGACAAACGTTAGGATGAAGTTCTCAAGTTAAAAGTATAAAATTCATTGGAGCACTTGAATTGGACAGCAACAATGACATTTTGAAATTAGAATAGAAAGTTATTGTTTTCATTTCAGTTTTGACTTGAAAATGAAAACTTTAGACCTAATCTCTTGACCAATACATCACATAGACTATTTGTTTAACAAAACAGTCAAACATTATTTGAAATTATTTGTGCATAATTCATATTCATGAGCTTTGCAATTTCATGATGTCACAGCCTGCATGTCTGTGACCCCCCACCACCACCTCAAAATGTCCCAAACTTCCTTTAAAACAAAGAATTCTATGAATATATGATACCATTATTGTCAGATTTTATTTGTGATTTTAATTATTGGATCATAATCTTGCCCAACAGTTTTGCAGATGTCAGTCTTTGCCTAAGTTGATAGGAGCTCTTAGGCATTACCTATATGGCTGTCGAGGAACTGATGTGGGCAGCATTTCCCAAAAGCAGCATAAGCTTAAATTGATCGTAGTGTATACTTTATATATTATACTTTTATTTGGTACAAACACCTTTGACATCTCCTGCATTTGATGCTAACTGGGTCAAGAGGAAATGGCTATGTCTCATGTAAATGTGAATAGTGTTGTTAGAAGGTTTTGGCAGTTTGGTGATTTCATGAAGCTTTGCATGAGAAAGGGAAGTTTAGTTTTGATTAGGGCTGTCAATCGATTAAAATATGTAATCAAATTAATTACATGGTGTCCCGATTAATTAATTGTGACTAAACACATACACAAATATTTGCTGTGAAAGCCCCTGATATAACAATAATTCAATATATAATGATTATACATATTTATATCAATATATAAATATTTAATATATATATATATAAATATTTAATATATATATATATATATATAATATTCAGATAATTAAAAAGCATTACATTCTTGTGGCAGAAGAGTTAATCATTGATAAGACCATACAAAAAGAACATAAGTCAATCATTGGTATACAGTTCACAGCAATCCATTTCACAAGTGAATTTGTCAATCAGTTTGAAATTTATTATGAGGGTTTGTTTAAGGACCCGTCAATGTACACCTGCGTCAGACATTTTTTTTAATTAATGCTTTCAAACTTTTACATCTAGAGCCAAGAGGTATATTAAAACAAATAACAACAAAAAGGAAAATAAATAAACAGTTTAAATAAAAATATAAAATTGTTTACATATTTCAATACACTTCACAGCTTTTTTGTTACTCAAATTGGAAATAGTTTTTAGGTATTGCTGAACCTCTGAATTAAATTAAAACTAATGGTTTATAACCACCATACTTACATTTATGAATACTAAACATTGCCAATGAAAGCAGGAAATTAATCAAATAATATTCCGTATGAAGAGACATGTCATAGCAAAAAAAAAAAAAAGAATAAAACATTTTCAAAACATAGTTGAAATCTGGGAATGATATGATCTCTAACAATCTTGCAGAAATCAGACAAGTCAAGTAGGGACAACTCCAAAATAAATGAAAAAATGTTTCCGCCTCCAGACCACAAAAAGTACAGAATATATCGACATCACAATTAAATATCTCTACAAGAAAATAATTAGTGGACAAGTCTTTATTTATAAGTATTTATAAGTACTAAAAGGACATTTCTTTGATTTTATTTGTGATTAGATATTTATGGGGTAATTTCCGAATTTTCTCAATCCAGCCACACCCTGCATCAGACATGCTTGTGTAGCGTCTCGGGTGCGTTGCATCATAAACATAAAATGTTTAGGTCACTGTGTCAAGTTAAATATAGTTTAATATTCAATCTTTAAATGCATCTTGAGATCCCTTAGTTCGCATTTGCGCTCCTTCGAGTGTTTTGAATGCAAGAACGTAACGCATGTTTGTGTTGTTCTGCCTACTGAAGTGTTTTCTTCACTGTATAAACTGTGTGTTGCTCATACAGCTGAAGTTTCACTTACTGCCCTCTGGAGTAAACAGGTGGTACTACAAGCTTGTATTTCTCAGGAATCTTCCTTATTATGGTCTGGGGAAGTGCGATTAAATGCATTAATTTTTTTAACGTGTTATTTTCGTAAAATTAATCGCACTGAATTAACGCGTTACATCGGCAGCCCTAGTTTTGATGCATCAAATATCAGATAAGGGATATATTTGTCCAATATGTTTTTGAACAGTGTTAACAGTTGTAATGCAGAAGAGCAAGCCATCCACAATGTTTTAAAGGAATAGTTTGCTCCACAATGAAATTATTTAATTATATGCTCACCCTCATGATAGATTTTTATTATTTTTATTTTTTTTGGGGGGGGGGGGGGGTGAACATTCCCTTTTATATGTAATTGAAAGATTTCCACTGTATTTTGCTTGTCTCCAAATGTGTGCATCAGATCTGTGCAGTAGTCCCATAACAAAATACTAGACATTGAGCTCTGACAGGAAACTGTCAATTAGAGGATCCTGGATCTCTGAACACAGAGACACACACACACACACACACACAGAGACAGACAGACACAGGCTACAGAGATGCACTCTGTATCCTTTTAGACACAGATAACATTACTACTCTAGATGTACACTGCACAGCATTCATATTTAATGATGGCTACCTGGATAGTGGGAAAGAAATGCACTACTCATTGAGCTTAATACAGAGTTTGATCATCTCTGCAGAATTACTTCCTGCACCCAGAATGCACAGCCTGAGGCTTTATTCTTGGCTATAAAACAGGACTTTGACCCTACAGTCTCTTATAAATGCACTTAATGGGCCAAGTTGTTTGGATACATTAAGATCTGCAGGAGTTTGTGTATCTATATGTGGGTTGGCTGTGTGTTTTATGTTTGTTTCTTTAAGACCGATGAAAGACATCTTGTATTAAGTATGCAAAAATTTGTTGCACCTATTTAAAATTTTATGTAAGTAAACATTTAACAAGAGTGTCTGCAAAAAATGTTAAGAGGATTTACATCATATATCTGAGGGGTGACGAGAATCTATGTCAGTGATGTCAAATTTGGTTGCTATGTTGGTGCACCATTTTTGAATAAACATAATTGTTATTATGATTTCTGAGCCACAAAGAAGGGCAAGATTTTCAATGAATAATGGCTTAAATTCCAGTCTGTACTCGCACAAAGCTGTGACTTCAGAGGAATTGGAATATATCACATGAGTCAAATGGGCTTCTTTAATTGTGGTTTCTCCATGGTCACTGTCCACTGTCACATGGAAAAAATAACAGTATGGCTTTGGAATGACATGAGAGAGACAGAAGAAAAATGTTTTGGGTGAACTATTGATTTATTGATAGAAGAATATGATTGTGGTGTCTTTGGTACCAAAGACTGTTCCTGTAAACTTACTTTTATGTATTTTCCTACCCACTGGCTGGCGCCAAATGCAATAAAAAATTGACTTTGGTGACTAAACAAAATTGAATAATTCTCCTGTTATGATTTACTTTTGAATTGTGAGAACAATAATCTGACCCATTTTAAATAGTTACGTGCACGATCAAACTGTTTGTTAAAGGAAAGATCTGCCGCCACTCACGCATCTTCAAACATCCTACAGATGTTGGGATTTTACCTTCATTTAATATTCTTGATGCAACATGACGCTTGCAAGCACCAGTCAGCTGTGCACTTTCTAAATTGCAAAAGAGACCCCACCACATACACACACAAACAAATACACACACTTACAGTGACGTCACCATATAACATGTGTCAAACAAGCTTCATTTCAAGTGGCCCTAACCCTAATGATTAGCCGGTCTAATTCTGACCAGCTAATCACCCTTATGTAAAGTCAGTTATTTATCAAACGTAGAAAATGTAATATTTTACTTGCATGATTATTTCTAAGTAATACATGACAATTGATTTAAAGGGTATGGTAAGGAGGGATGGTGGTTTTACAAGGGGGATGCTTTTTGATATTTCTTGTACCAAGGCGGATAGCATCCCCTCGAATCCCCCTGCACTCAAGCCCTGCATATATACAGTATATATATATATATATATATATATATATATATATATATATATATATATATATATATATATATATATATGCAGGTTGGTGCTGTTTTGACGGCACAAGGGGAACTGCACAATATTAGGCAAGTCGTTTTATTGTTGTGGCTGATCGGTGTATATATTAGACCGCACTCAAATTGTTTAAGGGGCCCCAAAATAGTTCTGTGCCAGGGCCCAATATTTGATGCTATGCCCCTGATTAATGCTGTGGAACTAATTTCTTAGAGCATCACTGAGGGACGTGGACTGTAAAATGATTGAATAATGAAAGTATTTTGCTTGAAATGTCATGTGACGTTTTTGGGATGCTTTTGTGATTTTCCATTACATTTATAATTTCCACATAGTACTGTATATATTCATTTAATTGTGATCCACAATTCGTCAGCATTTTGAAAGTTTAGCTTTAAGCTAATAAATAATGGGAGAGAGAAAAGAAATAGGAGATAGAGCAGGTTTGCATGTCAGCCCTAAAACTCTACATATCCATTAGTAAATAATTTACTCCAAGCACAGAGCATATCTGAATCTAAAATGATGTTTATAACAAACCCAGTACACCACAGAAAAAAGCACTGAATTATTGAAGTGCAATCATTCTAAAAGCCCAATGGACGTCATCTGTGATGGCAGAGTGGAGTGGTTCATGATAATGCCCTCAGGATTTTCCAATTAAACAGTAATTATGTCTCGTTACCCGGCTCATAAAGATGTCCCATTATCCAAAATGAATTAAATTAAATACATATAGCTTGAGGGAATGGTCCACCCAAACATATTTTTCCTGTTGCCATTCCAAACCCCTATTATGTTTTTCTGTGGAACACAAAGGGGACATTTTTGAAAGATTTGAAAGCTTGTTACCTCAGTTATATAAAGTTCTACATTGCATTTTAATAAAAAAATAAAATAAATAATAATAATAAAAAAATAAAATAATTTTTTTATATATATAACAACATTTCGTGCTCTTCTGTTATTTTAATTATTTTTTCAAAATAATGCCTCTTATATTTTAAAATCTATCTGTGCCTGATAGCCAAAGTGGAATAAATTTTAAGCCCTATATCTAAAAACCAACCCAGTCTCATAGAATTACATTACAATAACCTTATATCTAATTTTTTGCTAAATTAGTTTGCCATTGCTTGTGTGTATTATGGCAGTTTCTTGCTGAAATAAACACTACAACAGTCGCTACAAAAACTCTATCAGTCCATTATCAGTCCATACACACTTATGTTTCACTCTGTTTCTCACACAATGCTGTCTTATGATATCTAAACACTTTTACATACTATTCAGTAGCACATGAATAGTAATCAGTACATTTTAACATTTGAATTACATAACCAACAGCATTTTGGCTTATTCAATTGCAATCAAATTGTACTGTAGCTCAACCGAGTCCAGCATACGAGTCCAGCAGAGAACGCAATTCGACAGTGTCATAGAAGCACCAAAAATTTATGTGGTTGTTTTAGCAATTGTGGTTAAGAGTGCTTTAGACACTTTGTAAGTTAGTTTAAACAAAAATGATCACTACAGTCCACTTAAGCATCATCTGTTACTGTATACTTCTGTTATCAAATTGTAATGTCATCAGATATTTAATACAAAATTGTGTAAGAACACTATTTGTTGTATTTGTTAGTTTGTATTGTACTCTTTTTGGCATTTAGGGGCCCCCAATTCATATCCACTGTATGTGAGTGTGGTCGTATAAACATATGGCAATGGCCCCTCCCTGCTTTTACAACTCTAACCCATTCTTTGACAATCGATCATGCTTGAATGAAGTGGCCCCTATTTCAGGGATTAAAGTCTAGTCTTGTCTGATTGGGTGCCAGGGATGCAGAGGGTCTTCCATTGGCAGAGAGTTAAATATGGGGCAGCAGACTTGCCCTTTGAAAGGTGATAGGGGTGAGAGAGGAGAGGAGAGGGACTGAGGTGGCAGAAGTCTGGAAACCCCTCTCTGAAAGCTGATTCCAGGTAAGCTGATAGCGCTTAATGTTTGTATGCTTGTGTATTTACGGGGAGGCTTGACAGCCAAATGTTCTGAGAGTTAGTTTTTACACAGGCAATCTGTGAATATTTGCACACACCTGTTCTTTGATAATGATATAACTTGCAAATGTGTGCATGGCAAATCAATGCAAGTTGTTAGCTGTTGTGATGAGAGTACCACATGCATGTGATGTTCATGGTGTCTTTCTGAAACAATTATGATTGTTTTGTAAATGGACAACAGTCTTAATGGATGCTTCAAACATTACAGTATTTTTTAAACATAGACTATTGGCAATAAGTTGCTGGAGTTTAGTTGCGATTGCAAATCGCAATGCGCCAACATCTAACCACCTAATTCAGAGGTGAAAAGTTGATTATTATCTTTGGCTTGAGACTCCAATTTAGAGAGTTGTGAACAACAAAATACAATATCTAAAATGTATTGGTTGTAGTGTTTAGAAAACTGATACCAAAAGGGATTTGATAAATGACTGAAGTTCATCTTTGACTTGAGATTTGAACTCTTTATCAGTCCTTTGCATCCTTTGACTTAGTCAACTTTCACTTGGTGTTGCATCTCACTGTCTGTGCCAGTGCACTGTACATGTCTGGGCAAGACTCTGGTTTCTCACTTTGGGGACTGTTACACTAGAAGGGGAATTGTTAAGGTCACATGACTGCTGCTCTCAGTGTTATGTGGGAGTGTGACAGGCCTGGCCCACTGCTGCCTAAGGGACATTTCTTCCTAAGACACAAGTCATATGTAGCCCCTGATGATCACTTAAGTACAGATCACCTGATGGACAGTAAATACACAAAGGGAAAGATACATCAAGATACAGTGTGCAATGAATCAACACAACACAAATGTACTATCCAATACCAGTATTGATGGAGACTTTTGTTGGTTCATCTTACAGTCTCAGCTTCTGTTAATTAAATTACTGAACAGAACTGTTTTTGTTCTGCAACATTCATGTTGTCACTGTGAACTTATAGAACATATACCAGTAAGTTTGGTTCCAGAATTAAATATCCCAGTAATTTTTTTTCCATCTGGGGAATTTATTTTATTGCTAAATTATAAACCTTTAAAGGCAAACCTACCATGAGCTTCTAAGTTGTTAATCAATGTTATATACTCCTGTTGAAGCCATTAGTCTACATTATTTCAACTTAATAAAATAGCTAAATAAATAAATTAGTTTAATAGCATAATTCCTAAAAACTAAACTTAAAAAGCAATAGTTTTATATACAGTATTTCCATCATTTTTAATTTGATCCCAATAGATGCTCAAAAGGCTCCTTGCTACCCTGAGTCAAATTAAAGAAACCCACAGTCTCTATGATATTCTGGTGCAGAGATATGTGATTCGTTAGTTGGTTGCTTGGGTAACCCATCTGGTTGCTAGGCAGTTAGCAAGGTGATATTTAAAAGGCAAAGATAAGTGAAAGATAAGTCAAATGAACGAAACTGGAAGTATCTATCATGTTCTGGTGCAGAGATATATGATTTTTGACTTGGTTTCTAGGTTGAGCTCACTTGGTTGCTAGGCAGTTCCACAGTGATACTAACAAGGCTGCTTGCTGGCCTGAGTCATACGAGTCAACAATGATGTCTCTACGATATTCTGATCTGGAGATATCCATCTAAGCTTATTTTAATGGAAGTCAATGGATTTTGGTTGCTTGGGTGCACTAAATGGGTACTAGGGTGTGGCTAAGTATTGTCCAGCATGATCATGTCACCTTCCGTGTAGGAAAGCTCCGCAAAAATGCCTTGAGGGGTCACATGATGTTCTGGGTACACGCACGAATACACCATTGTCAGCGCTCATAGAGCGGTTCACTTTAGAGGTCCACAGGGTTCTGGTCAGTTTTTCAAGTAGGAATTTGGGTTCGGTTTGTAATTTATGAAAAAAATACAGGACTTTCAAACATGTTTCGCCCATGAATTAGGGGCCATTCACACCAAATGTGATTTTGCATGTGTCTGCTGTGTTTTCCATTGTTATCCTATGTAAACACATGGACGAACGTCCTTGACTGCTGTATAATGTCTCACTGTTTCTTTAGTGTCTCATGCAGATCCGGCATTTTTTTAGACACCGTGTTAAAATAACTTCAGGTCTCAAAAACGCACGTCGAGACACCTGCGTTCTGTTTCAATTGTTGTGCTGTGTCTAGATTGTTTTTAGCGCAGGTGTCACAGAGATTTAACATTTTGAACAAGTTCAGGTTACAAAGATGTGACTGTAACAATGTTTAACATTATTCCAGAATATTATTCACCAAGCAAAGTTTCAGCATTTGAAAAACGGCTATGTTTTTTTTTCTTCTGCTCTAGTGTGCTGAGGGGCTGCATGCCTTGTATGCCTTGCATGACATGATGAACAATACACTGCAGCATTAGAATATAATCTCCAGGTGAATGTAAAGTAAATAATAAAGAAATATATTACTGTTGTATACAACAAATCTTCAAAGTAATAATAATATTACTCTACATTATACTGTATTATAATGTAAAACAGTGATTAATTTGTTGGGTTATAATAATAATAATAATAAATAACAACTGAATTCCAAAATGTTAGCAAGTTAAGTAGTAGGTTTTGCACACCCTGTTCATTAAAACAAAGAAAAAGTGTTTAGTAAAAATATATGTAGGTAAATATACCTTTTTTAAATCCCTGTATTGTCGAAATACTGGGAAAACATACATTAATTACTTGAACAAGAATTTTGTTTAATTAAACATTTTGAATGTACTTGGCGACAACACCTGATAGAATGAATTTAAAATTATAATAAAATTTATTTTATGTCATTTTGTAAGCAACATTTTCTAAATGGTCCCTTGGGTTGGTCAGTTGCTTGGGGCCTCAGAAATCATAAACATGCCCCTGGATTAATCATTAACATTTTTGGTTTATTTTCCCATGGGAAAATTTTAATCTGATAAAAGTTAAGTTAATCAATGTTAAGGAGTATACTACATTACCTCAGACTATACTATATACTACAAACACAGACTAAAATCCACAAAACTCTAATTTTGACTCTGTGGGGTTTTGTTCAAGGGCACAACTCTAAAGGCTTTTGGCTCTGTCCTTGTGGGGGTCGAATAAGAAACTTCCATGAATGTTCTTATAAACAGGTGTCAAGACAATCTAATAAGTCTATGGAAAGAACATAGAGCAGTGGTACCCAAACCTGTTCCTGGAGTTGTGTTTGATTAGGGATACAGTATATCCAAAATTTGTAGTGTTGGGGGGCCATCAGGAACAGGGTTTGGAACCACTGCCCTGAAGAATAGCAAAATCACAAGCAGCTGTCACTTTGTCTTTAAAGAATTTGAGTACTCTGTCTGTTTCTGGTCTTATAATTCTAACTATTATTATTTTGTGCGTGTGTGTGTGTGTGTGTGTGTGTGTGGCTTTAGCTCTCTATGAAGGAGGCTGGTGATGGACTTCATGCTCAGATGAACAATATGATGGGAGCTCTGCAAGAACTGAAACTCCTCCAGGTTCAAACTGCACTTGAGCAACTAGAGATTTCAGGAAAGCCTGGAACTATGGCTCAAACAGCTATAGAACTACCTAGCCTTAGCCCCGACCCAGACAACCAGAAATCCCAGCTTGCCATGGCTTCTGTTAAAGAAGAGCTGCACCTGTCCAAGCATCCCCTTCACAACAGCTTGGGGACATCACCCGCATCCTCCAGCCTGGAGAGCAAGAGCATTCCTCTGCCCAGACAAATCTCAGGATACATAGCCCCGCAAGTGGAGTACTGTGGCCCAAAATTGGGCCACCTTCCTGTACAAAATCATAACAACCAGCAGTATTTGTCAGAACCAGCACAGCTGGTACCTCTAGCCCAGGTGGACCTTTCTGGGATTCTCTACAGCCTATCCCGGGAGGGACCGTCACTTGACAGTGACTACACCGAGGACAGTACGGACGACTTCAGTGACTGGACGTCCTCACTCATGAGTCAGAGTCGCAATCGCCAACCTCTTGTTTTGGGAGACAATGTCTTTGCTGACCTAGTAGGCAACTGGCTGGACCTTCCCGAACTAGAAAAAGACTGGCAGGGCCTAAACAGACCCGACTCTCCAGCCCATCCACTCAGACTCAGTCGCTCCCAGGAGCTCTGTAAAAGGTTCTCACTGACCACCAACATCTTCAAGAAGTTCCTACGTAGCGTACGACCTGATCGGGATAAACTGCTGAAGGAGAAGCCTGGCTGGATGCCACCAGACCATGATCTTAAGGCAGAACTCTTCAAGAGACCCAAGAAGGCAGCCAGCAAATCCAAGGGTGGATTTTACTTACCATTCTGGGCTGGAGGACAGCTTGGAGTGGGACGGTCATGTTCTCAGCCAACAGAGGAGAGGGGTCACATTCTAGGTCTGAACATTGCCAGTAGTCAAACAGATCCTGTAGACAAAGTTCATCACTTATTTGACTATAAAACAGCTGTTTGGGTTTAGAGGGGTACAAATGAAATAGTTTAGTCTTGAACCAGAAATTGTATAATGCAAATTGTTTGATTGAGCTATCAACATGACAAATGTTTGGAACCCTCAGGGTATGTGAGCAGGTCTTCCTTTTAAATATGACTCTTTATAGCTGCACTTAAAATATTACCGTAAAAGTTAGAAAAGATGTCTTCTATAGCTATGCATTTACATATTTAATCCTCATAATGCCAAATGTTTCTTAAAAACTGATTCCACTGTGTTTTCACCAAGCCATTGTGCGTGTTTACTGGTTTCTCTGTGATTTTGAGTATTTAGTTTCCAAACACACATAAATCGTACCTTGTATTTGAGCACAGTGGCTTCTGTTGCCAGACTGTTTTATTTTCAGGGACTTCACTTTCCATGAAAAATTAATCTACTCTTGGCTCATACCCCATAAATATCAAGACTATCATTTTTATCAACATACTTAGAACATGTTAACTCCTGCTTATATTTTCCCAGAGGTTACATTATGCATGGAAAACTAAAAGAGACCTACTATTATGTCATGTCCAGCCTTCTGTAAAAAGAACTTGCTGTCAAGCCATTTTAAATCAACCATTGACTTTGCATGCCTACAGTGACCACAAAAGTATTTGAAAACTGAAATCATTCTTAAAAATGTAAGAATGTCAATGCTTTAGATAGCAATGGCCCTGTTTCCACCTTGTATTAAGATGCATCTCGGGTGATCCGATCACATGTGGTCAGGTGAGACACCGCTTTTTACACCTGGGCGTTTAAATGCATCTACTCTGACCACTTGTGTTCAGATTTGGAGGGACGGTCTCTGTTTCATGACGACATACATCAATCAATATATAGGTGTGCAGGGTGTGGGAGTAACGGAATAAATGTACTACAGTTACAATTTAAAATATAGCTGCAAGCAGCAATGCGATTCCTCCTCAAAATGGCAAATCGTTTAAAATTGATCAGTAGATAGTTGGGGTTAAACCCTCCCAATGGAAGAATCCAAAAAACACATCTTTCTGTCTGAATCCTAAATGAAAAATTTTCAGTGTACAGGAAAATCCATCATGCTTAGGATTATGTGGATTTTATGGATCCTTGAGGCTTTTTTGTTCCCAATGAGAAATGATGTATGTACATTAAGTTTCAGAAGAATTGAATAAATGGGGTGGGAATGCCATCACTTTGAAAATAGGACATTTGGGCATGGCTTGTAGCACCCCCTAAGGGCGAATGTGGGCCATTCTTGGTGTGGGGTTTCCTTTTGGCCTGTAGTATCAATGTACGCAATTAGAACATTTTTGACCAGAAAATGTCTCTTTTCGGTATGGCCTGTATCGCCCCTAAGGCAAATGGCCATTATTAGTTTAGGGGTTACCATTGGCCTGTAGTATCAATGTACAAAATTATATAATTTTTGACCAGAAAATGGGAATTTTTGGCATGGCCTGTAGCGCACCCTAAAGGCAAATGTGGGCCATTCTTTGCATAGTACTTCAGAGTGATGTCATTTTTAAGAATGTTAGGTTTGAAAAACCATCAGTCAAAATGACATATGATTTATTGACACATATATATTGAGGCAATGTGGACATTTACATAAATACTCCCCTTTCAGCCATTTTGTGTATTGTTAATTTTTGCTAAGTAACATATTGAAATACATCAGTTATACACATGGGTACCAAATTTCAATTCAATTGGAGCTACGGTTTAGGAGAAGATGATTTTTGTAGGTTTTTCCAAATTTTCACTGTACAGGAAAATCTATCATGGTGGAAACTATGGGTCCTTGAGGCTTTTTGTTCCCCATGAGAAGTGAGGCATGTACACAAAGTTTCAGAAGAATTGGACAAATGGGGTGGAAATGCCATCACTTTGAAAATATTTTTTTGGCCGTGGCCTGTAGTGACATGTATTAATAATATTAATAATAAGAAGAAAACTGGCAATAACAATAGATTTATTCCTACCGGAGGAATCTAATAATAATAAAAACGTCAATAACAATAGATTTCCTCCTATCAGAGGAATCTAATAATGTGTAATTATAATACAGTTACATTCAAAAAAGTTTTTTGATTACTGAAGAGATTACTTTGCATTTTAATGTAATTTGTTTCATTTAATATTTAGTCCTTTCAGATGGAAAGCATTTATACATTTAAATGATGAGATCCAAAGTTCATTCGAACAGCGTGAAACACTTTCTTATGATGTGTTACATTCATACGAGCAGACAGAAAAGTAAGTTTGAAATAAGTTTGGAGCAAAAGAAATATAATTAAACCTTGTGTATATTGTCAGCTTTATGCAAAGCTAAAATGTCATTTCTAGCCATTTTACATGTGCATTTTACGAGACACTATCATATTTTTTTTATCAAAAAATTTCACAGAAATTTTTCATTTCTTTTTTTCTAATAAGATCTTTGATATTAGGGCAAAAATTGTAACCTTGATAGTAATTTTTGTATTGTTTTTCTGTAAAAATATCTAAAAATCCTTAAAACAAAAAAATATATTTTGTTTTAGAAGCAACGCTGCATAAGATATTTAGGTTTTTCGGAGAATGTATTTTTTTTGTCTTACTGTACTGGCAGAATTTTTTACAGTCAAAACAAGTGAAAAAATCTAGCAGTGCTAAAGAAGTAATCCAAAGTATTTAGAATATGTTACTGACCTTGCGTAATGTAACGGAATACATTACAAATGACATTTTACAGCATGTATTCTGTAATCTGTAGTGGAATACATTTTAAAAGTAACCCTCCCAACCTTGTCAGAGTGCTGCATGATATTAAAGCACAGCAAAGTCAGAAAAGACAAATGAAGTGTGAAAAAAAAATGGAACGCTGTTTCTTCCAGATGCGGTTGAAATGCAATCTAATAATAAATGCAACATGTCAAGCACAATTATCCATTATTTTAATGGATTAGCTTTATTAAAGACCTTCAAGTGTTTATGCTTCTTTCCTGTCTTGATATCAGACACACTAAAGAAGAACCGTGAAGCTCTCGTGATTATGTACGAATCCGCTTTTAAAAATTTACCGATCGGATGGTTATTTCCTTTTAAAGCCGCTGGTAGACGGCAACATTTAATGTCTTGTTTTAGCACAGCAGTTGATTGACAGGTGAGGGGCGGTGCTTCACTGGCGCCGGGATGCATACAGGACGGATTGGCATTACACCTGAAATGCGATGTGGACATGATGTGTCCACATTTAGATCCCATTTAGACCTGTATTTAGGACTGACCACATGTTATCGGATCACCCAAAACACATCTTAATACCATGTGGAAACAGGGTCAAAATATCAAACCAAGTGACACATAAATGATGCTAGATCTTTTCTAAGAACAAACTTCACTTTTCTGAGATATTTTTTTCCAGTTACTTTTCACCAACTAGTGTCAAGGTGATTTTTGGTGAATGTATGCAGTCAGTTTTAGGTAGTTATGCTGTCTTTAAATGAAATATCATTTAGCTTGATATGTTATTATATAATGCAACAAGAAACATACATGTTTAAGTATGATGAAAATTGTCATCACAGATGTCTCAATCTCATTCATCTTTTGTACAATGAGATTATAGAGCATCTCACAAGATTATAACACCTGAATATATATTTTATCTAAACATAATCCTGCACACACGTGATCTGTGGTCAAGAGTGTATTATGCTTCCATGTAAAAGAAGAGAATGGTACCTAGATAAGTGATTAAGGAGGAGGGGTGGGGAGAGAATTCCTGTCATTCAAATTATGAATCAAACTGGATTCTCTGCATGAACTGAATGATCCTGGTTCTAAATAACAGCTCTCAGGACAGAGTCAATTTTACAGAATGATTCAACTGGATCAAAGTTCATTGTGTCTGCAGTAAATTTACGAGGTTTTCAGTTACAGTATATGAGTAGCAGTACATTTAGAATGTGTCAAACACTTCTTATGTTTACTATTATTTATTTATTTTGTTATTGAACAGTTAAAAGCATTTTACTGTCAGCATTTTGCTTTGTAATAGATTTAAGAGATCTGCAAGAATGGGGAAGTTTTCATAAAGAACAGAACTTTGATTTGGTATATACGGTTTACATTTTCTAGCACAAATAGCAAGTCTTAGAGCTCACCACACTAACTTGATCATACTGTAAGAAACGACAACAGCACAAAAATCATAAAGATCTAGTGTTTTTTAAAAGTAGAGATGTAATTTTGCAGAGCAGATTCTTAAGAAAATGTCTATTTGAGAGGGCACCATAAAATATTTTGTAAAAAAAATTTAAATAATAAAAAATATATATTTTACTGTATGTTGTTTTCTTATTGTATTGTTTAGTTGTTTATAATATCACTTATTTTACATTGGAGGTTTACTGTGTAACCTAGAATGAATATTGTTTTATGGAATTCTGTTGTGCATTTTATGTAAACATTGTCTTCCTTGGTGCTTTCTTACATAGCTAGATCTCTAAAGATCACGTTTAACAAGAAATCGTTATTATTATAATTTTATTTGCATTGACATGAAAAGTTTTAGTTGCCATTGTTGCTCATCTGGTCAATCAAGCCATAATCTCACATAATTCACAATTCACAATTTCCTTTTTCCTTGTTATGTTTTACTGCAAGATTTCTGATAATGTGTTCCATGATGACAGTGGGTCTACTCCTCAGAAGCTTTACATGTTACTGAATAAAAAAAAAAGAAAAAAAGATACATTTATTTTTTCCTAAATACCTTTATATCGGGAAGACACGCAGGCTTGAGTGAGGTTTAAGATGCCATTTATTTGATGAATGTAGAACAGAAAAGTAATGTCTCTCTTTGGCGTAGGCCCCGTCTGGCGGTCCGAGGGAGTTGTACTCGGAACCATCATATCCTGCCGGAGATGGGAGGCAGGGGCGAGGAGCCTACCGTGCGGGACGGGGCTCAACTGGTGGTGGTGGTGGGGTGGTGGAGGTTGCCGTGTTAGCACACTGAAACAGCAATGTGATAGATTGTGAGCAGACTTATAAAGCGATGGCTTACCTGCGATTGGCTAGGAATTATCCAGCTAATAGTGTGATGATGTACAGCTGCTAGTCTTCCCGCTAGAACTACGCTGCGCTCACATTTACTCTTTTTTGTAAGAAATGAACAGATCACTGACAGAAATTCCCAGAATTTTCAAGATCTGTATGGTTTAACTCACACATGTGCAAACACCATGGCCACAGTGCCCTCATGATTTTACTAATGTTTATCTTTCACCCAACTCCTTGGAGTGAAATATCACACCATCCATCCATCCATCCATCGACAACCGCTTATCCTGTGTACAGGGTCGCGGGGGGTGCTGGAGCCTATCCCAGCTAACATTGGGCGAAAGGCGGGGTACACCCTGGACAGGTCGCCAGTGAAATATCACACATATAGTAAAAATTTGGAATTTGAAAATCTTTAATCTACAATACTATGCTTAAATGCTCAAATTAAGTTTTGTAGACCAATATAAATTGTGTCTGTATTTCTATGTATACTTAAATTATACTTAAAAAACAAATACTCCATCAATACTGTTTAAAAGGCATCAAAGGATGCACCTAATGAAGTTGGTTGAAAGAATGCCCAGAGTGTGCAAAATTAAAAATAACAACAACCACAACAATAATAATAAATAAAATGTTTTTTTCTGGTTCATTTCTCTTTATCGAAAATCGATGACACAACATAATTTGTGTGAAAATAAATAATAATGGATGGTTGTTTAATTAAAATTCTTAATAATAAATAAATAAAGGTGGCCTTTTAGTGATATAGTGAAGATATAGGGTCAATAGTTATAAGGCAAAATGTGTCAAATTTTGCAAAAGCAAAAATGTTATATATTTATAATGCTTATTCAAAATAACCACTTCAGAAATGGTGCACCATTTTCATTTAAGTCAGTCAGATTTGGCATTTAATAACATCATAAATATTCTATAAAACATGAATCTGCATTGTGAATAAATCAGTTAAGAGCCACTTTGAACATTGTTCATAATTGTATTTCCCCCACTTAAGAAAAACTATTTGTTTTATAGGAGCCTTTAGCCCCTGAAACAATAGGGCATTATATCCCAAATACTTTCCATTCACTTGTTTGATAGTTATTGGAAACACTTTGGATTTAATCACCTTGAACTGAAAATTACCCAAACAAAATGTTTTGTCTTAAAATAAATGTAATTATTTCAGAGATTCTCATTGACTTCATAAATTTGCAACATTTAAAAGTTATTAAATGATAGATAAAATTACCTAAAAATATATATATTTTTTTTTTTTTGCACATGATGACCTCATAGTGGCCTGATGATCTCCTGGGAAAATGTTTTTTACCCTTTTACCCAGGGGGCCTTTAGCCCCATTGTCCACTTAGCAAGACAAAGGGTGACTCAATTTGGGTTGTTTCATAGATTAAATGTCATAAATACTATTCTTAAATGTGAAAAAAATATATAATATAGAATGAGTAGGCATGTCCAAAGTTTTGACTTGTAATGTAATAAATCAAAACATATTCATGAATTTAGACATTTATTTTTAATGACAAATTTATCAGATTAACATCAATGCATATAATGTGAACTATTGCACCATTGCTGAAAAACAGACAAAATGAATTTCATGGACTCCAAGTTAAATTATACTATGTCTGCCTACCAGCACTGCAGCGAGTAATCCAGGTGCATGGCTGAATGGGAACTGTTTAAGTGGCAGAGAGCTGCAGCTGTTGTCTTCCTCTTAGTTGCATTTCTCATGTTTCTTTCCTTTGGGAGCACAGGGAGGGCAGGGGATGGGAGTGCGAGAGAGCGAGAGTGGGGGGTGCTGGATATTAGCTCGCTGGCTGACCACTGCCACTTCCACCGGCCCCTCCCCCTTACTGTGCATTAGTTGCAGCAGCTGCCATTCTCTCACTGAAACTAGGACACAATGCATGTGCTTTGCTTCATTAGTCAGAGGCCATAATAAATCCGTACAACCCCAAACAAACACTACATGTAGGCTTCAGACATGTTCATGTCCCCATCAGTTACCCCAAAAAGGACTTGGACACTTGAGTCATAAAATAAATTCTTTTTCATTAAGTATTTATTGTTATTTATTTTATTTATTTATCTATTTAGTGGCTTAAGTATCCAAATTTTATTTTTGAGGGTTGTATACATCTTAATATTAGGGCTGTCAATCAATAATTATTTTTTACCTAATTAATTAATCGATATGCTGAATAATTAATCAAATTAATTAATCAAGTGGAACATTGATTTTAAAACACTGAATAATTGGTCTACAGTCCACAGCTATTAAGTTTTCAATTGTACTTGTCAATCTGTCTGAGTGTCACATTATTCTTGGAGCTGTTCAGGCAGGATCTTCCCCTCTTGCAAAACACAATAAAGTTCCTTCACCTCAGTGCTACGATATAAATTCTGGACACATACTTCAAGCCCATTTATGGAATGGGATTAAACTTCCACAGACGCACAGCACTTCGGGAGGCGGAAGATCATATTAACCACCCTGAATATGCATAGCCCTTCACTCATATCATGTATTAAACAGAAACTGACTTAATCCACGGTCCGTGTCTCCGTGCCTTCCACGACCCCTGTCTACACGCCTTCCACGGCCACTGTCTCAGCGCCTTCCACAACTCCTCCTTCCGCACCTTCCATGCCCCCTATCTCCAAGGTTACTCCTCTCCATTCAATTCCCCATAATAATTTTTTTTGGAGGGGCTCATCCTCTCCAGGTTCCAGTGGTGGATTCACTGCTGCAATCAGTGGTAGCTACCATGGTTATTGAACTAGTGCCCATGCCTGCCACTGTTAATGAGCCATTGCACATGCCTGCCATGGTTAACGAGACAGTGCCCATGCTTGCCCTGGTTAATGAGCCAGAACCAGTGCCTGTAGCCTCAACCGTCCCAGAGCCAGTGCCTGTAACCTCGACCGTCCCATAGCCAATGCCTGTAGCCTTGACCGTCCCCGTATCTATGCTCCCTGCTGGCCGAAGAGGAGGAGGAGAAGGAAAAGGACTCCTCCTCCCCAGTCTCTGCCTATGTTCACGACGATGGAGGTCGTTCCCCAGTCTCTGCCCATGCTCATGGCCACGGAGGACGATTCCCAGTCTCTCCCTGTACTCTCTACCATGGCTCTCAGTCCCAAGCCTTACATGGCTCTCAGCCCCAAGCCTTCCACGGCTTTCAGCCCTGAGCCTTCCACGGACTCTTCGCTCGAGCCTCCTATGGCTCCACCTTCTACAGCGGCGCACCTTGAGTCTCTCACGGCTCTGCCTTCCATGGCTCTGTCCCTCGAGCCTTCCTCGGCTTCGCCCCTCAAGCCTCTCATGGCTCCGCCTTCTATGGTTCTGTCCCTCGAGCCTTTCAAGGCTTCGTCTTCCAATGACTCAGCTTTCCACGGGTTCGCCCCTCTGGCCTCTCATGTCTCCGCCTTCCATGGCTTCGCCCCTCTGGCATCTCAAGGCACCGCCTTCCATGGCTTCGCCCCTCGAGCCTCTCACGGCTCCGCCTTCCACGGCTCTGCCACCAGAGTCTTCCAAGGCTCCTCCTTCTATGGCTCCACCCCCAGAGTCTTCCACGGATCCTCCCCCAGAGTCTTCAATGGCTCCACCCCAGAGTTTTCCACGGATCCACCTTCTTCAGCTCCTCTCCTCAAGCCTCTCATGGCTCCACCTCCCTTGGCCCCACCTTCAGACTCTTTCACAGTCTCCTCCCTCAGTCTCATCCAGCGGTCCACCTTCTGACCCAGTCCTCACCCAGTGGCTGCCTCCCTGGCCTCCTGAACCAGTCCTTGCCCTGTAGCCACCTCCCTGGCCTCCTGACCCAGTCCTTGCCTTGTGGCCGCATCCCAGGCCTCCTGACTCAGTCCCTGCCCTGTTGCTGTCCCCTAGACCTCCTAATCATCCTCCTTGGATCCTTCATCTTCTGCATCACCCTACCCTCATCATCCATTTTTGGGTGCCAGGAGTCGCCCTTTGAAGGGGAGGGGGGTAATATCACAATCTGTCTATTTTGAAGTGTTCGGTTGAGTTTATGAAGTGTTAAGTAGCTAGTTTGTAATGTTTTGCATTTGTTCCACTCCAACGTTTGTTCCACTGCAGCGTTTGATCCACTCCAGCTATTATTATTAAAGTATTAATAGAATCTACTTCTGCATCTCCTCTCTTCCTCTTCCACTCCTAGACACCTACATTACACCGAGGTAGGATGCATATATGTATACTTGTGACATACGGATGCTTTTGGTTTGGAGCATCTAACTTTGGTTGCATTGCTTCATAAACACAGTGTTTTTAGGATGCTGTGTCAAGTAAAATGTAGTTTGAAATTTGTCAATCAGTCCCGAAAAACACACGACATACAAAGGAACCCTGCTTTTGGAGTTGAGCTTTGTCCAGCTGTGTTTGAACACACTGTATATCACATTCGATCCTGTAAGTCTTCAGGAAAATCCTTCCAACTAATAGACACCATAGCCTAAGTGACATCATCCTCCAGGAAATTACATTATTTTGGTGGGAAAACAACTGCACAAACATCCTTAAGTTTAAGCAGTGGATTTGACAAATTCTGTGAGGTTTTGTGGTGTTAACTGGTTTATCTCTCTCTAAAATATTTCATCCTTTTTGATAAAATTACAGATATCGGTATGATATTATAAAAAATTCAAAAGATGATTAAAAATATATTAATTAACTAAGAACTGAGAAGTTTACATCCTCAGGTGAGCTAATTAATGATCCCTCACTGAGCAACAGCTACATTTAGCTCTTTAATTATTTCCTGAAATAAGAAACAGCCAGACTGGATTGTTAAAAAAAAATAATTCCACACTGTGCCCATAATCTATTGAACCCTGGGCTCTACGCAGGCTTTTGTTATTGGCTCATGTTGCACATTTAATATGCATCAGGCAACCAGGAGAAAGTGTCTAAAAGTCTAAACAGTATACCAGAATCACCATTCCCAGCAGCGGTTCCCATGCAAGAGAATTTGCACCTTAGGAGCACACTATTCACGTGTACAGGCACTTCAAAAACCCATTGGATGCAAACTGAAATCCTACAGGCAGATTTTAAGGGATAAGACACAAGCATTAAGGTGGGATGAATTAATTTAGGATTTGGTAGCTGGAAGTTGGCAGTGCAAAGAATATCCTACAAGATTAGACCACATTCTCCTGAGAAGTTACAGAAAACAGCCATTGCACAGGCTGGCAATAGTCCAAAGAGAAAGCAGCATATGGTTATGCTACATTTTGAGAAGTCCATAGGCTAGTAGAAGTACAGTATTTCTATTTGAACTGGCCTAAAGAGGGATGAACAAGTGCAAGAATTATTATTATTTATTTATTTAAAAAAAAAAATTGTAATACAGATGACACCACCGCAAAATGCGCTTTGTCACACACGGAAGTAGTCAAAAGGTATTTTATTAATATTCTCAATTCTTTTGGGGTCAGATTAAATGTCCATGTTGCATTTAGCTAAGGTCACTTAATCTATAACACCCCCCCCCCCCCCCCCCACTTCAGCTTCAACTGAAAAATGTTATCCTGTCTCAGCACAGTAGTAAAAACTTGAATGAATTTCTTAACTAATAAAATTGAGACCATCAGAAAGAAACATTTAATTATGCATCTGTCCGCCAAAACACTTCAGAAGACAGTGTCTCATAATATTCTCTACAAACAACTTCAGTCCATCGCTGTTATAGGTCAGGAAGAGTTTATTAAATCATCAATAATTTGTTAGACCCTATATCCATTAGGGTCAGTTGGCAGTTATCAAACCACTTATCAATAAACTAGAGCCTGATCCTGGAGTATTGGCTATTAATAAATACATCTCAAAAGTTAAAGATGAAGCTTATAGAAGAAAGGCCACAGCAACACACCTCTGCATTTTCAGAGAAAACCCTCACTGCATACTGCAGTAAAACCAGCTTATCTGCAAAACTGAGAAATGTAAATGTTAGACAAAGAGAGAGAGAGATGAGTTGATTGGCTATCCAATTAAATGTCAAAGGACCAATCTGAACAGCAATCCTGAACAGTCATTTATGGTGCATTAGTAAGGTTTGCCAGAACCTTAAACACTTCTCATATTTTATGACTCTGCTTTAAAGTGAAAGGCATCTACACTAATATTATTCTATTTGATTTCTTGTCTCAATATTTTTCCAGAGGTTAACAGAGCCAGCAAATCCAGCTCCGGTCCAGCCCAATGTCCCATTCCCACCGCTTTGCACAACTGAGTGGTGACTACTAACTGAAAACACGATTTGTCCTGTATTTAAGCCGGTTCGATTGCGTCATGGTAAAATCGTTCAAGACCTTAAATTCAACCTTGATATTCTTTGGAAATTGTGCCCAAGGTGGGTAAGGGACCATCTGAAAAGTTTATAAAATTAATAGAATTGATAGATCTCAACAAAATTGGTTAGTTATGAATGTCTGACATTTTGGCTTTTTATACTGAGAGCCAAGCCTCATTGATTTTCATATGAAAGCATTGGGATTGGTGATCATAAATGTATTGGGATGGATAGATAAGGTCATAAACAACAAATAATTCTAACAAACCAACTATAACGAAGAGGCGACAGACGAGGAGTGGGGATCTAGATGCAGCTTTTATTGAACTGATAAAAAGACACCGAGAACACTGGAACAAACAAAAGGTCCACGATGGGAAAACATAAACTGTCAGGAAGAAACAGGAACAAGCAGGAACTCGAGCTGGAACTCAGGTAACATGCAAACAACAATTGACACTGGGTGGAAAAACAACAGGGTTTAAATAAACAGGGATAACGATCGACAGGTGCAAACAATGAGGGATAGTTGGATATGATGAGGGCCGGGAATTGTGGGAAACGTAGTTTAGGGTGATAGTGAGGGAAAAACATGAGGCATTCATTATAAATGTGTTTATTCAAGTCATATAAAATAATTGTAATCAATTCATAGTATATAGCAGCAATCATTTGCATATTAATTTTTCCATATATATACAAACCAAACTAAGCTACTAAATTATAAATGAAAGTCCAAGTTTTCTAATGAAATAATAAAATATGTTTCTGAATCAAAGTGAAACAAAATGACGAAGCAGGTCATAGTAAATAATAAATCCTACCTTTTGCAAAAGTCTGTTACATGTTTTATTAATTAATTAATTAATTTATTTATTTTTATAGCAAACTTCAAATAAAACTTTCTACAAATTAAGCATGGCAGACATATTGGAGATTAGCACCCAGGCCGTCAAATTAATATATTATGAACTGTTTCCATACAAAAGTAGTTTATGTGGAATCCATCCACATAATGGTGGTTATGTGGTTCTCCATCGACTTCCATTTAAACATGTCTCCCTGTTGACCTTTCCAAAATGGTGGTGCTGTTAACACATCCAGATCAACATAAGACTTTTGAACTATTAGCTCAGCTCAACACATTTTACCATGTTTAACATGTTGATATGCAATTTCACCACACTCGGGAGTGACATCACTCTGCTTACATTTACAATATAATTTACAATCTATAAATGTAATTAATGTTAACAAATTCTACACCTTTTCAAAGGTTTAAGGGTTCAACATTGATGTCCGATCTCTGTTTCACGATAGCAGTGCTCCAGAAACAGCAATTTAGTTATTTGTGCCAGGGGTACAAATGAAAACATGCAATATCAAAACGGGACTTCATACCTTTGTTATGAAAACACGATCACCAGATGAATCCAATTTGCCACACTTGGGTCAATTGTCCATGACAAGCATTCATTGAAAAACATCCAATAGCACTTTTTGTCCATAAAAGTGTTAAATATGTGAAATATTGTTATATTCTCCATTGTTTACACAAGATCTCACCTGAAAGAATTACCCTTCGTCATCGTTCTTCAACAAACTATGTAATCTGAGCTGCATTCATGTTGTAAAACTGTATATTATCTTATATAATAGATCTATATAAAAATCTGCAGTCGTCTTGAAAGGCGGAGCCTTAATTTTACTCTGTACACCACCAGCGATTTTCAGAGAAAAAAGCTTGCAGGAACCTCATTTTATGTTAGATCATCTTCAAATTTGAAACATAACTTCTTTAGACTTGTGGCTTTGAGACCATTGTATTTCTGGGTTGTCTTGTCACTTTTTTTATTGTTTTTTTAGATTATAAATACATGTTCAGCACAAAATATTTCCATTACTATAAACTTCAGCTTTTCTAACTTAATAAAAATAACAACATATATTAATTCTGAAACATGGGAAATAAAGCCCAAAGTGTCTTCTTTCGAAGATACTACAACTGTGTCCATACTCCAAAGGGTTCAGTAAATACAACCATTTAAGTTCATGCATGTAATGTTCATGGTTTGTGCTCAAAAAGGGGGTGCGTATCAACAGGTTAAATCCATTCCACAGATAAATCCAAAAATCTGCAGATTATATCTGGGTTGGGATATAGAATTAAAAACCTAGTGAGCATTTATTCACACAATCCAATACATAATTAATTCTTCTTTTTTTAAAAAAAAAAACATTATTAAAATTATTGCTGTTGCAATACTTTTGACCTACGATCACACAAAAAAATATATATCATCATCTAGCAGACTGATCTTGAGGGGAGAAATTGGCAGCAGGAGGTAAAATGTATTTCTGCCTATGCTTTTTAATGTATAAATGGCCCCAAGGAGCAGAAGCTGGAGCTACAGCAATGCACATGCTCATCATTTTGTACCTGCAATGTAGTCAAATCCTGATTCACACACACCAATGATAACCAGTAAACAGAACAATCATATCTTTCAATAAGGTCATTCATACCGCCATCTACACAGAGACCCCTTTAAAACTGTTAAATACCTAAAGCTGAATATCTAAGCCTCAAACAGAGCTAGCTTTATCTCTACAGGGTGTTCTTGTGGACTAAATCAGAGGTTCACGCCTGTCCAATCCCCCCTCCTGTGACTGTTTCCTGTTTATTTAATCAGAATGGCAGAGGCACGCTGGCAGCTCCCCATGGCTCCATTTAATCCAGATTAAATTAAACACAACTCTCCACAATAAAGCTTCGTACTGGGTTTATTTAACAGCTCTGCTATTTACCCAACAAAAGGCAACACAGTGAATCAGAGGCACAGAGATGCTAAAACATTATTCAGAAGACTTCTTCTTCTTCTTCTTCTAGGATTTAATGGCGGTTGGCAAACCAACTTAAAAGGTGCATTCCCGCCACCTACTGAAATGGAGTGTGAAGCGCATATTGGAAAGGAAGTTTAGACTAAATCTACTCTTTCAAAAAAAAAAAAAAAAAACACAATACATAGAAGGGATTTTTACATCCTATTATATAATCCTGTTTCCTTTAAAAATATAAATAACTCATGATAAATTCTTGATTGCTTAGTACCTTCTCCTAGGAGAACCTGAAGTGTCAGCTCATTGATTTCGATATTTCTTAAAGCATGTTTTAGCTGGAACCGCTCCCTTTCATAAGCTTCGCATTCTATAAGCACATGTTCTACAGTTTCAGCTAATCCACACTTATCACAATTTCCATTCTCATGTTTACCAATTCTTTGTAAGCATTGATTTAATAAACAATGTCCAATACGCATTCTTGTTATTAATACGTCCTCTTTCCTGTTTCCGAATCTTCTTCTCTCTGAACCTACTTTTCCTTGAATGCAGTAAAAATGTCTACCTTTTGTTCCTTCATTCCATTCCTTCTGCCAAATTTCCTGTATTTATTTCGCTATTATCACTTTAATTTCTGTTTTACTTAATGCCACTTCAATGTCAATTTGTGAATAATTTAATGCCCGTTTAGCCAGATTGTCAGCCTCCTCATTTCCTTTCACACCCATATGCGATGGAACCCATACAAGATTTACCAGAATTCCATACTGTTTTGTTCTGTAAAGACTCTGCATTACTTCAATTATCATGTCTTGCCTTGCTGATGATGTTCCACTTTCCAAACTATTTAGAGCTGATAGAGAATCTGTACAAATCACTGCCCTTGTTGGTTGTATTTCTTCTATCCACTGAAGTGCTAGACATATTGCTATTATTTCTGCAGTGAATACCGAAATATGATCTGATGTTCTTTTGGACATTCTAATGTTAAAAAGTGGAATATATACCGCTACTGCTGTTTTCCCAAATTCTGGGTCTTTTGAACCATCAGTATATATTTGCACTGCACTATAGTAAGTTTGATCTATGTATTGCTGTATACCTAGATTTTCTAATCCATTTCTATCTTTAAGCAATTGTATATCAATCAAAGGCATTGGGAACAACCAAGGAGGAATTGCTGACCTAGCCACAGTAGGGGCAACATTGTAATCACTTAAACCCATTCTCCGGGCTTCCTCACTAGCCTTCCATCCAAAACTTGATAACTTTTTATATCCATATTCCCAACAGTCCTCCAACACCATTTTAACTGGGTGACTATCCGAATGTCCCTTTATGCTTGTAAAATACCTCATCTTTAACTTGAGCCTACGAATTACTAGAGGCATTACACCCATCTCTACTTGCACTGCTGATATTGGGGAGGATCTAAATGCTCCACAACAAATTCGCATAGCTTGTGACTGAATTGCCTCTAGTTTTACAAGTTGTGTTTTGGATGCAGTGCAATATACCATACTGCCATAATCTATTGCCGATCTTATTAGAGCACAATATATTATTTTAAGTGACTGGCGACATGCTCCCCAATCAACTCCTGCTAGACACCTCATGATATTTAATGCTTTTTTGCATTTGTCAACCAGTTTCTGGATATGTATACTAAAATTCAGTTTCATATCCATCCATATACCTAGAAAGCTCACAACTGTTGTTTGCTTCACTTCTTGTCCATACAACTTAATATTAATAATAAGGTTACTTTTCCTTTTTGCAAAACAAATTACCTGAGTCTTATCTACTGAAAACCGAAATCCCCATTCATTTGCCCAGTTTTCTACCATTTTAACAGCATTCTGCAAACATCTTTCCACATACCTTACATTACGCCCTCTTTTCCACAGCGCTCCATCATCTGCATATAAAGATCTTCCAATGCCCCTATCAACCTTTGTAAAGATGTTGTTAATCATAATATTAAACAGAATTGGACTGCTTACGCTTCCCTGAGGTGTTCCATTCTCTATTGTGTGTATCTGAGAAAAAGCATGACTTACTCTTACTTGTATAGTTCTGTTAAACAGGAAATCCCTGATCCAGTTATACATTCTTCCTTTAATTTCCATTTTTTCTAACTTAATTAAAAGTCCCTCTTTCCACATCATGTCATATGCCTTTTTGACATCAAAAAATACCCCAACTAAAGCTTCTTTATTTACCTGAGCCTTTCTTATTTCAGATTCCAGACACAGTACTGAGTACATTGTATTTCGTCCTTTCCTAAATCCACTTTGGTAAGGTGATAAGATATCATCCCTTTCAATGACATATACCAATCTACTCATAACCATACGCTCCATTATTTTGCATAAATTAGATGTTAAAGCTATAGGTCTATAATTATTTGGCTGTGTATTATCCTTGCCTGGTTTTGGAACAGGCACTATGACCCCATGTTTCCAGTCATTTGGTAACTTTCCTGACTCCCAAACCTTATTAAAAAACCTCAAAATTGTCTCTAATGCTATCTCTGATAATTGTTTTACCATCTCATAACAAATATCATCTCTGCCTGGAGATGTTTGCTTAACCCCTGTAAGTGCTTTTTTCAATTCATACAAGGTAAATTCTGAATCCAACATACTACCCGAAGGTCCTTTTTCCTCCAATAAATTAGGATATTTACTTAATATCTTGTCCCTAGTTTTCCTAACATCCTCTGATAAATTTGAATTACGATGAACTTTAACAAATGTTTCTGCAAACACCTCTGCTTTACCACTTTCAGATATAAATTGTCTATTATTATATTCTAATACAGGTATGTTGTAATCTCTTTGTATCCCGCCCATCTTTCGTATCATATTCCATAACTCACTTATTTCAATGTCTTCCCCTATTCTATTACAAAATTCCCTCCAATAATTTCTTTTAGACGTCCGAATAACTCTTCTCACTATAGCTTGTGCCCTTTTATAGCTAACTAAATCGTTAAAATTAAGTGACCTTCTTACCCTCTTGAGTTCTTTATTTCTCCTTTTTATTGCCTCACTACATTCCTCATTCCACCATGGCATAGCTTTCCTCCTGCTGCCTGCCTTCCTCTTACCCATTACTTCTTCAGCTGTACTCTGAAGAACCTTGCATAAAAACATCAACATCTTCTATACATTTACTTATATCCTTCATTTTGCTTTCACATAACTCCTTATACTTATCCCAATCCGCTGACTTAAACCTCCACCTAAGCATTTTTTCCCCCACTCTTTGTTCTATATCTACTCCAACTTGACTGCAAATAGGAAAATGATCACTTCCTATTGTACTTTGTTTTAGTACTTTACATTTACATTTTCTCGCTAAGCTTTCAGAGACTATTGTCAAGTCTAATGCTGAATGCCTTCCCTTATACAAATCAATTCTAGTATGACTTCCATCATTAATACACACTAATCTTCCCCAGTCTAGCATATCTTCAATGATCTCACCATTATAATCTGTTTTTGCGCTTCCCCATATTGAACTATGAGCATTAAAATCACCACACCACACCGTTTTTTGACTTCCATTCCCTCCTATACTTTCTAGAACATCCTTTCTTAACTTATCACATGGATTGTAAAAATTTATTATTCTAATACACCGTGTTCCTTCCCATATTTCCACCACCGCAACTTCTATTTCCCTATCTACCTCAACTGTTTTATACCCAATTCCTTGTTTTATAAAAGTAGCTACTCCACCTCCATTCCCTTGATGTCTATCCCTCCGAATAGTAATATAGCCATGTATTATAAAGTTATATTGTGATTTAAGCCAAGTTTCCTGTATACATATAATATCTGGGCTTTTCTCTTGGTTTTCTATACATTTCTTAAACTCCTGTCCATTTGCAATCAAACTTCTTGCATTCCATTGTAAGATATGTAACACCATTAAGATCCACCACATGTTGTCTGACTATTTTCTGCTTGACTATTTAATGTTGGAATCTTAAGCCTTTCATTTATCATGTCCACAGTAACATTCCCCAGATCCAAGTACTTTTCTGCAGCTCTGATAATGATTTTGATTCTTTCAGTCCTGCTTTCAGTTTGTGCTGAACAGTTCACTACTTCAGCTATAAATGCTACAAATGCCACTTTATCATCCACTACTACCTTTTCATTTCTTCGCTCTTTCCTCTGTTGTTTTGAATTAATTTCTTCATTCCTAGTTTCATTTGTTTTAGGAGTCTGGCTTACTTTCTTCAATGCCTCAGCGTATGTTATCCCTTCTGTCATTTTAACATTTTGAACCTTGACTGCATTTTTCCGCACCTGACAACCACCATATCCTGCACTATGGTCTCCACCACAATTGCAGCATTTAGGATTTACACCTTGCCCACACTTGCCATATTCATGCTCACCTCCACACCTCGCACATTTCTGTTTACCTCTGCATACTGCCGCTACGTGACTGAATTTTTGACATTTATAACATCTTAGCAGTGGAGGAACGTATGGTCTTACCGCATACCTTACACATCCTAAATAAACTTTCTCTGGCATTTTATTTTCATCAAAGTTAATCATTACTGAGAGGCTGTCTGTCTTTTCATTATTTCTAACACACTTGAGCCATCTAACAAACTTTACCGCTGCTCCCATGATATTCTTTTTAATCTTCTCCTCCGTGACATCTGTCGAAATCCCAGATACAACTCCTCTAACCCAATTCTTTTCTTCTGGTATCGAGCATATCACCTTATGTCCAATCATCAATTTTACATCAAGAGCTGATTTTTGCTGCCTACTGTCTTTACAAAACAACATCAAATTGCCATCCCTCAAAGTCCTAATGCTTTCAACCGTCCCTATCATTTCTTTCAATGTTTTCGTCAGCTTCAACGGATTAATCGCTTTTACCGAATCAACAAACTTCAACAGTACCTTATACTCCTCTTTCCTACTTTTAGCCTGGAGATTTCCTTTCTCACTGCCCGAATCTGAAGATTGTCCCCAATTCTTCTTTCTTTTCCGATTTTCCACTACACTCCACTTACCACTTTCATTCTCACCACCTCCTCTATCCACATCCTCCATTTCCAAATCACTTCCGGAATCTACGCTACTTCCTTCCATCATCGCTCCAGTCACAATCCAGCTGTCGCCAACCGCCCCCTGCCTATCAACTCTTATTCAGAAGACATAATGGTGGTGTTCTTTTATATGATTGATTTATTGATTGACTGTTTGATTGGTTGATTGATTGATTGATTGATTGATTGATTGATTTTAATTTTTCTGCATGTTCACCTTTTGAGGAGACTACAGGTGAATTGGATTAAAAAAACCTCAATATTCAAATTAAATATGATAATTTACCATGTGATTTTCATTCCCTTGTGCTGATTTTAGATGTTTAGTTCCTCTCTTGTGAGGGTATGTTTAGTTTTTTCCCCTCTCTCCATGCTTAATTGCAGGTTAGGTATACCTGTGCTTCCTGAGGGTGGGGTATATCTATTGCCGTGGATTTGGAAGGAGGCAAATGATTGTTGGTAGCTACTATGCTAACCTGGTGCCTGACAGCAGCAACCTCTTTGCTGGATTATTAAACAAATGAAACCCCTAGATTGAACCGAGCTTGTTGTTTCCTCTTTCATGTTGTGACTGGCTATGCCAGCCACAACATAATTGGGAGCTCGTTCAGGATCTCGTGTTGAGGAATCTTTATTGTCTCCGTGGGCCGTGAACTTGGGATGCGTTTGTGAGGTAAGTGCCTCATGCTGGGTAATGGTATTGTATGTCTATTTGGTAGGTAATCATCGGACAGGTTTGAACACTATGAGCGGGTATGCTTTGGTCTTCTTCAGCAGATTTTGTTCTACTATGGAATTCACATGTTCAGCATTCAAAGTCACCTCGAGTCCAGCATGCAATTGGAAGATTAAACATGGGTTTTTTTTTTCTCTCTTTTTTTCATTTATTTTCTTCTTGATTTCCCAGACTGTTTGCACTTAGCCTGTTTGAATATTTAAGGAGTTTGGTGTAAATCTTTCCCCTAACACCACAGAATTTATGTAAATGTTCTTCGTTGTTTGTGCCACATAATTTATTTGCAAATAACGATTAACCTTAAAGCTGGTGTGAGTCAAAAAGAGTAGTTAACATGTTGTGCAGATTGCCTTAAGTGTTAAACTTAACTTGTTTCCTGGTCAAGTTTGAGTCATTTAAAGGCCACTTTTTTTATCTTGTTAGAATTCAGTGAATCATCTACAGATGACTGTCATAGATCCATCTGAGGATCATTTAGAGGAGTTTACTAAAGAAAATCTCAAAGTTAGCTGATGTATATGAAATTGACGAGCGATGTTAAGTGCAATAAGAACACTCTTAGATCAGCACTGATGGCAGCTTTAATTGATCATAAGGGCTTTGTGGCGGCTGAGAATCCAGGGCCTATTTTTTATTTATTTAAGAGAACTGGCAATTCGTAAAAAAAAAGATCAATTTCAAAAGGGAAAATCTAAAATTAATGGCCAGAGAAACAGAGTTAGCGAAACAGCTAGAGTTAAAGAGTTACAGCTGGAGGATAGAAATAGGAAGGAGGAATATCAGCAGCCTCTAATGACCAGAAGTTTGATGTCAGCAGACACAATGTTGGTGCCACTTTTTGGAGAGAAAGATATTTTACCCATTTCAAGCATGAAGCTCCTATTTTAGAGTGGCCCAAACCAGTATGGATTCAGGTTGCATTTGTAATCAGTCCTGTTTGACCCGCTATGAGCAGGATTCGGAAAGGTGTCAGCTGGCATGGGAGGTGGGAATGCTAACAAGGAGGCTAATGGCTACAGCCTCAAGCATCCGTCTATAGTGTGCCTCTTGAGGTCAGGGGAGTGAGATTTACGCATACCGCACAGCTATCACGTACCAGCTGGCTCCGGTTACACGTACAACCTGATGCATCTGATGATTACATTTTGAAAACTGAAATGTACCCTGCAATGATGTCTGTGCTTGCCAAATCCGAGGAAGAAAACGTGGTTGGCCCGTCACATACTGCCATATGTGGAGATTTTTCACATAATGGAGATTTTTTTTTTTTTACACCTACCTGGAATAATGTCTTTAAAATTCGAATAGAATTCAAATATTGGATATGTGTAAGTGAAAAATTTGAATTTTGGCATGTAAGATTTGGTCAGCATCGTACACATTGATATGCAGTGCCTTCAACTAATGTTTTTACCCTTGTTAAATATAAGCAAAATGGGGCATAGATCAGTGGACTGGGATGGCAATGGTAAAACCTTGATTTTGTGCTCATTTTGTAGTATGTTTTGGATCATTGTCCTACTGGAGATCTAACCATGTCCTGGTTGAAGCTTTCTGGCATAGGCTGGTACTTAATGTCAATGGTGCCATTTATCAAGTTCAGAAGACTACCACATGATTGTAATATTTTGATATAGTTTACAAAAGTAGACTACTAGTATTAATACTAACTACACTTTTAACATCCTATGCACTATGGCTCTCCAGAAACAGGGTTTATGAGTCATGATCTATGCCATATTTACAAAAGGTGCCCATAGTATTGGAGGACACTGCATGCAAGGGGAAAAAAAAGTCTTCATTATAACAAAGATTAACAGTTTGCTCAGCTCATTTATTTTGGTTAACATTTAATAGCAATCCAGAGGTGGGTGGTGTGTGTGTGTGTGTGTGTGTGTGTGTGTGTGTGTGTGTGTGTGTGTGTGTGTGCGCGCCCGTAGAAATATTTTCAACTAGAGGGTGAAAATTTACAAGACAGAGCCTTGATCATTCCCATCCTGGAATCTGAGGCCTTTTTGAAGACAATGACCTGCAAAGTAAAAGAAGCTCATTCTATGAGTGTAGAGGATGATATATTTTTGACAGACTGTCAAGGAAATGTACTCGTTGACACCCCTGGTACCACAGGTTTGTGTTTTTAGGCTTGATGGATATTTAAATTTTATTATGAAATGTGCTACTCTGACAGTACCAAGGCTACATTTCATTACTCTCTTTTTTTTTTTTTTTTTACATGAGTGCTGTTATCAGAAGAGTGTAATAAACTTTAAATCTTCTACCTTTGCACAGAATTAAAATCTTGGAATGAAATGTCTGTAGTCTTATTCTTAAGAATAAGAAGAATAACAGTATATACACAGTGCCTATAAAAAGTAGTCACTCCCTTGAAAACTTGTGTTTTTTTTTGTTAATTATTATTGAATCATAGAACTTCATGAACATCATTAAGTTTTTTTTGACACTGATAAAAAAAGACTTTCTTGTCAAAGTCAAAACACATTTCGTACAATTAGTCTAAATTTATAATAAATGTTAAACATAAAATACTTGGTTGCATAAGTATTCGCAACTTTCTAGTCAATATTTAGTAGATGCACCTTTGGCAGCAATTACAGCCTTGAGCCTATGTGGATTGATCTCTACCAACGTGACACATCTGGACACTGCAATTGTTCCCCATCCTTCTATGCAAAACTGCTCAAGTTCTGCAGTGGTGTAGTAGTGTCTGAAGAGGTGGGAATACTGTGAATTTATGAAAGACCCCCCATAAAAAAAAAATAAAACATGTACCTGTTCTCTAAAAATAATTTACATTTACATATAGTACGTACACCAAATGTGTAATTTATTTTTCCATTAAAAAGTCTGTTGTAATTATAGTCACACATAAACTTAAAAAATGCATATCAGGGTAAGTTTCTTGCTGGCATGGTGTCTAGTACACTGCTAAGAACTATGGTATTGTATCTTGTTTAATTGTAATATGTATGTAAATTAATAGGTGTCATTAATGTTCCTTTTGTCACTGCTCTGGGTTTGCCAGTTTTTTTTTTATGTTTTGTTATTTTCTCTCCCTCCATGTCTCGCAGGCACAGCCGGTATGCATGATTGGCGTTTCCATGAGAACATTGATTGTTCCTAGGGGAACGCAGATCATGACTGATTAGCGTGCTGAGCAACACCTGTTCTCCTCTAATTCACTCCCTTCTTAAGCGCTTTGTGTTCTCCGTATATTTGCTAGATTGTTGTTGTTGTTTTTTTTAAGGAACTAACCTCACTCTCTCTGCCTAGTTTGTTTTAAAGGAACTTACCCCAGTTTGATGCATGTTAGGATACTTCGTCTCTGCCCGTGTGTCAGGAGTGTGGATGCTTTCCAGTGTGTGGTGTGTCAGTTGGTCTTACACAGAGGAACTCACTGATTGCTCATATCTATTGTAAATAAATCCTATGAACTGTCTAAATAATAAACTAATTCACAATATGCAATAAACTGTTAAGCATTGTAGCAAATAGGAGTGTAGTGATGGTCACGTTAAAATGTTATCTTACAGAATTATATATATAGCCTGCATAAAAATGAATGGTTATTTGTTTTATTTGAGTACTTTTATGTGCTTTTCTGTGTATAGTGTAATTGTTCTCCTATGTAGAAATATAAATTGAAATGATTTGATATCATGAGAAAAAGGCAAAAAAAAGAACATAAAAAAACTAGCAGGGGTGCAATAACGTCTTGGTTACTATTGTAACCTCCGTTCCCTGAGGGAGGGATCAATATTAAAGTCCCCTTTTTAACATTAATTGTCCTCCCTGTCAAGTAGGTGGCAATATGCATGAGTGCAAATTGAAAAAAAGTAATGGAAGAAAATAAAAAAAAAACTTAAAGTAGCCCAAGTTAAAGTAGAGATTAATAGTAAAAAGTACTTAAAGCTTCATATGTTTCTCATACACACCTATCAAATAGCTTCCCAAGGTATGGATTGAAACTGGAGACAGTTATTATTTTTCAAAAAAAAAATTTAGGCTTTAAAGTTTGACTTGGAATGTAAAGACTTACAAAGCTCAGATATTCTAAAACATATTTGTGTTCAGCAAAATAAAGTCCTACATATATGGAATGGCAGGAGGGTGATAAATGATGTGAGAATTAAAATTTTTGGGTGAACATTTCCTTTTAATGTTTATATAAAAAAAGTTATTTGTTTTTTGTCTGCTGTTTTTCCTTAATTCTCTAGCTGACATCTCAGAAGTCTTAAACATCATCAAGGCCTTGGAAGAGCGGTACTGCTCGGAATAAGGACTAGCTGCTGTAGGGTTGACAATGCTTAAATTTTTTGTTCATACATTTTTAAATTGCTCTTACACTTTTAGAAGACATTTCACATGTTAAACCTTGCAGACTCTTTGATGCAGTTTAGTTATTGCAATTAGGTGTGTTCCAAACCATGAAAACTAAAGGTTGAAAACTATATGATTAAACCTTTGCTAATCTGATTGTAATTTTTTTTTTGTCACATGTGAACATTAAAAGTTTTAAACATGTTATTTTTCTTATATGCATGTTGCAAATTGAGAATATAAAATAATTATGTAGTGGTCCCTTGACATTACATTCATCAGTTTTGTGTCTTGTTGCTCATGGGTATGTTTTGCTTAAAACTGATTTATACAATAAATAAATACTAGTCCAGTCTGCTCAAATGTTCAAAAATATATAGTGAAGGTGAACTTTTGTAGGAATAAAAACGCACATCATCAAAAAAGTAGATTCAAATAAATAAAAAAATTATCACAAAAAAAGTAGTTCACCTTCTGTCACTCAATCAACATTGTGTCGATGTAGTGACACCAGGGGTCGCTCTTGAGAGAACCGAACACCTCCCATTCTTTGAGAAAGGCCAATGAGAATTGCCGAGTGGAATTTGCTTGTCACTCCCCAGACATACATTTATAAAAGCAGCTGCAATGCAATTCCATTCAGATTTTTTCTTCGGAGCCGAGAGGTTGTACTTTCAGCGAGCTGAATACTACTGCTGTTCCATTCATGTCTTAAGAAGCATATGCTGGTGGAATGCCACTCTAGCCGCCCCCCGCACTGCGCCTTCTACCCATCAGAATGTGGCCGACCCGGCTGGCGCTGGAGGTGATTTGGGGAGTTCAATGGGCGCGGTCTTGCCAGGTAATTCCTCGCGGACATACCGTTCCCCAGAACGCTCGTTTGCTCCCATCTGGTCCCAAAATGAGACCAGCCTGCCTCATGGCACACATGACATCTCTTTCAGGGCCTAGCGATATACGACGCAGATGACTCCCACCTTCAGGTCTGCCCGCCCAGTTTGAAGCCAATGCAGAACTCACCTCCGTGCTTGCCCGGGCCACGGAAGCAACGGGTTGGAGCAGATTTATGATTGCCCCCCCACCTCCCCAAAGTCCCTTTTTTCCTGGAGGCGCACGACGATCTGACGAGGTTGTGGAAGGCACCTTTCCCTGCCCGAAACAGACTTCCGGTTTCGTCCACTCTCACAACCCTCAATGGCGGGGCGGTCCACGGGTACACAGAGATCCCTCAGGTGGATAAGGCGGTTGCGATGCACCTGTGCCCATAAAATGCCACCATCTGGCGGGATCGACCGGTGCTCCCCTCCAGAGCCTGTAGGACTACGTCGTCTCTGATGACCAAAGCCTACAGTGCCACTGGACAGGCCGCCTACACCCTCCATGCCATGGCCATCCAGCAGGTCCACCAGGCCAAGGCACTAAAAGAACTGCACGTGGGTAGTACTGATCCCGATTTGCCCCTTGGGCAACGAAAGTCACAGTGCGAGCACTCGGACAGGCGATGTCCACCCTCGTGGTCCAGGAATGCCACCTGTGGCTGAATCTTGTCGAGGTGAGGGACGCTGACAAAGCCTGCTTTCTCAATGCGGCAATCTCCCAGATTGGACTTTTCGATGACACCATTGAGGACTTTGCCCAGCAGTTCTCAGCGGTGAAGAAGCAGATGGAGGCCATCCAGCAAATCATGCCCCAGTGCGGCTCAAGTCAACCCCGACTGCTCACCAAGGTTATCCCCCTGTGGTGGTGAATACCCAGGCGGCTATGCCTCAACCCGAGCCCAGTTCTTGCCCCCAGCATAGAGCCCCCCCACAGGTAGCTGTTGCCCACTGTCTCTCAGGCTGGCATGAAGACCCAGAAGGTTCCTAAGCGCCCCTGAGACGGACGACCCAGGGAGCGAGACATGCGCTATGGAGCTGGTATCCAGACCACTCCATCCCCCGTTAGAGGGCTGGGAGGTAAATCCTTTGTTTCCTTTTCTCTTTTGTTTGCCACACCCCAACGGGCTGCGGTACCCACATTGTGAAAAAGAGAGCAATTTCATCACTCCTTGGGTCATGTAATCGTGTCCACAGCCAACATTGTCTTGGCCGCCGGACACCGACTACCCGCAGCCAAGGCCCCGCGAACGTGGCCTCTCCGCCTTTGCGCGCCCAGCCGCGCCACACCTACGGCCCACCGTGTGAGGAGACTCGAGGACGGCCCAAGAGGACCTCCTCCTCAGTTGCTAACCCACCCTATGCCGGTTTCGCAGAGCAAGGTAAGTGCTTTGAGGTAAGTGCTTTGAGCAACACTCCCCGATGCGATGCCCCCCGCAATGAGGCCCCAACCCCAGGTTCACCACCCTGCGTGCAGAGATTGTGACCCCCCAGCCGAGATGGGGAAAGGGTTCTACAGACCTTACTTCATAGTGACAAAGAAAGGCCGTGGGTTGCGGCCAATCTTGGACCTGTGAGTTCTGAACCGGGCCTTACACAGACTCCCGTTCAAGATGCTGACGCAGAAACACATTTTGACGTGCGTCCGACATCAAGATTGGTTCGTGACGGTAGACTTGAAGGACACGTACTTTCACGTCTCAGATCTACCTCGACATACACCCTTCCTACGGCTTGCTTTCGATGGCAATATTCACGAAAGTCGCATAGTCAGCTCTTGCCCTTTTAAGGGAAGTGGGCATCCGCATACTCAACTACCTCGACCACTGGCTGTTTCTAGCAAACTCTCAAGAGTTGCTGTGCGTGCACAGGGATTTGGTGCTCATGCACCTCAGCTGTTTAGAGCTTCGAGGCAACTGGGAAAAGAGCAAGCTCTCCCAGGTTCAGAGCATCACTTTTCTCGGCATGGAGTTAGACTCGGTCTCAATGATAGCGTGCCTCACAAGCAAGCATGCAAAAACGGTGCTGAACTGCCTGAAGTCATTCAGGCAGAGGACAGCGGTTCCACTCAAATACTTTCAGAGGCTCCTGTGGCATATGGCTTCTTCAGTGGCAGTCACGCCGCTCGGGTTGATGCATATGAGACTGCTTCATCACTGGCTTCAGACTCGAGTCCCGAGATTGGCTTGGTGCCGCAGCACACATCGTGTAGCTATCACGCTGCTCTGCTGCCACTTATTCAGCGCTCGGACAGACCTTGTGCTTCTATGGGCAGGAGTTCCCCTACAGCAAGTGTCCAGATGTGTCGTGGTCACCACATACACCTCCAAACTGGGCTTGGGCACAGTGCTCCTGGTTATGACCGCGACTGGGTTGGCACATCAACTTTCTAGAGTTGCTGGCTGTAAAACTCGCCCTGCGGAGGCTATTGCCATTGATCCAGGGCAAGCATGTGTTGGTCTGGTCTGACAACACAGTGACAGTAGCATATATAAATTTCCAAGGTGGCTTACGCTCTC
This sequence comes from Moxostoma hubbsi, assembly GCA_032164185.1. Classification (NCBI taxonomy): domain Eukaryota; kingdom Metazoa; phylum Chordata; class Actinopteri; order Cypriniformes; family Catostomidae; genus Moxostoma; species Moxostoma hubbsi. The sequence goes on along the minus strand of JAVLUX010000186.1, from coordinate 170,337 downwards.
GACGCATGTCGCAACTCGTCCACCATCTCCTCCTCTGAAGTCAGTAGCGGCTGAGGTCACTGTGGGCCACTTATATTCAGGGCAGCCTCAATGCCACAGCGGATGCGCTGTTGCACAGGCAATGCTCAGCGGAGAGTGGAGACTCCACCCCCAGGTGGTCCAGCTGATTTGGAGTCGATTCAGCAAAGCACAGGAAGACCTGTTTGCTTCCCGGGAATCCTCTCACTGCCCACTCTGGTATTCCCTGATGGGAGCCCCCCTCTGGACAGACACACTGGCACACAGCTGGCCCCAGATGCTGCGCAAATACGCATTCCCCCCCCACTGAGCCTTTTTGACAGACCCTGTGCAAAGTCAGGTAGTACGAGGAACAAGTCACCCTCGTGGCCGCATACTGACCCACCCAGACTTGGTTCACGGACCTCACGTTCCTCACGACAGCAACTCCCTGGCAGATTCCTCTGAGGAAGGACCTTCTTTCACATGGATGGGGCACAATCTGGCACCTGCACGTCTGGCCCTTGGACGGGACCGGAAGATCTAAGTGGCCTACCAGCAGCAGTCGTAGACACGATCACTCAAGCCAGAGCTCCCTCTATCAGGCAGCTTTATGCCCAGAAGTGGCGTTTGTTCGCAATTTGGTGTTCTTCCCGAGCCGAAGACCCCCAGAGATGTGCAGTCAGGTCAGTGCTTTCCTTCCTGCAGGAGAGGCTGGGGGGGGGGGACGGCTCTCCGCCTCCACCTTGAAAGTATACATAGCTGCACACCACAATGTATTTCTTTGTGTGGCCACTTTACATTACAGCTCTTTAATCTTTCATTAAAAATTGTTAAGAGTGATCTGACACATATATACATTATATATATATATATATATATATATATATATATATATATATATATATATATATATATATACACCATAACTAGCTGGCCCTAAGAAACAATAAACTGGTAGAACATTCTGTTATGTTTTAGTCATTAATCTATTATAGATTGTAGCGAATTCACATGAGGGAGGACACGGGAACAGGGTTCAACACAAAGGTAAGGCTTTTTAATTACGGATAGTAGACAGACAGGGGGTAGTGCAAAACGTGCTATACATAAACTTGTGGGACTAATCTAACAGTTTAAGATTGCTCTCTATCGCCAACACTGGACTGGCAGCTCTCTCTCTCGACTGGAGGCACTGGTGCTCTTTTATGCCGCTCTCCCCATACTCACTGAAATTAGAGACAGGTGTTAGACATAATTTAGCTCAGGTGCAAGCGCCCTTACCGCTTTCTCCCTTCGGACGGGCGCTTGACCACGCCCCCGCTGCCACATACCCCCACCGCCCGACTCAGGCCGGGGCGTCATCCGGCCTGCCTACCACTCCCCCCCCATTTCTGGAAAGGAAGTCGGCGACAGCCATCTGCACCCCCGGTCTGTGGACCACCTCGAACTTAAAAGGCTGGAGAGCCAGATACCAACGGGTGATCCGGGCGTTAGTATCCTTCATGCGGTGGAGCCACTGCAGTGGGGCATGATCCGAGCAGAGAGTGAAGGCCCGCCCCAGCAGGTAGTAGCGGAGCGTGAGGACCGCCCACTTGATGGCCAGACATTCCTTCTCCACGGTGCTGTACTTAGTCTCCCTTAAGGAGAGCTTTCTACTGATGTACAGCACCGGGCGCTCCTCCCCCTCCACCACCAGCGAGAGTATGGCCCCCAACCCTCTGTCTGAAGCGTCCGTCTGCAATAAGAAAGGGAGAGAGAAGTTAGGTGAATATAAGAGCAGCCCTCCACAGAGTGCGGCTTTAACTTGTGTAAATGCCTGTTGGCACTGCTCCGACCATTGGACCGGATCTGGAGCCCCCTTTTTAGTGAGGTCAGTCAGCGGGCTGGTGACATCCGAATAGTTAGGCACAAATCTTCTATAATAGCCAGCCAGCCCCAGGAACTGCCTCACCCCCTTTTTGGTCTTAGGTCTAGGGCAAGTCGCAATCGCCGCGGTCTTATCAATTTGGGGACGCACCTGGCCATGACCCAAGTGGAACCCCAGATACCGTACCTCCACACGCCCAATCGCGCACTTCTTGGGGTTTGCTGTGAGCCCCGCCTGCCGCAGCGACTTCAAGACCGCCCTCAGGTGTTGTATATGCCGCTGCCAGTCATTACTATAGATAATAATATCATCTAAATAGGCAGCGGCGTAAGCGGAGTGCGGGCGGAGGATACGGTCCATCAGACGCTGGAACGTGGCTGGAGCCCCAAACAAACCGAACGGAAGTGTCACAAATTGGTGTAATCCGAACGGCGTGGTGAAGGCGGTTTTCTCACGGGAAATTGGTGTCAAGGGGATCTGCCAATAACCCTTTGTTAAATCCAATGTCGAATAAAAGCGAGCAGTACCTAACCGATCGAGCAGTTCATCAACACGAGGCATTGGGTACGCATCAAATTTAGACACGCATTGACTTTTCTGTAGTCCACACAGAACCGGACCGATCCATCACTCTTGGGAACAAGAACGACCGGGCTAGACCAGTCGCTGTGGGACTCTTCTATTACCCCCATATCGAGCATCGCATCCAATTCGTCCCGAAAAATTTTCTTTTTATGCTCGGGGAGGCGATAAGGGCGGCTATGAACCACCACCCCCGGCTCAGTCTCGATGTGGTGTTCGATGATGTTCGTACGACCCGGTAGAGGAGAAAACACGTCTGCAAACTCTTTTTGCAACTTGGCAACCTCTGAGCGTTGGCACGGGGAGAGGTGGTCTCCGCAAATGACCGGGGCATTGTAATCGGGTTTTGGATTCACCTCCGGTCCGAGCTCCGCCCTCTCTGGAACCACCGTAGCCAATGACACAGGGGCCGCCTCCCTCCATAATTTAAGGAGATTGAGGTGGTAAATTTGACGCGCGTCCCCCCTATCGGTTCGTTTAACCTCATAATCGAGATCCCCCACTCGTCGTGTGACCTCAAAGGGCCCTTGCCACTTGGCGAGTAATTTGGAGCTCGATGTGGGGAGCAATACAAGAACTTTGTCTCCCGGTGCAAATTCCCTTAGCTGAGTACCTCTGTCATACAGCCGGTGTTGGCGTGCTTGAGTCTGGAGCAAATTCTCCTGTGTTAGTTTCCCCAATGTGTGGAGTTTTGCTCGAAGATCAAGAACGTACTGAATTTCATTTTTACTATTCGAAGGTCCTTCCTCCCAGGCTTCACGGATGACGTCCAGCACACCGTGCGGGCGCCGCCCATACAGCAGCTCAAACGGGGAAAATCCCGTGGAGGCTTGCGGGACCTCTCGTACTGCAAATAACAGGGGGTCAAGCCATTTATCCCAATTCCTAGCATCTTCGTGTACGAATTTACGAATCATATTCTTGAGCGTTTTATTAAATCGTTCCACTAAGCCATCCGTCTGCGGATGGTATACGCTAGTGCGAATTGATTTAATGCCCAACAGATTGTAAAGTTCGCGAAGTGTGCGTGACATAAATGTTGTGCCTTGGTCGGTGAGGATTTCTTTCGGAATCCCCACCCGGGAGATTATTTTGAAGAGCGCCCCCGCAACACTACGTGCAGAGATATTGCTTAGAGGCACTGCTTCCGGATATCGTGTTGCGTAATCCACTAGGACTAATACAAAACGATGTCCGCGTGCTGTCCGATCTAATGGCCCGACGAGGTCCATTCCAATTCTTTCGAAGGGAACCTCGATTAATGGAAGGGGACGCAATGGCGCTTTTGGGGTGGCCGGTGGATTTACCAGCTGACATTCGCGGCACGCCGCACACCACCTGCGAATGCCCGGCCAATAAAAACGGGCTATTAGACGGAGCAGTGTTTTCCTTTCCCCTAGATGACCCGCCATGGGATTATAATGAGCCGCCTGGAAAAGCATTTCCTGACGGCTCCGTGGAATTAACAACTGAGTTACATTTTCCTTTGTCTGAGTGTCCTGCATCACTCTATACAACCGCTCATTTATAATTGCGAAATAGGGGTATGTGAGAGCGATGTCCGGCTGGAGACGCTGACCATCAATTGTCTTCACTTGATCAAACGCGTGCTTAAGGGTCTCATCCCGCGACTGCTCCAAAGGGAAATCTACGTCAGGGAATTCCCTGCGGAAGGGAGGGGCGGAAGGCCCGCCCCTTCCCTCGTCATCCCGATTCGGAGCAGCCGAGGATGGCCCCGGCTCCGCCTCCCCTGCCAAAGCATCGCACATCTCCCCATTCTAATGCAGGACCCATCCTTCCCAGTTTCCCCAAAACATCCTTAAATGCAGGCCAATCAGTCCCCAGAATCAGAGGATGGGTGAGGCGGGAACTAACCGCTGCCTCCACTTTATGTTTTCGCCCTCGAAATTTAAGCAGCAAGGTCACCATCGGGTAGCTATGAACATCCCCGTGTACACACCTCACCCTTACCCGCTTAGCCGTGCCCAAAGCCTCGGGTTGAACCAAGCGTTGATGGATGGTGGTCTGATTACAACCAGTATCCAGCAAAGCTTGGTGTGTACCCCCCTGGATTCTTACCGGAACCCGGTACGCTCCAGCCCGATCGGGGGCAGCATGTGGGAGATCGGCGACCCAGACCACTGCCCCCACCTTCATCAACGGACACCGCTCACGGAAGTGGCTCGGGTCTCCGGACCTCCGACATGCCGGCCCAGACACCACACCCGTACCTGCTTTGACGGACGCCCCCACCTGAGGGGGAGAACGGCTGTAGGTGGTGGAGGAGGGATGGACTGATGTTGATGATGGAGGTGTTGGTCTCAACCAGGCTCCTCGCCTGCGTGGGGCAGCAACGGGACCTGGAGAGAGGACAGAGCGAGAGGGTTGGGGGGAGTGGGGAGGAGCGAAAGTAAACACAGGAGAGGGAAGAGAGGGGGAGAGAGAGAGAGAGAGAGAGAGAGAGGGCTCATCCGCCCTTGGGATCGCCACCATGTGGTCCTCTGCAAACTAGACGGCTGCCTCCAGCGACGCCGGGCGGTGGCACTGGACCCACTCCGCCGTTCTCTTGGGCAAGCGTTGAATAAACTGCTCCAGCACCACCTGATCGACGAGTCCCTCGACGTCGCGGTCCCCCACTAGCAGCCACCTCCGGCAGGCATCACGGAGCCGCTGGGCGAAGGCGAACGGGCGGTCGGACTTTTCCAGCTTCATGCCCCGGAAGAGCTGATAGTTTTCCTCGGGGCTTCGACCAACCTGCTGCAGAATGGCTTTTCTTAAATCAGCGTAGGCCAGGAGGTTCGTTGCCGGCAGTTGTTGAGCCGCGAGTTGGGCTTCCCAGGACAGAAGAGGAACAAGGCGGGCTGCCCACTGGTCCTGTGGCCAGCCCCAAATTTCAGCGGTTCGCTGGAACAAATCTAGGAACGCTTCAACGTCGTCAGCTGCCCCCATCTTCTGTAACGTGGGCGGGGGCAGCATGGCACGCGTGTCCGGGGTCGTGGCTGTGGCGGCCTCCTGGCTGAGGAGGCTCCGGATGGCCTGTCGATCGTCTGCTTGAGCCCGTACGATGTCACAGAATCGCCGATCTTGCTCCTGTCTGAGCTCAAGCAGGGACTGTTGGTGGCTTTGATGTAGAGCAGCGAGGGACTGGAGGACTTCGGCCAGCTGGGAGGACTCTACGGGGTGAGCTTTCTCCATGGTAAAAGATCCAATTTCTTATCCCGGGTTTCAGCACCAGTGTATCGAATTCACAAGAGGGAGGACACGGGAACAGGGTTCAACACAAAGGTAAGGCTTTTTAATTACGGATAGTAGACAGACAGGGGGTAGTGCAAAACGTGCTATACATAAACTTGTGGGACTAATCTAACAGCTTAAGATTGCTCTCTATCGCCAACACTGGACTGGCAGCTCTCTCTCTCGACTGGAGGCACTGGTGCTCTTTTATGCCGCTCTCCCCATACTCACTGAAATTAGAGACAGGTGTTAGACATAATTTAGCTCAGGTACAAGCGCCCTTACCACTTTCTCCCTTCGGATGGGCGCTTGACCACGCCCCCGCTGCCACATAGATGTTCTCGAATTCTCATTACATGTCATGATCATATGTTTTGAAACATGATTGTGTGCAGAAAAGCACATACAAAATTTAAAAGTTTTGAATGAATTAATAATTGTCACAAAATAAATAAATAAATGACAGAAACCAGAATAAAAATCTGTGTAGCTTTCATTTAGAATGGATTCATTATTTAAATTTTATATATTAAAGTAGCCTCACCTCTACTATAGCACATGAAACCGCCAACTCTAGCTCCTCATCGACCCTTTCAGAGCAAAATGTCCTTATACTACGCACTGAATTCCCCCTCAGCATTACAAGCTCTGATAAATTCTATGAAATTTCTTCATCTGTGTGTCTATTTTCAAATTTTTCAGATTGCAACAAACTGGCCATTGTGGTTCCACAGAGAATTGCTTCGGTTTATGGGAATGATGGGATATAACAGGCCATTTGTGGTTTCCCATTTCCCAAGGACCGTGGATATTTGCATCAGTTTTTGGGTATGGTGAGGTAGTATTGTGAGTTTTGCAAGAATTTCTTGTCTGTAGTCAGTCCATTGACTGATCTTCTGAGTACAAAGGTTCTATATTGGTGGACAGGGCTGGACTGGTAATGTCCATCGGGAGAACTGAGTGGGCAGCGAAATGTGCCAAATGGGCCGTGATAAGCAACAATGAGTCGCCACATTATGCAGAATGGACCACAAAATGTGCCGCAAAATCCCAGGCCGATTTCTGTTCCCAGTCCACCCCTGTCGGTGGGCCAAGACAGCAAAAAGGCTTTTGAAAACTAAGGACTTTCATGATTAAAGATCTAGTGCTTGTCACTCCTAATTTTCAAAGGAATTTTGTCTTACTGTAGATGCGAGTGACGACGGGGCTGGAAATGTTCTCCTCAAGGAGAGAGCTGGTATGATATAGCACCCTGTCTACTACTTCTCTAAGAAGTTTAATGTGACACAGTGATATTATGCAACTATAGAAAAGCAAGCTCTTGCTTTACTGCTTGCAATGCACCACTTCAAAGTTTACCTTAAAATTCTTGGATTGGATTCTTGAGACATTAAACTTCTTGGATTGGATATGCAACACAACCCAGCTCCTAATGCGTTGGAGTTTAATTCTTCAGCCATATCACCTCCAAATACAACATGTTTGCAGTAAAGACTATGACTCTTCGGATACTTTGTCTAGAGCTGGAGATGAAACAACCTGGTGCCTGGCGGCAGCAAACTTTTTGCTTGACTGATTTGATGAACTTGGTTACATTTAATTTATCTGGGTCTTTACAAAGTATCATTGCACTCTGCACTTCTTTGTTTCATGTTTGTATGCACTTTATTAGTCTTAGGGAGTAACAGGGACATGGAACTTCATCTCAATTTTTAGCTCTAGCTCTTTATAAAATTAAAACACTCTTTGAAGAAGGAAATTGCACCAGTTTGCCATATGTACAGAATAATGTATAATTTCCTTGAAATTTCTGGCGGCATCTTGTGTATTGTCACATTTGGGAGTGAATGTTAACCTTAAGAATGTTTTTTTTTTTTAGTCACTATTCCCGAGGCATGGAGCACAGAGCCTTTCTTCATCTCAGAACATTGGTCTCGCTTCAATGAACCTCTCTTGGAGGGGAAGAAAATGCAGTACGGAAAAGAGAAGGAAACACACAGCTAGATTCAGTCTTCCATATATTCACTTTTAACTAGTGGAGGGTATGGCAGTCAAACTGTATTGTGTATGATGCACAACGCACACAGGCTTTTGCAGATTACTAGATAAATAAACTGAGATCTGAAACTCTGGTCTGAATGAGTTGATAAAAACAAGCTCACCACCTGAATAAGATTCACAAGTTGAAGCATCAAGATTGGGCAAAGAAATACATAAAGACAGATTTTTCAAAGGTTTTATGGACAGATTAAATGAGAGTGACTCTTGATGGACCAGATGGATGGGCCCATGTCTGTATCACTAATGGACACAGAGCACCACATCAAGTCAGGTTCCAGCAAGGTGGAGGAGGGGTACTGGTATGGGCAGCTATCATTAAGGATGAGGTAGTTGGACATTTTCAAGTTGAAGATGGACTGAAACTCAACTCCCAGACCTACTGCCAGTTTCTGGAAAGTACTTTCTTCAAGCAGTGGTACAGGAAGAAGTCCTCAGCAGTCAAGAAGGGCATGATCTTTATGCAGGACAATGCTCCATGATCTTTATGCAGGACAATGCTCCATCACATGCATCCAAGTACTCCACTGCTTGGCTAGCCAGCAAGGGCCTCAAAGATTCCGAAATAATGAATTGCCCCCCTTCCTCTCCTGACTTAATTCCTATTGAGAACTTGTGGGCCCTTCTCAAAAGTGAGATTTACAGTGAGGGAAGACTATACACCTATTTGAAAAGCATTTTGGAGGCTGTGGTTGCTGCTTCAGTGAAAGTTTATTGTGAACAGATCAAGAAACTGACAGATTCCATGGATGGAAGTCTCATGGCAGTTAGTGAAAAGAAGGGTGGCTATATTGGTCACTGAATATTTTTGAAAGGTCAAAAATGTTATTTAATTGTCATTTTGTGTTACTTATTTGTTGCAACTACTCTTAAAATTGAGAATAAACAATTGAGTTGTGAGGAATTATTTTTGTAATTTAGTTGCCAAATAATTGTGTACACTAATTGTTGCCTAATAATTGTGCACACTTATATATTCCCCTGAGAAAGATAAAACTCACCTTTTCTTTATTAAACATTCAGGTTTGAGGTTCAATATCAATTTGCATTGACTGAGAGCATTGTGTTTGTTCAGCAATAAAATTAATCCTGAGGAATACAATTTGACTAATAATTGGGAACGCAGTGTATGATTGTTTGTGTCTTGAAGAAGTGCTTTCATTGGGCAGAGTACACTGCGCACACATATCAAATCAGACGTGCATCATCAGCTTTTCTTTCATCACGTTTAGTCAAATGCAGGCCTTTGTGTCTAATTTCTTGTAATACTGTATATCACTCAGAGAAGTCTTATAGGTCGCCTTCCACAGCGGGTGGTACATCAGCAAAATACTCTGCATGAAAACTCTGCATTTGGTAGGTGTTCATTTAAAACCTTGTTCACTGGGAGTAGGCTGTATGACAAATTTGGGAGAAAGGAAATCAAAACAGTGTCACTGACTTCAAGCTTTGAAATCACACCCACACTTTCTGCAGGAAAATTATATTTAAAAAGTTTTATAAGATCATGTGTTGGTGAATGATGAGACACCCGGCGAGCCACTTGATTTTTAACAAAAGCCACGTGTGGCTCGTGAGCCATAGGTTCCCAACCCCTGATCTAATTCAAATGTAGTTTGAGAATGTGAAGTGTTGTTGAAGAACCCCAGGAAGAAGCGGGAGATGGTGATTCTACATGCACAATAGCCTATTCTTTAAAGATAGAGTAAACTAAAGATAGAGTAAAACAATCATTAAACTATCAATTTTAAGCTGTACTATTTAAGATTTTTTGGTTAAAAATTTATGAATTGCCATTATTGATTCAGTACATAAATAATCAGTGTTCAAACATCATCCTTACTTAATCCCGATTCACTACGGCAAGCCTATAACAATCATTTGCATTTTGAGCTGCGGGGTCAGATTTGGCACAAAATGTCATGTCCATAAATGCAGGAAAGGAGTAATGGCTGTCTCATTTTCGGGCTGGAGAAACTACCTTCAGTTCAGTCAAAAACACTCACAGCATTGCATCAATCTGGATGGATGTTTATCTGTTATTCATTTTGTGAAGTTTTTACTCGAACATTACTCGTGTGTTAACAGATCGCAATGTATTTCCATTGTCGGGGGAAGTTACTGTAAAATGTTTACTTATACTTATGACTTTTGAAATGTAGTTCTTGTAAATGTTATACTGCATATTTAAGCATATTTTTTTCAAGTTTAATAAAGTATATTTTATCCCCATAATTACTGAATCCTCATTTTATGTTTTTAAGTTTACAGTGTTATTGTGTGCATTGCATTAGACATACTAATGTAGTATTATGGTTCACTTGCATTATCAACTGAGGCTGTACAATACAATATAATAAACATAAATGTTTTCCACTTAAGTCGTATAAACAATATCATGAGTTTCATCTCTTAAATTGATAATTATAGTACAATAAAAACATCAATAGTAGATAAAACACTTGGACAATCATATTAAAATATATTGGTAACTGGTAGTGATTCAGGTGAATGAGTCCCCTGTGCTATGTGTAAAGCACTTTGAGTGTAGTGTCAGAAAAGTGTCAGTTCAAAATTTGTAAACATACAATCCATAAAACAAAAAAAAAATACAATCAGGACTGTTTAGTATGATAAATTAAATAAATGCTTCCCGAAACACAGTTCAGAAAGTCTTTTCCTTGTGTTGTCACTTGTTGTTTTATTTTATATAAAGACTGATCCTTCCAGGAAAGAAATATTGAAGTAAAAAAAAAAATAGAAGCAGAGGTAGTCACGTGACAGAAGATTTACTACCCGGGTAGTTTTAAACTCAAGTTCACTCAAAGTATCCGAAGTGTATGGTGTGTAATAATCTCTCATCTGTTTGATGACAGATTAAGGATACTGAGCTCGCTCCAGAGAAAGATGTGTTGTGACATCAACTAGGCTGTTGGCTCACCGTTCACTCGTCCACGATCAACTCAAAGAGTACACATCGACAGGAAACAAGAAGGAGGAAAAAAAAAACACCCTACATAATGCAGAGAACTTGTCACTCATTCACATTCACTTCATCTGAATTGACAACAGATATAAATGACATGAAATTTCAGATCTTTCTCTTTTCTTTCTTCAACTGCATATTAACTCATTAACTTGTTTTACAAAGAAAATCCTGGGAGAGTATACTAAACAGAGCAATGTCTGACATATTATTATTGTATGACTCAAACACTAAATGAAACTACTGAATGTCATACATACATATTCATCAAATCACATACTCTGATTCTTTTACAACAATATATCCCCAGGGTTAATTAACAGTATCAAACTATCATCAAATGACTCTGTTTACACAAACCAATTCACATTAATTTGTATGTGACGCAGTTGATTTTAACATCACATTGGATTTAAACTCTGATTGTTTTAATAACAAAACTATCCTTTATCTCAATATTTACTCATCATCAGTTAATTATCAATCATATTTCTTACCATAAAACATTAATTGAACACATTTGACCGATTACAGAGCAACAACGGAGTAACAAAACACTCACCAGAGTTCCTCGAAATAAACATATGAAAAGATGTTTCTTCCCCTGGATTTCACTAGAAAAGAACGTATTACTCTCTTTTAAAATATTTACATTCTGAATCATCTTTTTCTTTCTCCGCTCTTTCTATCGTTTTTTTCTATTATTTCACTTGTCACAGAGAAAAACAGAGAATAGTAGTTACTACATTTTTCCTTCAAATCAAAAGTCTGTTAACTACCTAAATTTAAAGGGGTTACAACTGACGTAAAGTGTTCTTCCACAAATTGCTTGCAATTTGAAGTATCAACTACAGATGTTGCTTGAGAGCACAAAGTTACGTAGTGCAGCTTTAACAAAGTTCTCAATATAAACAAAACGCTGTTACACACACGTTCATTGGTATTGCTAGTCATGTCTGCAGTCTGTCACACACTGCTAGTGTGGACTAATACTATACATTAAGCTTAACACCAAGTTTAGAGGCAAGCGGTTCAGGCTTATTTCTGCCCCAATATACCTCAATATGTGCTCATTGCAGTTCCATTTTTTTTTTTTTACCACAGATGTATATTGGAAAAAGGGTGGAGCACTGTTGAGTTCTGGTGGGCAGTGCTCATTTTGGTTTCATTTACATTATGAATTTTAAATAGGCCTGCTTTTAATACATTTAGAAGTGTTTTGAACACATTATGTGTGAAGAAATTACATTGTTGGTAGTTTATTGTATGGATCTATGCTTTCAAATGGATTAAAATTTTGCTGGGGCATTGCCCTACATACCCATATAGATGAGCCATGGCTGGAATTTGGCCAAACGAAGATCATACAAGGCAGCATATTGTTGCTGCCCACTATGTGAAACAGCCTAAAAGAGTGACTGAAAAAAACATTCTTAAGGTTAACATTCACTCCCAAATGTGAAAATACACAAGATGCCCAATACACATGTATTTTTTTTGTCCAATCTTGATGCTTCAACTTGTGAATCTTATTCAGGTGGTGAGCTTGTTTTTATCAACTCATTCAGACCAGAGTTTCAGATCCCAGTTTATTTCTCTAGTAATCTGCAAAAGCCTGTGTGTGTTGTGCATCATGCACATTACAGTTTGACTGCCATACCCTCCACTAGTTAAAAGTGAATATATGGAAGACTGAATCTAGTTGTGTTTCCTCTTCTTTTTCCGTACTGCATTTTCTTCCCCTCCAAGAGAGGTGCATTGAAACGAGACCAATGTTCTGAGATGCTCCATGCCTCGGGAAGAGTGACTGAAAAAAAACATTCTTAAGGTTAACATTCACTCCCAAATGTGAAAATACACAAGATGCCCAATACACATGTATTTTTTTTGTCCAATCTTGATGCTTCAACTTGTGAATCTTATTCAGGTGGTGAGCTTGTTTTTATCAACTCATTCAGACCAGAGTTTCAGATCCCAGTTTATTTCTCTAGTAATCTGCAAAAGCCTGTGTGTGTTGTGCATCATGCACATTACAGTTTGACTGCCATACCCTCCACTAGTTAAAAGTGAATATATGGAAGACTGAATCTAGCTGTGTGTTTCCTCTTCTTTTTCCGTACTGCATTTTCTTCCCCTCCAAGAGAGGTGCATTGAAGCGAGACCAATGTTCTGAGATGCTCCATGCCTTGGGAAGAGTGACTGAAAAAAACATTCTTAAGGTTAACATTCACTCCCAAATGTGACAGTACACAAGATGCTGCCATAAATTTCAAGGAAATTTAATGTTTCAGCATTGTACTTCTGGACACTCCAGGTAGGCTGCGTTTCTGGAATATGGTAGCATTGGAGGATAATGTTTTCCTGGTAGCTTCATGTTTATTTCTTCTCAAGTCTTTTGCGATTCATTTGCGCCTTTTCTTCTCCATGCGTTTTTTGTGCCACAGTTGACTATTCGCAACAAAACGTTTCATTGTCCGGTGGTCACGCCACAAATGTTTAGCTATTTCAAGAGGGTTGCATCCGTCTGAAAGGCATTTTACAATATTTGACTTTTCAGTTTCAGTTATATCTCTTTTTTGGGCATTTTACCACAGTTAATGAAGCTGCCTAATAATTATGTACACCTTGATATTCGCCACACTTTCCCTCATTACACAAATACGTACCAACTGAAAATGATTGAATCCAATAAGCATTCAAGTTTATGTGGTTTGGAGTTGGAAAATGTGCATGGAAATAATGATAAGATCAGAATACTCACTTGCCTAATAATTGGGCATGCAGTATAGACTTCTGGGCCTCGTTTGCCAATAACTATTGATCTTAGCTGTTAAGAGAATTTTCTACGAGCGATTTTATGAATGTTAATTTTTTATGTGCACCCAAGGTGTGTAATATCACCCGCCACACTCCAAATGCGACGAGGCTGAATGCAGTTCGCAAGCTTCTCGTTCAAATGCAGGAATTTCATGTGCGAGTAATTTTGTTCATCTACCCACAACAGGTGACTTGTAAGACGTCTCAGAGTGACACGTGACAAGAAATGCTGTTTTTCAAAAAAACACGTGCTTGAAGAAACACACTTTATTATATTTTTAAGAACCGACAAAAGAAAAGCCATCATTGCTCGAGTCTGATTTGCTGTTTGTTCAGAGGCATGTAGCGGGATCCTTTCTCGTGGAACAAGCCCATTTACATAGTTATCACTCCGTTTTCTCTGTTTCATTCAACTGAAAACTGTTTGCAAGAATAATGTAGTTTATGAGTATGCTGCAAAAGATCTCTGATCATCTCGTGAGGTGCTGTGAGTTTAGTTTGCTTTATTTCCACAGTGCAGTTCACTCTTACACATTGTAATAGTACATTTATAATTGTCTTTAGTTCTTACTTTATAGGCTATTAGCAATTTTGTGAAAAAAGGTTTAAGAACCTTGATATAGATTTTCATTCTAAGATTATGATTCTTTATGATCATTAATGTCTTGTTTAATATTTATTTTATTTTATTGACTATTGTTATTATTATATTTATTATCATTAGTGTGTCTTTTTTCAAAACAGCTCCAATATAATAAGACAAATGAGAGGGGGGCCTGCGTAGCTCAATGAGTAAAGACGCTGACTACCACCCCTGTAGTCACAAGTTCGAATCTAGGGCCTGCTGAGTGACTCCAGCCAGGTCTTCTAAGCAACCAAATAGGCCAGTTTGCTAGAGAGTGTAGAGTCACATGGAGTAACCTCCTTGTGGTCGCCATAATGTGGTTCACTATCAGTGGGCCGCGTGGTGAGTTGTACATGGATGCCGCAAAGAATAATGTGAAGCCTCCACACGTGTGGAGGGGGTGAAAACACTTTGGGTTAAACTGGCCACCTTCAGGTTACCAGCCTTGAGTCTTAATTATTACACCCCAAGAATTAATGTCATTGCTAAAAAGAAAGAATCGCTATTACATTTGCTCATACTTACAGATAGGGATTTGTACAAACCCCTAATTCTAAATATTAAATTTCAGCAAATAACTCTGTTTCTGCAGTCCTATATTTTGCACAGTACCATGGCTGTCGATCTGCCTACAATCTCCATTTGTGTTCTGCCAAAGAAAGAAAGACATACAGGTTTCAAACAACATAATGTTGAAGAAATTACAGAATATTCCATTTTTGGGGTGAACCACCCTTTTAAATGTAAAAGTTATCCCATAGGTAGGATGCATGTAGGGCATGGAGTATTCTCTGTCCAGACATCCTTTTAAAAAAAGCAGCTTATGAGTAACACAGACCTCAGCTCTGGAGTCATACTGTGATGCGATAGATGTCGGCATGTTCTGCTGGCCTGCAGTGGTGGATCAAGGGAGGAATGCACTGCTAATGAATGGCCGTCAGTGTGCATCAGCGTTCACCAGGCTGTGATTAAAGTGGCTGCTCTCTCCCGAATATAGCGCAAATTAAAAATGTGGGATACAACCTTAACTCTTTTGGCTCCGTGCACCAGCTGCTGAAGACCACGATTACAGAGAGTTGCTGTGCCACTGCCTCACTGCAAAGACCTTGACTAAATGAGATGTGGCCAAATTCCAAATTTGTTTTGCTGTTTGTGTATATGCACCCTTTAAAGACTGACCTCAAAGCTCTAATGTGGTTTAGAGTGTAAAATGTCCCATTGAAAGTGACTGGGATATTTGTCTTAAAATAAATATGTGCAACGGCAACAGCACACCCACGTTTGTATGGCACTTTCCAAAAATGTTGGTGTTCAATGACTTTTCCTAAAGAACTAGAAGCAAAAATCTAATTTTGTGTGTTATTATTAGAACTATTGAATATGTTGGATAAATTATAATCTGACATAAAAATCCACTGAACATGAAAATTCGACGAGAATTTACAGGATTGGGACTGAGCAGCTGTGTGGCTGCAAGAAAGCCACTCGTTAGTGAGGCTATTTGAAAAAAAATTACTTCAATTTGAAAGGGAGCATAAGGATTGGATTGTGGAGCAATGGAAAAAGATCATGTGGTCTGATAAATCCAGATTTACACTATACCGAAGCGATGGGTGTGTCAGGATAAGAAGGGAAATGCATGAAGCGATACAACCATCATGCATATTGCCCACTGTACAAGCTTCTGGAAGCTTCATGTGTTATGATCTGGGGTTGCTTCAATTGGTCAGGTCTAGGCTCAGCAATATTATGCAGCAATACTATAAAGTCAGCTGACTACCTGAATTTACTGAATGACCAGGTTATCCCATCAATGCATATGATGGTACGGGCATATTCCAGGATGACAATGCCAAGATGAATCTGGCTCAAATTGTGAAAGAGTGATTCAGGTAGCATGAGCAATAATTTTCACACATGACTTGGCCACCACAGAGTCCTGACCTTAACCCCATTGAAAGTGTTTGGGATGTGCTGGAGAAGACTTTATGGAGTGGTTCGACTCTCCCGTCATCAATACACAGTGGTGAATTCTCAGGGCTAGCAAAGCCAATCTCTTCTGGTGTAACATGCCTAATAAAGAAATATTTTTTCATCCATTCATTCTCAGACCTTTTTGCCTATGTATTTTCAATCGTTTTCAACTCATAATTAATCTACAAAGGAAGAGCAAAAAACCAAAAAAATATTATCTTTATTATTATTATTATTATTTATTTTATTATTTATTGAGTGATGCAATCACTGAGTAATAAGTGATGTACGTAATTTGAAAGTGGAGAGCACAAGATCTTGCTTACGAGTCGGCTGTCATCACTGCCTGTATTGTCGGCATTGAGAAAGAGATCCTTATGGATTTAAAAACCTAAGATGTTCTGCATGATTGTGCAATTGATTAATTAAACAGGAAAGGAGGACTGATTTTCACTTCAAGCAAATTGGTAAGTGCTTGTTGCATTGTAATAGCAACATTAGGAGTTTTATAAGTGTAAATTAGGCTGCTTGAGCATTCAGTGTCAGATCAAGATTTGAAATGTACCCTGACGAAACAAAATTTATTGCAAGCAAAATTTCAAATCGCAAATATTATTAGAGACTTTTTCTTGGTATTATACATGCTTGGTTCTGGCTTTCGTGCATGGATGTGTTTTTAAAATGTCAATAATATATAAAATTTTTAGCAAGACAGGCAGCTTTTTAGATAATAATCATTAAAAATGTTAGCTGGAGAATTAGTGCAGTCACACTATGATTATGCTGCAACATTATGGTTTAGTGGTAGTACAAACGAACAAGAAACCATTTGCAGACTGCTCAAAATAAGTTATGTGGGGTTATATTGAAGGTACATCCACAGTTGCATCTGAACGATTAACATTTTAGGGAACTTGGTTTTTTTAAAAGTTGAAAAAAAGAGCAACTTTTCTTAAACTGGTGTTGGCATTTAAAATATTAAAGATATTTTTGGAGTTTTCCAAGGTACCTGATTTGAGTATTATGTACTTGTGAGAGATGTGAATAATCATTCTACAAGGGGGAGAAGCACTGATATATATCTGTGGCATGGTGGAGGGCGGGACCAGGGCGTGATTACGCACGCCCGGTCCCGTATTAGGCTGATCAAGCCGTCAAGAAGGATAAAGGCCACTCACAGACGGCGATGCGGGAGAGAGAGATCGTTCACGGACATGTCCGTTGTCTTATTTGTTTGTATTTTGAGTTTTACATTAAACCTTTAGTTATATGTCAAGCCAGTTTCTCGCCTCTTCCTTGCCCGTGAACTTGATCTGTGTTACATTGGTGCCGAAAGCCCGTGAAGGAAGAGGGATGCGCCGTAGCGGAGTTCTCGCCACTGCCCAGCGGAGCAGCATCTGCCGGTGGACGGAGGAGCCCAGCCGCCTGGACGCAGAGGAACGGCCGCCGACCGCGAGGGGAGGAGGGGCTCTTGTCTGACCGCCTGGAGCGGTTAGGGCCGCTGCCAGGTGCGGGGGAGTCCACTACTATCCGCTGGAACGTGGCGGGGTTGGAGACCGCCGACCGCGTGCGGGGGGAGGGCTTGCCGCCGACCGCCTGGAGCGGGAGAACCGCTGCCAGGGGCGGGGGGAGGCCCCTTCGACTCCCCGGGAATGCGGTGGGGCGTTCCGTCCACCAGGGGCTGAGGACTGCCTCCGATCCGCCCAGAGAGGCGCGGCTGTCATCCTGTAGAGGGTGAAGAAGTGGCTGAGGAACGAGCTACGGCGTATCAGAGAACCGGCGAGTAAGTTTTTTTTTTTAATCTCTCTCTCCTCTCTCTCGCTGCCGCTCTGCATTGGCCTTTTCCGTCTTTTTTAAATTATGCTGTTTGTGGGAGGGGAGGTACTGCCCAGTGCAGGAAGGACCCCCCCCCCCACGTTTTTTTTAATTATTGTTGTTTCCCTCCCCTTGCCCCATCCCTCGTCCAGGTTGATGGGAATGACCCGCCGGCAGACCGCGCGGGAGGCGCCCCCCCCCCAGGGGATGTACGACAGGCCAGGGGTCCCCATCCTGAAAGAACAGGGGAGGAATGTGGCACGGTGGAGGGCGGGACCGGGGCGTGATTACGCACGCCCGGTCCCGTATTAGGCTGATCAAGCCGTCAAGAGGCATAAAGGCCACTCGCGGACGGCGATGCGGGAGAGAGAGTTCATTCACGGACATGTCCGTTGTCTTATGTGTTTGTATTTTGAGTTTTACATTAAACCTTTAGTTAATGTCCGTGAACTTGATCTGTGTTACAATATCCTTGTAGCTTTAAGAGTTTAATGGGGAAGAATTATTTTTTATATACTAGTTAAATAGCCTGGAATGATTTATCTTGTTGTATAAAGCAGATAAAGGTTGAAAGTGTTTTAGAAAGGAAGTTAAAAAATAGCTTTTTATCATTAAATTAAAGATGATTTAGTGTGAACTTGATGGTTATTTCTCTCCATAAATTACCTGTTTTTTCCCTTTTGGAAACATAGAAGACCCACAATGGAAATAACCCTTTAGCATTTTTGTGTATATTATCCTCAACAGTTTTGAAATGTTGTATGATTTATCCTTTATATATAATATATATAATATATTGGTGTGAAAAGGGAAAAACATCCAGTATGCGGCAGTCCTGTGGGCGAAAATGCCTTGTTGATGCTAGAGGTCAGAGGAGAACACCATTCTTTGTAAACCCTAGAAATGGTTGTGCGTGAAAATCCCAGTAACTGAGCAGATTGTGAAATACTCAGACCGGCCCGTCTGGCACCAAGAACCATGCCACACTCAAAATTGCTTAAATCACCTTTCTTTCCCATTCTGACATTCAGTTTGGAGTTCAGGAGATTGTCTTGACCAGGACCACACCCCTAAATGCATTGAAGCAACTGCCATGTGATTGATTGATTAGATAATTGCATTAATGAGAAATTGAACAGGTGTTCCTAATAATCCTTTAGGTGAGTGTGTGTGTGTATATATATATATATATATATATATATATATATATATATATATATATATATATATATATATATACACTCACCTTAAGGATTATTAGGAACACCATACTAATACTGTGTTTGACCCCCTTTCGCCTTCAGAACTGCCTTAATTCTACGTGGCATTGATTCAACAAGGTGCTGAAAGCATTCTTTAGAAATGTTGGCCCATATTGATAGGATAGCATCTTGCAGTTGATGGAGATTTGTGGGATGCACATCCAGGGCACGAAGCTCCCGTTCCACCACATCCCAAAGATGCTCTATTGGGTTGAGATCTGGTGACTGTGGGGGCCATTTTAGTACAGTGAACTCATTGTCATGTTCAAGAAACCAATTTGAAATGATTCGTGCTTTGTGACATGGAGCATTATCCTGCTGGAAGTAGCCATCAGAGGATGGGTACATGGTGGCCATAAAGGGATGGACATGGTCAGAAACAATGCTCAGGTAGGCCATGGCATTTAAACGATGCCCAATTGGCACTAAGGGGCCTAAAGTGTGCCAAGAAAACATCCCCCACACCATTACACCACCACCACCAGCCTGCACAGTGGTAACAAGGCATGATGGATCAATGTTCTCATTCTGTTTACGCCAAATTCTAACTCTACCATCTGAATGTCTCAACAGAAATCGAGACTCATCAGACCAGGCAACATTTTTCCAGTCTTCAACTGTCCAATTTTGGTGAGCTCTTGCAAATTGTAGCCTCTTTTTCCTATTTGTAGTGGAGATGAGTGGTACCCGGTGGGGTCTTCTGCTGTTGTAGCCCATCCGCCTCAAGGTTGTGCGTGTTGTGGCTTTACAAATGCTTTGCTGCATACCTCGGTTGTAACGAGTGGTTATTTCAGTCAAAGTTGCTCTTCTATCAGCTTGAATCAGTCGGCCCATTCTCCTCTGACCTCTAGCATCAACAAGGCATTTTCGCCCACAGGACTGCCGCATACTGGATGTTTTTCCCTTTTCACACCATTCTTTGTAAACCCTAGAAATGGTTGTGCGTGAAAAACCCAGTAACTGAGCAGATTGTGAAATACTCAGACCGGCCCGTCTGGCACCAACAACCATGCCACGCTCAAAATTGCTTAAATCACCTTTCTTTCCCATTCTGACATTCAGTTTGGAGTTCAGGAGATTGTCTTGACCAGGACCACACCCCTAAATGCATTGAAGCAACTGCCATGTGATTGGTTGATTAGATAATTGCATTAATGAGAAATTGAACAGGTGTTCCTAATAATCCTTTAGGTGAGTGTGTGTATATATATATATATATATATATATATATATATATATATATATATATATATATATATATATATATATATATGTAGCCTATTATTAGTTAACTGCCACACAATTTATGATAATGAATGGCATATTGTGTCATTCATTTTTAAACTGCATTTTCTTAATGGCATGAATCACACTGAAGTCCTAGACTTAAAATGCATGGGCCGCGGCTGTCAATACAAGACATTGTGACATTGCATAATGTTGTCGAAATAATACCATGACAAATGTGTGCAGTAATCAAAGCTAAAGGCGGTCCAACAAAATATTAGTGTACTTTATTTTGGGCCAAGTGTGACACCCTTGACATATAGTCACAGGTATATTTCTTTTCATGCCTATGAATATTTCATTTTTGTTATGCATGTAATTATTTGTTTATCATGGTATTGCCTACCATTATACACCTGTACTGGACTGATGAGATGTAGTTCGCTAAGTGAACAGTAGGGGCTGTGCTGGCATTAATTGTGAGAGTACAGCGACCTGCAGAGGAAAGACTGTCATTATGTGAGTGGCTCTAGTGATGTTAACAGCACAATTTGTCTGTCTTTCATTTCACAATGTTTTAACACAATGTCAAAAGAACATAATGGTAAAGTGTATTTAACATCTGAGGAAGGGTATGTACATTTCGACACCGATTTAATATGGTTTATGATGATGATGTTTCATTGTTCATCAGTGCCTCGTGCGTGAACATGTCGTGGCATTCCTGGGTGTTGCATCATATAACTTTAAAGGTTATCTAAAGGCTCCAGAACGCTGTAATCTGACACAAATGCTATATTTATTATATTTGAAATCCTAAACATTGATTCCTAGTTCAGTAGTTTTGTAAAATATGAGTCCGGTTTTGCACTAATACCCAAAGTGTTAAGACTGATCACTTTGTTCTGTGAATATTACTGTGTATGGGTTTAGAATGTGTTCACCATATTCAGTTAGTGACTTTAAGGGTTTACATTGTATTATTGGTGGCCAGCTCAAAGTAATTAGTTCTAAGGACAGTATATTACTTAGATACATTTTTCATACAGTATTGAGAGACTGTAATGTAGTATGATGTGAGTTGTTGGAATTAAGTCTAAATATACAAATATATACACTAACATACTTCAAGAAAGATACTTCAAAAAAGACGTTATGTGACATATGGTTTATTGACATTAATAAGTTTAATGTGAAGACTTAAATAATGTTTATTGATGAGAGAAGAGACATTAACAATGTTGAAAAGACATAAAATATGAAAATATAAAATGATTATAATAAAGTCATTAAGTGTAACGTTTCATGTCTCTTGTTTATGTATTTTCACTCTTAAGTTTCTGGCACTTGTCTCACTCCGTATTGTCTAAGTTTCTGGCACTTGTTTATTCCATATTGCACTCTTATTTTGAAACCATTCTTATGTTCCTGTTAACCAGTCTTGTCATGTCCTGTTTCCCCCTCCTTGTTCATGTGTCTGTTTTTCATTGGTTCATTGTTTGATTGTATGATTGTATTGATTGTATGATTGTATGATTGTATGATTGTATGTATTATAGCTACCCTTACCCCTGCCTGATGTTCTCTAGTCCAAGCCATAGCCTGTCTTAGTTCCAAGTTCCTGTCTTGTTCCTGCTTAACCACTATCTTCAATAAAGCTGCACTTGGGTCCTACTCCTCGCTTTCACCGTCATCCTTGCCTTGACTGCCCTCCGCAACTCGTTACAGAATACTTGAACCACCATGGACCCAGCAGCTCTGACAGCACAGCAAGCTAGTTTCCAGCTTCTCTGCCTCAAGCAAGAGGATCACCCAATTGAGGCCTACATCTGTAAGTTTCTGGAGCTAGCAAATTTATCAGACTTCCCAGATTACCCCTTGGTCGTCTTCTTCAGGTCCAATTTAAACAGTCAGCTTAAGGAGCGGTTGCCACCAGCGACCCCCTGCTGGACGCTCCTCGACTTCGTTGCGGAGACCCTGAAGATCTGTGGCTCGCCTCTCACTGTGGGTGTTGCTGAGGAGGACGCTACCTCCCCTCCCACAGTGGTCACCCCCCAGCCTTCCATAACTCGTTCCTCCAAGCCTGCCACGGCCAGCGAGCCCACGCCCACGCCTGCCACGGCCAGCGAGCCCACGCCCACGCCTGCCACGGCCAGCGAGCCCACGGCCAGCGAGCCCACGGCCAGCGAGCCCACGCCTGCCACGGCCAGCGAGCCCACGCCTGCCACGGCCAGCGAGCCCACGGCCAGCGAGCCCACGCCCACGCCTGCCACGGCCAGCGAGCCCACGCCCACGCCTGCCACGGCCAACGAGCCCACGCCTGCCATGGCCAACGAGCTGGAAGTCTCGTCCGTCCCAGAGCCGGCGTTGCCAGCCTCGTCCGTCCCAGTGCCGGCGTTGCCAGCCTCGTCCGTCCCAGTGCCAGCGTTGACAGCCTCGTCTGCCAGAAGGAGGAGGAGAAAAGGAAGGGCTTCCGCTCGCCAGTCTCCGCCTTCCACGACCGTCCCAGAGCCTGAGCCCACGCCTGTAGCCTCGACCGTCCCAGAGCCAGAGCCAGCGCCTGTAGCCTCGACCGTCCCAGAGCCAGAGCCAGCGCCTGTAGCCTCGACCGTCCCAGAGCCAGAGCCAGCGCCTGTAGCCTCGACCGTCCCAGAGCCAGAGCCAGCGCCTGTAGCCTCGACCGTCCCAGAGCCAGCGCCTGTAGCCTCGACCGTCCCAGAGCCAGCGCCTGTAGCCTCGACCGTCCAAGAGCCAGAGCCAGCGCCTGTAGCCTCGACCGTCCAAGAGCCAGAGCCAGCGCCTGTAGCCTCGACCGTCCAAGAGCCAGAGCCAACGCCTGTAGCCTCGACCGTCCAAGAGCCAGAGCCAGCGCCTGTAGCCTCGACCGTCCAAGAGCCAGAGCCAGCGCCTGTAGCCTCGACCGTCCAAGAGCCAGAGCCAACGCCTGTAGCCTCGACCGTCCAAGAGCCAGAGCCAGCGCCTGTAGCCTCGACCGTCCAAGAGCCAACACTTCCTGAACCTCCCATGGCTCCGCCCCTTGAGCCTCCCACGGCTCCGCCCCTTGAGCTTCCCAGAGCTCCGCCTCTCGAGCCTTCGAGATCTCAGTCACCAGAGCCTGCCACGCCTCAGTCACCAGAGCCTGCCACGCCTCAGTCACCACAGCCTGCCACGCCTCAGTCACCAGAGCCTTCCATGGCTCCACCTTCCACGCCTCCGCCTTCAGAACCTTCCACAGCTTCGTCATCAAGGCCCCCAGAGCCATCAAGGCCACCAGAGCCTCTCAAGTCTCCGCCTCTGAGGACTGCCTCGGCTCTGCCTGCACCTGCTCAGCCCTCAAGGCCCTCTAAGCCCCAGAGCCTTCCAAGCCCACAAAGCCTTCCAAGCCCATTGAGCCTTCCGTGGCTCCGCCCGCCTCCCCTGAGACTCCTCCCAGGCCTTCTGACCCTGCCTTGTGGCCTCCTCCCAGGCCTCCTGACTCTGTCCCTGCCCTATGGCTGCCTCCTGGCCGCCCTCTTGTTCTGTTATGGTCTCCCTGTCCCTGTCTTGTTTCTCTGTCCCCCCTTGTGCTTCTTGTTTGCCTTTCCTTTCTTGTTTTGTTAGGAGCGTCTGGAATCCGCTCCTTAGCGGGGGGCTTCTGTAACGTTTCATGTCTCTTGTTTATGTATTTTCACTCTTAAGTTTCTGGCACTTGTCTCACTCCGTATTGTCTA
This sequence comes from Moxostoma hubbsi, assembly GCA_032164185.1. Classification (NCBI taxonomy): domain Eukaryota; kingdom Metazoa; phylum Chordata; class Actinopteri; order Cypriniformes; family Catostomidae; genus Moxostoma; species Moxostoma hubbsi. Next base: position 146,180 of record JAVLUX010000186.1, on the reverse strand, counting down.
AGTTTCTGGCACTTGTTTATTCCATATTGCACTCTTATTTTGAAACCATTCTTATGTTCCTGTTAACCAGTCTTGTCATGTCCTGTTTCCCCCTCCTTGTTCATGTGTCTGTTTTTCATTGGTTCATTGTTTGATTGTATGATTGTATTGATTGTATGATTGTATGATTGTATGTATTATAGCTACCCTTACCCCTGCCTGATGTTCTCTAGTCCAAGCCATAGCCTGTCTTAGTTCCAAGTTCCTGTCTTGTTCCTGCTTAACCACTATCTTCAATAAAGCTGCACTTGGGTCCTACTCCTCGCTTTCACCGTCATCCTTGCCTTGACTGCCCTCCGCAACTCGTTACATTAAGAGAGCGGCTCCGGTGATATTAACAGCACAACTTTGTCTGACTTTAATTTCTATCTTATAGACAGCTTTTACTGCAGCACCACGGTAGTGTATTTGTTAACGTTTTCCTCAAACTGTCTTTTTGAAAGCATTTAAGCTTAACCATTAACCATCATTTTACCAATCGAATAAAATAAATTATCGAACAAATATTTTTTAATTTTATGCTAAATATATTTATTAATAACTATAAACCAATATTTGGTCCCAAACAAGCTAGCCCCTACTGAATGATTGAATTTAGGCAACAATAACTCTGCTACCATTACCGTATGTAACCTCCGTTCCCTGATGGAGGGAACGAGACATCTTGTCGAAGAAGCGACACTAGGGGTCTCTTTTGAGCACCGAATATGCCTCTGATCTATGAAAAAAGGCGAGGAAATACACACGTTCATTCAGGATTTTTCTGAGGAGCTGGGAGTGTCCGGCCACCTCAGCGGCTCGACTCAGCGACGTGGCCGGGAGGATACAACGTCTCATTCCCTCCATCAGGGAACGGAGGTTACATACGAATGAAGGGGGGCGGGGGCCTGGCAAACTGAATTGCATAACCGAGTGGAATGGTCCGGGCCAGCCAGCGAGACGGGTTGGGAAGTGAGAGCCACGCATCCAACCTCTGCACTAGGGGCACCAAAGGGACGATTATTTTTTATATACCCGGCGGGGCTTCGAAGCGGAGCAGAGCAGGTAGGGCAGCGTTGGGAGGCAGTGACGCGTTTCGAGGCTTTGGTGCTGAGAAAAGGATCAAAGCACTTACCTTGCTCCGCACACCCTGCAGGGGGTGGGTAAGCGACTGAGGAGGAGGTCCATTGTAGGCGTCCTCTAGACTCGTCGGAACCGGCCAGCCCTGGATCAGCTGTGGGGCTGGATACGGGTGGTCCGTGTCCAGGAAGCTGGGACTCTTGAAATCTGGCGGCAGAGTGTCATGAGAACGGCACTTGCGGGCCAGGTGACCCAGAGACAAAGGAAATAGCTCTTTTATTGAGAATGTGGGTACTGGCAAATACAAATTTAACAAAGGATTCTCCTCCCGGCCCTCCACCGGGGGACGCCGTGTCTTTTTTTTGTATATTTTCTTTATTGGGTTTTTTACAGTTACAATTACAATCATCTTCCCATCCCCTCCCCCCTACAGCTTTATAAAAAAAAAGGTTTCCCAGCAGTGACAGTGAAGAAATCCAGTATTCCACGTTTGCATAGTCCACAAGTTTTCTTTAAACATGAAAGGCTCGACAGCAGTTATAAAACATATAATATGAAACATAGTCAATATGAAGAATATAACAAAAAAATAAAATAAATAAATAATAATAAAAAAATAAATAAATAAAAAATAAAGGGATATGCTCCGAAGAATTGGCACATCTTCATAAAATATATAAATCACACTTTATAAAGCTACTAGTCCAGAAAGCAAGAGTACTGACACAAAAATAATAATAATATAGTGGTTTTAACAGAAATTTATAAAAGGCAGGCATACACATATTACAAAAAAAAAAAAAACGTAAAGATAATATAACAAGGGGAAATTAAGGCAGATTATTCCATCTAAGAGGCAGGGGAGCTCCTCAAAATATCTTATAAAGGGGGACCATGTGTCTTGAAACTTAAGTTTCGAACCTCGAATCATGTATTTAATCTTTTCGAGTTGAACGTAAGACATCACTTCTTTCAACCAGTTTCTATGTGTTGGAGGGTCTGCCTTTTTCCACTGAAATAATATTAAACGCCTTGCCAGTAATGTAGTGAAGGCAATAACAGAACGAATATCTTTCCTGAGTTCTATACCCTCAGGAGCAGCACCAAAAATGCACACTAAGGGATCTGGGTCAATCTGGATGCCATACATATTCATATATGATTCGAAAATCCCTCTCCAAAACTCCTCCAATCCAGGACAGAGCCAGAACACATGGGCAGTTGTGGCAGGTGATTGCGAACACCTATTGCAAGCAGGGCTAACATTTGGGTAAATCTTAGCTAGTCTGGAGTTAGTGAAATGAAGCCTATGGAGAACCTTAAATTGAACTAAGCCATGCCTCGCACAGGGTGAGGATGAGTGCACCTGATTTAAAGCATCTTCCCATTCTCCATCTGTAATTTCTCTCCTTAAATCACTTTGCCAAGCTTTGCGGATATCATCCAAGCTCTGTGGGTCTATAGATGTTATAATAGAGTATATGCTCGAAATGAGTCCTCTACTATGCGGTTTCAGATCAAGCAATGTATCCATAGGCGAGGTAGGGGGTATTCCTGGAAAGGGGGCAAAAACTTTCTTGATGAAACTCCTAATCTGCAAGAATCTGAAAAAGTGTGATCTTGGTAAGGCAAACTTACGTGCAAGCTCTTCAAAAGAGCAAAAAGTATTATCAAAATATAAATCTCTTAGGAGCCTAATCCCCCTCTCCTCCCAGTCACAAAAAGCAGAGTCCACATAAGATGGTGGGAATAGACAGTTAGAGACCATAGGGCCTAGAATAGAAGCTGATTGCAGACCGAAATGACTTCTAAATTGGGCCCAAATTTTTAAAGTATGAGTCAGTACAGGATTGGGGGCGGAAAAAATAATTTTTCCCCATCAGGGGGAGTGAAGAGCAAATTAGTGAGCTAAGTTTGAAGTTAGCGCATGATTGTTCCATTTCCACCCATAGAGGGGTATTCTAGGGAACTACACTAGATAGCCAAAAGATTATTTTTTGAACGTTGCTTGCCCAGTAATAAAATAAAAGATTAGGTAGCGCCATCCCTCCCTGACATTTTAATCTCTGCAAAAATGTCTTCCTAATACGAGGGGTCTTATTCCCCCACAGAAAGGAGGTAATTAGACTGTCCAGTTTAGTAAAAAAATTCTTCCTGATAAAAACAGGTATATTCGAAAATAAATACAAAAACCTTGGTAAAACAGACATTTTGATCAGGTTTGTACGACCTGCTAAAGACAGGGGCAAAGAGGACCATTTCACAAAATCATTTTTACATCGATCCAAAAGCGGGCAAAAATTGGCCTTAAACAAATTATTAAATGATCTTGTGACTTGTACACCCAAGTATTTGAACCCCTCACGTACTACTCTGAACGGGATAGAAGAAGAGTCTCTACAAGAGGCCGGAGTGATCGGGAAAAACTCACTCTTACTCATGTTAAGCTTATAGCCAGATAACTTGCCAAACTCCTTTATTAGTGAAATAATTTGAGGTATTGAGGAGGTTGGGCTTGATACATATAATAAAACGTCATCTGCATATAATGAAATTTTATGCTCTGTACCATGCCGTGTAATACCTTTAAAGTTTGCTTACTGACGGAGGGCAGCAGCCAAGGGTTCAATTGATAGGGTGAATAACAAGGGAGAGAGAGGGCACCCTTGCCTAGTGCCTCGATGTAGAGGGAAGTATTCAGAGTGTACATTGTTTGTGGCCACTGAAGCAGTCGGGGAGGTATATAACAATCTAATCCACGAGATTAAGTCTGCAGGGAAACCAAACTGTTTAAGAGTGTTAAAAAGATATTCCCACTCTACTCTATCGAAGGCCTTTTCAGCGTCGAGAGAGATTACTGCTTCAAGTTCGCCTGGGGGAGAATTTGTGTATATTATATTATATAGTCGTCGTAGATTGTTAAATGGGTTACGGCCTTGGATAAATCCTGTTTGGTCAGTCGAAATTACAGTAGGGACAATGGGTTCAAGGCGTAACGCAAGAATTTTGGATACATTTTTTAAATCCACATTCAGAAGAGAGATTGGTCTGTATGATTCGCAACGAGTAGGATCCTTGCCCTCCTTTGGGATAAGAGAAATTGAGGCCTGCGTGAGCGTTGAGGGAAGAGTTCCTGTATTGAACGACTCATTATAAACAGCCACAAGAAGCGGGCCCAGTAAGGCTGTAAACTTCTTATAGAATTCTATCGGGAATCCGTCAGGTCCCGGAGCTTTACTGCTCTGCATTGCCGCAATAGCCTGCGCAACTTCTGCTGCAGCCACAGGTCTGCCTAGGTCAGAATTAAGGTCAGGATTAATAGTTGGTAATTCTATTTCTTTAAAGAAGGAATCTAAAATTACAGAATCATTTGGGTACTCTGAAGTATATAGGGCAGAATAAAAATGAACAAAACTGTCATTAATATCCTTCAGATCATGTACCATGGATCCAGATGGGGCCTTAATATGAGTTATCATTTTAGAATTATTTAATTGACATGACTGAAAAGCCAATAATTTACTGGCTTTGTCCCCAAATTCATAAAATGTATGCCGCGTTTTTAACAACCTTTTCTCTTCATGTGCAGTTGACAGCAAGTTATACTCGGATTGAAGACTTATTCTTTCTTTGTATAAGCGAGGGCAGGGAGAGATGGCATACTGTTCATCTAACCTGTTAATAGCTTCTGAAATATTTCTGAGTTTAGAGAGTTCTTGCTTTTTAGCATAAGAGGAGAAAGAGATTATTTTGCCCCGCAAATACGCTTTCAATGCCTCCCACAGTACAGATCTAGATATATCATGCTTGTCATTTAGCTTCAAATACATATTTATCTCTTTAGTTAGAAAAATAATAAATTCTTCATCTGCCAAAAGCAAAGTATTTAGTCTCCAGGGTTTAAAAGAAGAATGCTGAGTTGGTAAACTAAGCACAAAAGAGGAAGGAGCATGATCAGATATAACAATGCTATGATACCTACTAGATGAGACAAGGGGCACGATACTCTTATCCACTAAGAAAAAATCAATGCGACTATACGAGTGATGAACAGGAGAGAAAAAGGAGAATATTCTGGAGGAAGGGAAAAGAAATCTCCAGGGGTCTAATAGTCCAAATTGGTCACAGAAATGTTTAATGTTTATAGCTGCCTTAGAGGGCTGTATGACTCTAGAGGAGGATCTATCCAGTGATGTGTTCAGAACGCAGTTAAAGTCCCCACCTATAATTAAAGCATAATCATCAGCAGGTGGGATAGATGTGAAGACTTTGCTGAAAAAATTGCTATCATCATAGTTTGGGGCATAAATGTTAACAAGGATAACTTGTCTGTCGAGTAAGCGCCCTGTGACGATAACGTAGCGACCAGAGGAGTCACTAATAACCTTTTCACTGGTGAAAGAAATGCTCTTCTTGATAAGAATAGCAGTACCTCTGCCTTTTGCATTAAAGCTCGAATGGAATACCTGTCCCCCCCAACTCTGCCTAAGTTTAATTACATCTGAGTTAAGAATATGGGTTTCTTGTAGAAAAACAATGTCTGTGCTTAATTGTCGCAAATGAGAAAAAATCTTGTTTCTTTTAATGACATTGTTCATGCCTTTCACGTTCCATGTTATAAAATTTACATCACATTTATTAAAGTTGGACATGCTATCAGAAAGTAATTGTAAATGAATAAGGCAAATATAGTGAATCTGTTACAACACAACACATGAGCACCTTGACTCCGAACAACGTATTCTGAGAAAAAAAAAAAAAAAAAGAAACCATTGATTCCCCTCCCGCCCCCCTCCCTCAAACAACGAACATCTGCTGGTATACTAAGAACCATAACTCACCAGCTCGTGTTCCTGCTCCTTGAAGCTAAGTTGCTATTGAAATACCAAAAATAAGTGACATTTATATGAACAAAAGAGTGTGGATCAGTTCAAACTTAAATGAGTCTCTTCGTTCTCATCACCCACTCGATCCATACAGAACCTGCACTCAGCGGGAAACCAAGGTGGAGACACGTAGGTCTACATTATCTGCCGTGATGCGAATTCCTACTCACTCGTTGAAGGGGGGACAATCCCCCTCACAAATTCCAAAGCCCGTTGCGGGGAATCAAAAAATGTTTTCGTTCCATCAATGCTGATCCGTAGACGCGCAGGGAAAAGGAGGCCATATTCAATTCCCGCTCCTCTGAGTTCAGCCTTTACCTGGTTAAATGCCGCTCTCCGCTTCGCAACCTCAGCGCTAACATCTGGGTAGAAGTGTATTCGCGATCCTTTGTATAACACCTGTCCCCTTTCTCCTGCCAAAGAAAAATCAGTTCCCTCATCTGGTAGTGATGCATTCGCACGATGAACGGCCTAGGGGCTTGATTAGCTTTCGGCGGGGGAGCTAGAGAGCGGTGAACTCTGTCCACCTCCGGCTTTTTGGAGAAACTCTGTTCACCGAATACCTCGAGTAACAGTGCTTCAATGAATGCAGAAGGGCGAGAGCCCTTTGAGCCCTCGGGGATACCGATCACACGAATATTGTTCCTCCTGGATCGATTTTCCAAGTCATCGAGTTTGGACCTCAGTTTTTCGTTATCTTTCGACAGCGCTGAGCACGTAGATTCCAGGGCAGTAACGCGACCATCCACGTCGGTAAGAGATTCTTCCACATCCTTCAGTTTCTGTTCTTGCTCTAGTAATGAAGTTTTCACCGCAGAGATAGATGATTTAAGCTCTGCAAGGATCTCCACTCTGAGCGCCGCTACCTCAGATCTAATCCCGCCAAGGAGTTCTCTGATATCTCCCTGGCTCGATGCGGTCTCGTCCACACTCTGAAAATCGCCAGCAACCTCAGTAATATCGGCCGTCTTTTTAGTGTTGTTTCTCTGCATGATTCTACTGAGGGCGAGGTCGGTCACTGAGCGCAGTTCCTTCAACACATCAAGGTCAGGGCTACCCTCGTGCAGATCCCTGAGCGCCTTGTCCTGGTGGACTTGCAGGATGGCCATGGCGTGCAAGGCGGAAGCGGCCTGTCCCGCGGCACTGTAGGCTTTGGGGTTAAACGAGGATGTCGGAGTATAGGATGATAGGGTTACCGGGGCATAGATGGAGTGCAACAGCCCTATCCACCTGGGGAATCATCGTATACCAGTGGGCCGCACCGCCGTTGAGGGTAGCGAGAGCGGACTAGCAGGGCTTGTGACGAGTGGAGAGGGGGGCTCTCCACGAAGACGTCAGCTCGTCATGCACCTCCGGGAAAAACGGGACCGGGGGGGGCGGGGGGGTGTGCGAGGCTGTGAGCGGCGCCCAGACCCCAGGAACCAGTCATCCAACCGCGACGAGTGTGGGGAGGACGGAGGGTTCCAATCCAGCCCCACACTGACGGCGGCCTGGGCAAGTATGTCAGACATCTGCATGTCAGCCTCGACCTGGGCGTGCTGGCCCGAAGGCGGAGGCCAGGGGGGGTATCAGCGGCAGACGCCGTGCTCTCCAATGCAGCGGCAAGCTCATCCACCTCGAGTTCCAGAGGATAGGCAGACTGGCTGTGAGGCGAGCCGCTGTTACCTCGAGAACGGACGGGAGTCAACGAGCGTGCCGGGGGGCGGGTGGTCCGAAGGGGCGTACCCGGCGGAGCTGCACCCGCTGTCCTCCCCAAATTGCCTCCATCGCCAGCCGCATCGTCCTCAATCCTGTGGGAATAAGGAGCAACACGGGGGGTGGCTGGAGTGGCGTGCTTTCTGTTGAAAGCAAGCCGTGACCGCAACGTTGCCATGGTCATGCCCTCGCAGTGAGAGCATGAACCATCCACAAATGCTGCCTTGGTGTGATCGGTGCCCAGACACACGAGACAACGTCTGTGGCTGTCTGAAGCGGAGAGCACTCTACCGCATCCAGGAACTACACGGGGCGGAATGGCATCTTTAAAAAGACCCGTCTCTTTCAGAGAAATAAACACTTTTATAGAGAAAATAACTCTTTTAATAGACTCTTTTAAATACTCTGCACTGTCGAAGCGCCCAGGGGCAAACTGCATGCCGTGCAGAGAAGGAGAAAGCCGCTGAAGTGCGCCATAGATCCAACAGCAAAGCAGGATACTGGTGTGTCACTCGCAGCTGGCTGCATATATGACCATCGGCTCCGAAGAAAATTTCTTAATGAACGTGTGTATTTCCTCGCCTTTATACCTGTATGTCCGGGGGCGGGGTATGCAAATATTGTTCGCCAACTTCTCATTGGCCTTTTTTTCATAGATCAGAAGCATATTCGGCGCTCAAGAGAGACCCTTATTGTCGCTTGTTCGACACGACGTTATTGTTTGTTTGTTTGTTTGTTTGTTTGCTTGTTTATTAACTTTTAATTTAAATATGTTTATTTAATGTTTATTGCTACAAAATTACAAAAACAAACAAATTCTGGTTCAAACCTCCTGAGACCCAAGCGTGACTGCTGTGTGCATTATCCATTTCTCTTTGACTCCCTTTTGAATAACACATTTCTATAGCAAATAGTTTTCCTAAAATTGGTGTACACCTATTTAGACAGTGAGACTAAGTTGTGAAATTTAAATAATATCAAGCTATAAAAAGTTTTACACAGCGCCTTTTAATCAGAATCAGAATATGTTTACACATACAAGGAATTTGTCTTGGAGACAGGAGCTTCCAGTGCACAACAATACAAAAACAATAAAAAATGTAATTAAAAAAAATGAATAGAAAATAAAGTATATTTAGAATACACAATAAGACTATCTATCTATCTATCTATCTATCTATCTATCTATCTATCTATCTATCTATATATACACACACACACACACACATACATACATACATACATTCATACACATACACACATATATACACTAGTGCTGTCAATCGATTCAAATTTTTAATCAAATTAATTACACAGTGTCTCGATTAATTCATCGCGATTAATCGCATATACAAATATTTGCTGAGGAAGCCCCTCATATAACAATAATTCAATATATAAAGATTATACATATTAATATCAATATATAATTATACATAGTTATCTTTAAATATTACAAAATTATATATATATATAATAAAATGCAGTACATTCTTGTGGCAGAAGAGTTAATAATTGATAAGACAATACAAAAAGTGGCTTTAGAATACAATGTATTGTTTACCACCATATTATTGATCATTATTCAGTCATTGACATACAGTTCACAGCAATCCATTTCACAAGTGAATTTGTCAATCAGTTGGAGATTTATTATGAGGGCTTGTTTAAGAGCCTGTCAATTTACACCTGCGTCAGACATGCTTGTTAGCGTCTCGGGTGTGTTGTGTCATAAACATAAAATGTTTAGGTCACTGTGTCAAGTTAAATATAGTTTAATACTCAATCTTTAAACACATCTTGAGATCTCTTAATTTGCATTTGCGCTCCTTCAAGTGTTTTGAACACAAGAACGTAACGCATGTTTTTGTTGTGTGTCTGCTGAATGTTTTTTTCTTCACTGTTTTAACTGCGCGTTGCTCATACAGCTGAAATTTCACTTACTGCCCTCTGGAGTAAACAGGTGGTACTACAAGCTTGCATTTCTCAGGAATCTTCCCTATTATGGTCCGGGGGCAGTGTGATTAATTGCGTTAATTATTTTAACGCGTTATTTCTTGTCAAATTAATTGCACTGAATTAATGTGTTAAATCGACAGCCCTAATATACACACCTAATATACATACACAAATACATAGTGCATATCTAAAAACAAATCTAGCATATAAAGTGCAAGGGAATGAAACTTGTGTAATGGCAGAAGAGGTTGGATGTGTTGGATAAGTATAAAAAAGGTTACACTGTGAATTGCACATAATTATTGTTCAATGGGGCAGTTTTAACTGTTTGTTAGATGGATAGCCTTAAAGAAAAAAATGTTCCTGTGCCTGACAGTTCTGGTGCTCAGAGCTCTGAAGCGTTTGCCAAAAGGCAACAGTTAAAAAAGGTAGTGGGCTAAGTGAGTGGGGTCCAGAATGATTTTTTCAGCCTTTTTCCTTACTCTGGAAGTGTACAGTTCTTGAGGGGAGGGCAGGGGGCAACCAATAATACTCTCAGTAGTCTGACCTGTCCTTTGTAGTCTTCTGATAAATGATTTTGTAGCAGAACCAAACCAGACAGTTACTGAAGTGCAGAGGACAGACTCAATGACTGCTGAGTAGAACTCTATCAGCAGCGCCTGTGGCAGGTTGTACTTCCTCAGCAGGCAAAGGAAGTACAACCTCTGCTGGGCCTTTTTCACAATGGAGTCAATAAGGGCCACCCACTTCAGGTCCTGTGAGATGGTAGTGGCCAGGAATCTGAATGACTCCACTGCTGTGTTGGAGTGTTCCTCCTAAAGTCCACAATCATGTCCACCGATTTGAGCATGTTCAGCTCCAGGTTGTTTTGACTGCATCAGACAGTCAAATTCTGTATGCAGACTCATTGTCATCTTGGATGAGGCCAATAACAGTGGTGTCATCTGAAAACTTCAGGAGCTTGACAAAGGGTTCCTTTGCAATGCAGTCATTGGTGTAGAGGAAGACGAGTAGTGGGGAGAGCACACATCACTGGGGGCACCAGTGCTGATTGTGCAGGTGCTAGAAGTGAATTTTCCCTGTCACACAAGCTGCTGCCTGCCTGTCAGAAAGCTGGTAATCCACTGACAGATAGACATGGGAACAGAGAGTTGGTTTAGTCTGGAGTATAGCTGGGGTGATGGTGATAAAAGCCGAACTGAAGTCCCCAAAAAGGATCCTTGCACATGTCCCTGGTCTGTCCAGATGCTAGGATATGATGCAATCCCATGTTGACTACATCCTCTACAGACCTGTTTGCTTGATAAGCAAATTGAAATGGGTGGGCCAACACCAGTCTCTCAAATGATTTCATGACCACAGACGTCAGGGCAACAGAGTAAGTCATTAAGACAAGTCATTAAGTGATTCCTGTGATTTTTGGTTTCTTTGGGACAGAAATGATGATTGAGCATTTGAAGTAGCATGGGAATTCACACTGCTCCAGTAATCTATTGAAAATCAATGTGATGATGGGGGCCAGCTGGTTAGCACAGGATCTAAGACATGTGGGTGAAATGCCATCTGGGCACTGCGCTTTACCTGTCTTTTGTTTACAGAAGACATGGCACACTTCCTCTTCACAGATCTTAAGTGCAGGTTGAGTAGCAGGAGGGGGGTTTCAGGAGATGTTGGTTTTTCTGTGAAGTGATGGTCAGAGCGGGTGTGGGGTGTGAGATTGGGCCTTCCAAATCTACAGTAGAACACATTCAGGTCGTCAGCCAGTTGTTGGTCCACCACAATGTTGGGGGCAGGAGTCCTGTAATTTGTAATTTGTTTCATACCACTCCACACTGATGCAGGGTCGCTAGCTTCATCTTCTCAGAATATCTTTTTTAGCCACTCTGATTTCCTTATTCAATGTGTTCCTGGCCTGATTGTACAAGACTTTATCCCCACCTCTGTAAGCATCCTCTTTGGCCTGACGAAGCTGCCTGAGCTCTACTGTGAACCATGGTTTGTCGATATTGAATGTTCAATAAGCTTTAGTAGGATCCTCACTGAAACTGATATATGATGTCACAATATCTGTGAGCTCATCCAGGTTGGTGGCTGCAGCCTCAAAAACACTCCAATCAGTGCAGTCAAATCGGGCTTGTAGTTCCAGCTCTGCTTCATTGATCCATCTCTTTACAGTCTTTAATACAGGCTTAGAAGATTTTAGTTTCTGTCTGTAGGTTGGAAGAAATTAACCAGACAGTGATCAGACACTCCTAAAGCTGCTCTAGGGACAGAGCGATATGCATCCTTTATTGTTGTGTAGCAATGACTCAGTATATTTCTGTCTCTGGTTGAACATGTAAAGTGCTTTTTGTATTTGGCCATTTCATTTCATATGATCAGCCAGCTGTTGCAGCGCTGCATTCACACATGCTTTGGAGAGATATAAAGATATAAACACTCACCAGAATAAATGAGGAAAACTCCCACAGCAAGTAGAAAGGGTTACAGTTAATACAGAACATGTCCAAATTAGGACAGCACATCTTATTTAACAATGTTACATCTGTACACCAACTTCATTGCTGTAAAAGCATGTTCCACTACCTCTCGATTTCCCCATTAAATTCGCAATGCGATCTGGTCTGAACAGCTGAAAGCCCAGCAGATGTAATTCACTGTCCGGAATGACTTCACTCAGCCAGGTTTCTGTGAAGCAAAAGTCAGCAGAGGCTGAAAAGTCCTTGTTTGTATGGGTGAGGAGATGTAGTTTGTCCGTTTTGTTAGGCAGAGCATGGAAATTTGCTAGATGAATGCGCGGCAGGTCTGTTCGAAAGCTGCACCGACGTAGCCTAACCAGTGTGCCTGCTTGTCTCCCTCACTTGCGTCTATTGAGAAGCAAAGCTGCGCCTCTGAATAAAATGTCCAGCAAAGTGTCAGAATATTCAAAAACCGGAGTAAGATTTTATGGTTTATGCTGCTAAATGTTCAGCAGTTTGTCCCTGGTAAAACTGATTGGAAAAAGATTACTAAACACAGGAGAAACAAACAAATTACAAAGATTAGCATCGCTCCACACCGAGGCAGCCACGTCATGATATAGGACTTTTTTTAACTGACCATTTTACTTTTTTAAGAGCTTCAGACACAATTATTTTTAACCCTATTAATGGAAAGTGCTGTATAATGTTTTAGTTGTGAATTATATTTTATTGATTACCATTTGGCAATCCCTAGAGGATTAATGGAAGTTCATGTACAGTATGTCTTGGAGAGAATAAAACCACATTCACATTCAAGTTGAATGCTTCAGGCAATGTCAATGTCAGTTGATATAAACAGTATGGCCAGAAAACCAGGGCATACTGTATCACCACATAGCTCACGGAAACAAGGAAAAGCTTCTTTATGTTCATCCGGGTGGGATCCAGGGTGGCCAAACTTGCTCTGGAGGATAAAGACACATAGGGATAACACATCTCAGAACAGGAGGAGTAATATAGCATCAATTCCCTTCTCTATATAGTTTTATTCATTAAAAACAACAATTTTCCAAGATCAGTATACGCAAACAAATTTTAATAAAGACATCTAAAGGTTTACAAATTCTGACCTTAGGCATTTAATGGTAGTACTTCTGTACTTCTAAGGCATTACCTCACAACCCCTCTTTCTTGTTTTCTAGAACTTTTACTGACCTGAAAGTTCACATACAGTCCAGCCATGAAAGATTAAGTTTTTTATGTGCAAGTGAGTTTTTGAAGACACACATCCCATTTCCTCACACATAAATATGTGAGGATGCTGTCGTCTCATGCAGACCCACCGCTGTTTGAATGCTGAAAATGAAAATCGCAAGGCTGGCTGGGAGAGCTGTCTTTTTGTGTGGTAGCTGAACTAGGATTATACCTGCTCACTTGAAATGTGAACAAAGTCTGCTTGATTATCCCTAGATAAGAAATTAATGTTAGATAGAAAAACAGACTTGGTTGGTAAGACTTTAAAGTAACTTTTATTATTAATAAAAAATTATGTTTACTGTCAAGGAATGTTATGTAGCCATCTACAAATCTAGCCTTCAACTTTGATAAAGAATGATCTAACAATACAAGATGCTTAAAACTTACTATCAGCTCCAACTATTAAAGAAAGTCTTCAAGCTATGAATGTGATATATTTAAGAGTGAAGACTGACTTTGAAATGGCATGATTTTGTAACATATATTATTAAATATCTGATGGTTTGACAGGTCATTCTACAGAAACGTCCACTTTTGGTATGGCAAGATGTCTTAAAATTTATTTCTTTTTCTAACATTTAAACTTAGACCACATTATTAGATTACCCTTTGACTTTATGCGTACACATAAATGAGAGCTTAATGATTTTTTTTTTTTTGTGCATGTATTTAAAGACCCCATACACCATTTTTTTGTCACTGGTGTTACCTTACTTCTTTAGCAATATTAAAGGTGTTTATGAAATATTATTGATTGCATCCATAGCAACAAGAGTAACCTCCTCTAGGCTGTGGCATGGACACTCAAACACCCCCTCAGCAGCCTGGCAGAAACAGCTTATGTCCCTGTATTTGAGAATGCAGGGAGAAACGCTAAGGACCTCATGCATTTTCATGGTGCCTTTAATGGTGAATAGGGGCACTTGCTTTAAACCTTCATCCTTCTTCTCAACTTCTTTCTCACTCACATAGTAGAGTTTCACCTTGCTTGTGTCCTTCAGCAGCTGGAAAAAGCTCTGTGCATCCGGAATATCTTTCCCTTGACGAACTAATGCGTCAGCTGTTCTCTTCAGTGCAGCCCCCACTCCATCTGGTGAACCCTTACCATGACTTGCCTCAAAGAAGTTCCATGTCACAGTCGAGAAACCCCTCTGGTGTGGTTCCGTGGATATGATGTAAAAGTTTAAGCGGTTTTTGTATTGGGTGGCAGGGCCATCACTAAAAAAGTGAAGGTTTTGGACATCAGTGTGGTCCTTTTTCAGGAAATTAAGAATTGGATCCAAATGAGCCCATATAGCTGGTGGGTCATGCCTTCTACTGGGGGAGATGGTGCAGAAGGGCAAGGGGGCCTGGTTTGCCAGATAAAGCACTCCAGTGTGGAGGGTCGCCTGCTGATGTGACCCCCAAAGTGGACTGACTGGATTTCATTGGAGTATTCACAAGAATAGTTCTTGCTGAAATCGACGTGGATTAGGCAGTCTTTGGCAGTGAGGCTCTCTCTGAGATTCCTGTACTCGCTGTACTGCCAGCGAATATTAAAAATGTGTCTCCTGAATATAAAGAGTCGGTCCTGGAATTGTGCCACAAGCTCATCCTCCTGTATTGGGGTATCTTTTTTGACAGTGATTGTACTCACTCTTGTCTCTCCACCTTGCAGTGAGATGTTCACCTTCTCCTGGCACCATTGACTCAGAGTCACCACCCTACTTGAAGACCTGTTTAAGGTGTGTGTGTGAGTGAGTGAGAGAGAGAGAGAGAGAGTGTGTGTGTGTGTGTGTGTGTGTGTGTGTGTGTGTGTGTGTGTGTGTGTGAGTGAGTGAGTGAGTGAGTGTATGTGGAGGTACTGTATGCTATGCACCATTTATTTCTGTATTTGTAACAGTTTGTACCTTAAAACGCTGGGTGATCTATCTGGTGATGGTGGGGGGGGGGGTCAATGCTTTGCCTGCATCTTTGCTGACGGACCCTCCATGCCTTTCGCTCATATCTCTTCTCCCTTTCTCTCAAATCACTTATTCTCTTTCTTTTTTGTGTGTCAATGTCACTGACATAGCTCTGTTTTCTTTTCTGCAAATACTCTGCTCTGCGTTCAGGATCAGCATCCCATGCTTTCTGTATAGTCGCTGTTTCTCAGCTGCACTCAGTTTAGCCATACCCTCAATTTAGAAATACCTGACCAAAGGAGGATTAACAGTGATAAAGTAAAGTTAGAATCACACAATTTTAGTGCTAAATGAATAGCTTTGAACAAAGTTTATCTATAAAAGGGAGTCACTGGTGTTACTGATCTTCACTGGTGTTACCCATAAGGAAGGTAACACCAGTGACAGTAACACAAGTGACAATTTTCATGAAAACTGAATTTTACAATATGGCTGCTGCAAGGTATCAAACCACATGTTGTCAATCATGGTATACTCACTAAATTAAGTAGTTTAATCCATTTGTATTCTAGTTTTTTACAATTCCCAAACAATAAAGGAGGTCATACCAGTGACTTCAACTAAAAGCTTCATATAAAATCATGAGATAAATTAGAAGATTTCTGATAACTGAAAAGAGACAGCGGACTAACCATGGGCTTCTCTTCATAGATCTCCAGGAAATTGGAAGAAGGAAGTCAAGTGATTTCATCAGTGTGATTTTTATTTAAAAATAAGAGCTTTTTTGTTAAACGGTAACACCAGTGACACAACTCCAGGGGACCACTACTTTCATTATATATTTTATAATATTTTTTTAGCATTTTGTTTTTTTATGTAATTTACATCATATATTTGATAGTTATGGACACATTATTGTATTTTAAATGGAAGAAAACACTGTTTTTGTCCTCAAAATAAAGCATTTTCCCTCTGTACATGACTGTGGGGACAAGCACTTCTGTGGTGCTTGGAATTCGAATTAATTAATAAAAATCAAATATTGCCACATTGATGGCTCAAGAAGGTGTAATTGTTCAAATAACATATTGTTTCATTTTAAAATATAAAGAAATTGTAACCCTAAAGTATTTTTCAAGTGTAATATTTCTGTAAAGGCTAGGGACAGAAAAATTGACATTTCCGTAGAATGACCCAGCTGTGAAACCTTAAAAACAAAAATTATCTATATTTTTTTTCCTTCAGTAAGGGTTATTATAATGATGTTTATATAATTTATTTGGGTTGAGTTATCGTCTGAAAACATTTGGTTTAAGGGGTAATGTCATGCAAATGGGAAGGATGAGACAAGAGTGTGTGGATCCAAATGCAGGATTATTTATAATACTCAGAAGATGACAGCATTATGAAAATAAATCACTTGAGCAAAATGGAAATCAAATGAAACAGCAGTTTGCTGGCTAAATATGTATGTAACATTAACATTCACACAAACAAACAAGAACCAACAATGAGTGAAGGAAACAAGAGGGTATATATTCACAGATGAATAATGAGGGAACAGGGAACAGCTGTGGAAGATGGAGTGCATGTGAGTGTAATCAAAAGGGTGCATACTGGAATATGAAGTTCAAGAACAAGGGGAAACCTAAACAGTCACAGAAACTGAACTGAAGATGAGGTAAAAAACACAAGGCAGTTTGTGACAGGTAGAGAGTGATAAAATGTCATAATTTTGATTAAATAAATCAAATAAATTAAATTAAATGTAATGTTTGTGTTCAGATCATTGTAGTGTTAATGTCTGATTAATTTGAAAGTGGAAAAGTTGCTATTTTTAAGATTCAAGTCATAAAAAAATGTTTGAATTTATTTAATCCCATATCTCAAGATCTCAATCAGTGACTGTTCTATTAAACATCATATAAAGTTTTTAAAGACTTACAGTGTCAATCAAACAAACAGACAGAGCCACATTTCGATAATGAAATCAGCTGAAAGACAGTCATTCTGTCTGTAATTCAACATAGTAAATAATCTCAAACATATTGACTTAAATGGTGATTGGATTGGTTTCACCTGTGAAATTACCCTTGATTTGAAATTACCCTAACCAGCAAGTCGTGTACTGTTAGCAATGGTAATTCTCTGCAGGGGGCCGAAGAGACAGTACCGTCCACATAACAACTCAGCACATAAGCACAGCACCATTATGGTGCATTTCTTCTTCATGGTCTTTGTTTTCCCAATCAATGACATGAGGAAAAAAAAAAGGCTTGATGCATGGATTTACATTATGGATATTTCCAGGGGCATTGCTAGACATAAAGCTCTACTGGGGCACAGTCCCCCATTACTCACTGCGATCACACTCAGGCAGCGTTTTATGAATGGTTCATGTTCTCAGTGCAAGAACATAACCATGGCCACTTTGCGGTCGCGCTTTCTTTTGTCATGAGAGAAAGCCACTTCAGCCGCCCCCCGCATTGTTCCTTCTTCCCACGGGATTGAAGTCGACCCGGCTGGCGATGACGGCGATTTGGGGATGACCATGGGCTCGGTTTCGCCGGGTAAATCCCCACGAACCACCCACCCCCCAGCACACTTGTTTGCTTCCGTCCGAGCTCGGGAAGAGAGCGGCTCGCTTCCCTGCCAGCCGGCATTTTCCCTTGAGCTCCCGGAATTGGATGACGACATCGCCGCTGCATCGGAGAGCGTCACAGCGGCGTCTGATGCTGATGGCTCGCCTGGGCTGCCACCTTCGGGTCTGCTCGCCCAGTCTGAGGCTGATTTGCAGATGTCCGCTATGCTTTCCCGGGCCGCCGCGAGCGCGAGGCTGGACTGGAGATCTCCGTCCCCCCCTCTCGGATACTCGATCGGTTCCTCGGGTCACGGTGCCGCTTATACCCACGCCCCCCCTTGGTTCCCGGAAGTCCATGACGAGCCAACGCGGTCGGAACCGCCCTCCGCTTGTCCGCTCTCACTACCCTGGATGGCGGAACACCGCCACCTGGCAGGACTGAACGGTACTCCTCTCCAGAGCCGTAGAATGATGTCATCACTGACCTCAAAAGTCTACAGCACCACTGGACAGGCCGCCTCCACCCTGCATGCCATGGCTCTCCTGCAAATTCACTAAGCCAAGGCAATCAAAGATCTGCACCTGGGTAGTTCCAACCCCGATGTGCTGCAGGAACTGCGCTCTGCTCCAACCTCGCTCTCAGAGCTACGAAGGTCACGGCGCAGGCACTCGGGTGGACGATGGCCACACTCGTGGTCCAGGAGCACCACCTCTGGCTGAACACGGTCGAGGTACATGGCGTTGACAAGTCACGATTTCTCAAAGCCCCCGCCTCCCAGCTCGGCCTCTTCGGCGACACCATCGAAGACTTTGCCCAGCAGTTCTCGGTTGTGAGGAAGCAGATCGGGACAGTTTCTCACATCATGCCTCGGCGCCACCCAGTCAGCGCGCCTGCGCCCTGCCTGCTCGCCGAGGGCGTCCCCCCCTGCGAGGAGAAAGCAACAACAGGTAGCTCCGCAACCAGGGCTCAGCTCTCAGCCGCAGCTTCGAGCACCTCGCAGGCGGCGTACGCCCCCCGTCTCCAGGACCCCCTCTCGGACCAGAAAAGCTCAGAAGCGCTCCTGAGATGGACACCCCAGGCAGTCGGATGTTCGCTCCGGAGATGGTACCGGCGCCCCGCCCGGTACGTCAAAAGTGATCGTCCCCTTAGTCCCCCTCGCACGGAGTTTGGATGCACGGTTATCGCTTCCCAACCCGTTGTGCTGGTTGTCCAGGGCCATCCGACTCAGCTACGCGATTCAGTTCGCCCGGCTCCTGCCTCGTTTAAGCGGTATTCGCTCCACTCTAGTGTGCGGCCAACAAGCCAGTGCCTTCCGATTTTTACACTGCTCCTCAAGGACGCGATAGAGCCCATCCCTCCAGCCGAGATGAAGAAGGGTCTCTACAGCCCTTACTTCATCGTACCCAAAAAAAAGCGGCGGGTTGCGACCAATCTTGGACTTGCGAGTTCTCAAGCGGGCACTGCCCAGACTCCCTTTCAAAATGCTCATGCAGAAGCAGATTCTTGCCTGCGTTCGACAGCTAGATTGGTTCGCGGCGGTAGACCTGAAGGACGCGTACTTCCACATCTCTATTTTGCCGCAACACCGACCCTTCTTACGGTTCGCGTTCGACGGCCAGGCATATCAGTACAAGGTCCTCCCCTTCGGCCTGTCCCTGTCCCCTTGCGTCTTTACCAAGGTCGCAGAGGCCACTCTTGCCCCCCTAAGGGAAGTGGGCATCCACATACTCAACTACCTCGAGGACTGGCTCATCCTGGCCCACTCTCGAGAGTTACTATGCGCTCACAGGGATCAGGTGCTCAGGCACCTCAGCCGTTTAGGGCTTCAGGTCAACTGGGAAAAGAGCAAGCTTGCCCCGGTTCAGAGCATCTTTTTTCTCGGTATGGAGTTAGACTCGGTCTCAATGACAGCGCGTCTCACCAACGAGCCTGGCACAGCGGTCCTCTAAAACAATTCCAGAGGCTCCTGGGGCATATGGCATCCTCAGCCGCGGTCGCGTCGCTCGGGTTGATGCATATGAGACCGCTACAGCACTGGTTACAGACTCGAGTCACGAGATGGGCATGGCGCCATGGCACGCATCGTGTGACAATTACCCCTGCCTGCCATCAGACTTTCAACCCGTGGACAGACCTCTGCTTCCTGCAGGCCGGCGTTCCCTTGCAGCAGGTGTCCAGATGTGTAGTGGTAACCACAGATGCCTCTCGACTGGGTTGGGGTGCCGTGCCAACGGGCACGCTGCCGCTGGCACCTGGAAAGGTCCCCGGCAGCATTGGCACATCAATTGCCTAGAGTTGATGGCTGTTATTCTTGCTCTACGGAGGTTTATTCCACTAATCCGAGGCAAGCACGTTCTGATTTGCTCAGACAGCACCGCGACGGTAGCATACATAAATTGCCAGGGCGGCGTGCGCTCTCGTCATATGTCACAACTCGCCCGCCATCTCCTCTGGAGTCAGCCGCGACTCAGGTCGCTGCTCGCCACTCATATCCCTGGCAACCGCAACACGACAGCAGACGCTCTGTCGTGACAGGTTTCGCCCAGCGGAGAGTGGAGGCTCCACCCCCAGGTGGTCCAGCTCATTTGGGACAGATTCGGCAAGGCACAAGTAGACCTCTTTGCCTCCCAGGACAACTCCCATTGGCCGCTCTGGTATTCCCTGACGGACGCTCCCCTCGGGACAGATGCGCTGGCACACAGCTGGCCCCGGGGGCTGCGCAAGTACGCATTTCCCCCAGTGAGCCTTCTTGCATTGGTGCTGTGCAAGATCAGGGAGGACGAGGAACAGGTCGCCTTGGTGGCCCCTTACTGGCCCACCCGCACCTGGTTTTTGGAACTCACGCTCCTCAAGACAGCCCCTCCCTGGAAAAACCCCTGAGGAAGGACCTTCTTTCTCAGGGACGGGGCACCCTCTGGCATCCGCGCCCAGACCTCTGGAATCTCCATGTCTGGCCCCTGGACGGGACTCAGAAGATCTAGTAAATCTACCACCTGCTGTCGTAGATACGATCAATCAGGCCAGAGCTCCCTCAACCAGGCAACTCTACGCACTAAAGTGGCGTTTGTTCGCGAATTGGTGTTCTTCCCGAGCTGAAGACCCACAGAGATGTGCAGTTCGGTCAGTGCTTCTATTCCTGCAGGAGAGACTGGAGGGGAGGCTGTCCCCCTCCACCTTGAAGGTGTATGTAGCTGCTATCGCAGCCCACCACGACGCAGTAGATGGCAAGTCCCTTGGGAAGCACGACTTGATTATCAGGTTCCTGAAAGGCGCCCGGAGACTACACCCTACAACCTGTTTCCCTCTTGGGATCTCTCAGTGGTCCTTCCGAGCCTTCAGAGACCACAATTTGAGCTGCTTGATTCAGTCGAGCTCCAGGCCCTATCCCTGAAGACGGCCCTCCTGATCGCGTTAGCCTCAATCAAGAGGGTAGGAGACCTGCAAGCGTTCTCTGTCAGCGACTCTTGCCTGGAGTTCGGTCCGGCACTTTCTCACATTATCCTGAGACCCCGACCAGGCTATGTGCCCAAGGTTCCCACGACCCCTTTCAGGGACCAGGTCATGAACCTGCAAGCACTGCCTCGGGAGGAGGCAGACCCAGCCCTTTCGTTGCTGTGTCCGGTGCGTGCTTTGTGTACCTATGTGGACCGCACGCAGAGCTTTAGATACTCTGAGCAGCTCTTTGTCTGCTTTGGCAGACGGCGGAAAGGGAACGCCGTCTCCAAACAAAGGCTAGCCCACTGGGTCGTTGATGCTATTGCCTATCACGCCCGCGGTACGGTCCCCCCTGCAGGTCCGAGCACACTCCACTAGAAGTGTGGCGTCCTTGTGGGCACTAAGCCACGGCACCTCCCTAGCAGACATCTGCAGAGCAGCGGGCTGGGCAACACTCAATACCTTTGCCAGATTTTTCAATCTAAGGGTTGAGTCGGTCTCGTCCTGTGTTTTGTCAGGTCCGAGCCGGTAGAACTCGGTAATGCGGCACAACCGACCTGGTGTTCCGCTTGCATCTTGCGCCCTTCACCAATGTGATCCAGTGCGCCTTCTGTCCCAGGTCAGCCACTGAGTGTCGCCGCCTGGATACTTTTTCCTCCCTAGCCTTCTGGCCCGCGAATTCAGCAGAGCAACTCGCGGCCAGACCCAGTACGAGTCTTAGGGCTCTGTACTGGGGTCGGGCTCCACGGGCATAGTTCCCTCTTCAGGCTAACTCCCCGTGATGTATTCTCCGCGGTACGGTCCCCCTCTTGGCGGACCCGCGTTTCCCTCAGGCAGCCCCGCTGCCTCGGCCCCGTGTCTGTAGAGTGCCCCCTTCATTAGGCTGGACCTACCACCGCGCCGTTTCCCACGTCTGGCTTCACAACCCTTGTGGTGTATTTGCCATACATTACCTCCCCCTGGTCTGGGCAGGGTATGGCCTCTGCAGGGTCTTCCCCTCCTGAAAGAATAGGAAATCTGCAGGCCGGACAGCTACCTTTCCTCTGGTCCTGCCTCAGCGCCCGGCACACCGGCGCCGATGAGTTTTGAAGACGCCTCCTTAGGCCTCTTCCTCAGTCTCTAAGCCGCCGTCCATCTAAGCCGCCGTCCATCGCCAAATCCAAACTGAGTTGGTTACTGAGTTACTCAATTTACAAAGTTCTTTCCTCTCAACCGATAAGACAGCAAGATGGTGAAGCCTGTCTTGTCCCATTGTGCACCTCAGCCAAGTGTGGAGCCATCTCAGCACACTGAATGACCGCTCACAACTACAGCAATTGACTGGGATTGCCAGAGAGATCTGCATTACCTGTGTCAAGGTTGGGAACATGACTATCCAGCAAGTTGAAAATACATTGTATATCCTTAATTGGAAGGATTTCCTTTTTGTGAGCCAGATAGTTTTTTGGCCACCTAAATCTCCTCCAATTTTAGATCAACATTTTAATGATCTGCCAGACCTTGGAGGTGCTCCTCACAAAGACAGCTATCTTATCCAGGATTACATGCCTGAACACCTCTCAAAATTTGGCCGTTAAGAGATGAAAAACTTTGATCCATCTCAGCCACCACTGCAAGACAAGGTAGAAACAGGTTTCTTTTGCATTACTGAGGTCATTCACTGCTCCACAACTAGAGTCCACTACATAAAACTCCAAGCATTTCTGCTTCTGCCTTTGTCTAGTAGCAGCACATGGCTCTGGGATCTGATTTGCTGCACAAATGGTCCTGACAGTATCATACAGCATAGTAGACTTCTGCTCTATGCGCATCTGTTGTAGAGTGTCACATGCAGCTCCTTTGTACTCCGAAGCCTTAGCAAGTTCTTTTGTTTCACTTTGCAGATATTTGTGCAGGTTATCTGCTACAGACATAAAAGTCTTAAACATCATCAATAAGTATACTGTGGAGAATCTGCTAAGTTTTGGCCTGGAGTCCTACTGCCTGTAACGAAGGACAGGCGAGGAGTGAGGATCTAAATGCAGTTTTAATGGGAAAACAAAAGATGAACAGGATAACTAAAAGACAGGGAACAAATGAAACAACCACGATGGGAAAACCAAAATATAAACAAGAGAAATCCACGAAGTGCACGGGCAGGAATACATTCAAAACCAGACATTACATTTAACAACTGACAAAGACTGATAAAACAACAGGGCTTTAAATACACAAGGGATGATGACTAAATTAACCACAGGTGAGGACAATAAAGGAACAGCTGGCAGTGATGAGGGCAGGGAATTATGGGAAATGTAGTCCGGGACAGATGGCAAGGGAGAAACACAGGGCAGACAACAGGGAATCGTGACACTGCCATGGAGTTGTTTATGCTGGAGAGACACTGAATAACAGCAGGGAGATTCTCTAAGATGGCATTTACAGACCACAAATGGCTTGACCAGCAGGTCTTTGAAAGCTGCTCAAGTTCAGATGGCTGTAACCCCAGCTGATTTTGAACATCTCTGAATTTGTGATAATTTACAAGTGAAACACTGAACAATGAGTACACACTCTGTAGCAGGTCAAATAGATCCCTGGCCTCTGGTATGGCCTGACAGGTGTTACATAGAACTAGGTTGAGCTGATGTGCATAGCAGTGCACATAAACGGCCTCTGGATGGTTTGTTTTAAATCTGGATTGTACACCACCTACAGCCCCACTCATAACTGTCGCACCATCATATGATTGTGCTACACACTTAAGCTCATCAATGCCATGATGCACTAGCTGCACTTCTATAGCAGTAGTAATGCATTCTGCATACATTTTTTTTAGTGTTGTTACTGCAAGCAAGCACTCCTTCACTGTATCTTCTTTAACATAGCGGACACATATGACCATCTGTTCAGTATTGCCATCTCTGGCTTAACCTGCAATAATTAAGACTATCCCTGCCTCTTTTACCTCCCTGACAATATTTGCTGTAACCTCTTCAGCACAGCACTCAATTATCTCATTTTGAGATGCAGGTGATCAGTAAGTGCTGTGTGAAGGTGCTGAATAGGATTGCAAAAAATGGTCAAACTGTTTAAGGAGTTTCAAACACTCCAGAAAATTTCCATGGTTGTGGCTGGAGCTTCCCTCATCATGACTATGGAAGGGAATATTTTGCTTGGCCAGGAATTGTGTCACAGCCACAATATGGGTGAGGTACTCCTGTCTGTCTTTTATTTCAGTCTCATTTTCAGAGTGCAATTGTTCAAATTACACTGCCATGAACAGCACTGGCTTTAAAGCTGTTCCAAGAAAGCATGCTTGCTTTATGGGCAGGTGTTTTCTTGTGCTCTCTATAGAGATCCAGAGCTTTTTTTCCAATTTGTTAGCCCAGTGCTAACAAAGGTGTCATATTTCATGTTTTTACCAAACATCCTACATGAAAAACCAAAAGCGGCATCTCTACATATAGAATATTCCAACCAGGGAAAGCTCTCAAACCAGTTTGAATTAAAAGATCACTTTTTTAACCCAACGTTGTGCTGGGGGTATTGGGACACCGACAACTTAACCTGTTTTGGGCCACAATTATTTTCCCCCAGGTCACTAATGTTTCCCTCTACATTGTGACCAGTGTTGTTTGCCCTGTCTAATGTTCTCTGCTTCTACTGTGTTCATATCTCCCTTAGTTTCCTCTCCATGGCTCTCCTGTCTTTTGCCTGTCTCTCGCCTGTCCTTCGCTACTCTCTCGCTTCCCTGCGCCTACGACTGTTCATCCAGCTCCATCTCTCCTCCTCCTCCACCTCTAGGGTCTCAGACATCAGATGAAAAGCCATCAGGCCTCAGGAAAACCTCTGTCAAATAAGTTTATGCAATTGCATTATCCAGCGTCAGGCAAAACAGCCTCAGACGAAACAGCTTTACACCAAAAGGTCTCAGAATGAGCAGAGAGTTGCTAGGTAAGCGTTGGTAGCTAAACTGGCTAAGTTTGGTTGCTAGCTTGTGAAACTAGCTGAGCTATCTCTAACTTTATAAATGCCGAAGTGCTGTTTCTATAAATTAATAACTAGCTACCTAACATAACTGGTCTAAGTTTAAACTGATGTTTGAAACTCATTAAGTTTACAATGCGGTAAAGTTAGTTTTATTAGGGTGACCATATGTCCTCTTTTTCCCGGACATGTCCTCTTTTTCGGAACTTAAAAAGCATCCGGCTGGGATTTAAAAATTTGAAATTTCTAAATAAAATGTCAGGGATACGGCTTTAGTTGCATTAGGATGTGCATCTGGTCTAATACGTTCCTCTGCGATCGCGCCAAACTTGAAGAATTATTTGCACACTTGTACTGCTGAAAATATTTGTTAGAAAATTCAATGACTTTTCCAAACCGTTCAGTGTTAACTTGTTTTTCCATGACTTTTCCAGGCCTAGAAAACACAATTTCTAAATTCCATGACATTTCCAGGATTTTCGTACAAACCCTGAGTGCTTTTTATACAGATATTTGTCTAAAAAGTACTGAATGTGTACTCTCAAAAACAAGTCTTGTGGTGTATAAAGAATAATATTCTGAGTGTTTTACAGTTGGTTTTATGTCTCTTTGTCAGACGGTCATTGAGTTTAATGGAATTAGAATATTACAAACATTTACACTGCTATATTTATTTGAAAAAATAAAGAATGTAAATTCCACAAACAGAACCTTAACATTTCATATTTGCTGTGATGTCATACTATCAAATGGTTAAATTGTTTAATTGATTTATAGGGGTAATACATTTGATATGAAAAATAAATCTCTTTTCTAAAAATTCAGCTAGGCAAAGAAA
The DNA here is from genome assembly GCA_032164185.1 of Moxostoma hubbsi. Classification (NCBI taxonomy): domain Eukaryota; kingdom Metazoa; phylum Chordata; class Actinopteri; order Cypriniformes; family Catostomidae; genus Moxostoma; species Moxostoma hubbsi. The sequence continues at coordinate 120,116 of JAVLUX010000186.1, read as the reverse complement.
ACCTATTCATGCATTTCAAAGTTGGTTTGTCTTGAAAATGTGATTTGCACGGAGAGTTTAATGTGTATTGTCACGAATGTCAAGTTTAATTGCAACAACAACTCAAAACAAGCCAAACTATAGTCCTTTTTAGTCGCTAGGTAATAAGCATACAGCAGCCATAGTTCCCGGCAATTGTTTATGTAGTGTCCTTGACTAGCGCTAGCAAATTAAATTAATTTCATATCCAAATGATCGATAATTGTTATCGTACACAATCAAAGACAGTACTACTGAACACAATTTTTATTTTATTTTAGACTTGATAGCATTTTTTTCTGAGACTTAATGCTTTTTCATCTGATTTCTGAGACCTGACTGTGACGTCTGAGGATGTAGTTTGTTTATCAAGTCTTACCTCCCTCAAACTCATCTCTCCTTTCTGCTTTCCTGTCCCTGCTTCGTCCAAAGAATTTTCTGATGTCCATCTACAGGAGCCTATAATGTTTGAGTTAAAATAAGATCATCGGTATTATTTAGAAACGTACTTTTAGTTTCGTCATGTTTTCATTGCCTACCTCAATTCTGACTTGCATACCAACACCTGTACTACTGTGTGCGTGCTGCAGTGGCTAACTGGCTATTATAGCAAGCACACAGGAGCGCACCACGCAGACATAGATTTCTGTGCTCCCACATTTGTGATTTTGATTTTATATTTTCTAATATCATAGTGTCTAGTTGCTCAATTTGTTCTAATGTAATTTCGTATTTCAAATATTATTTATTTATTTATTTTTTTAATCCTATTGTATACATAATATAATTCAGGTGCTGCATGCTGATTCATCAATACAGTGTTTCAATTACTGTGCTAAAGTACACAAAATAGAAACAGCTGTGACTGTGCAGCACCCATAAACTGATCGTTATTTTTGTTTCATTGCAACATTCAGTCGACGTTGATATATCAGGGACTATTTCTGCAGAAATTTTTAACTTTTGTTTGATAAAATAAACTTTTAATAAAAATGTGTGTGTCTTTTAGTATTTGTATTAAATACTGTAATAACAGTTTTCTAAAAAGCAATAAGGCATTCAAGGCTGTGCTATGTATGGTACAATGCAAATATAGGAATTCCTTAAGGGATTGCAGGCAATCCACTGTGTTGTGCCTAACAATACATTTAGGCATGATTGCATTCACAATATAGAAGGACCTCTTGTGCCATATTGCTTAAGTAAAGATAAAATAGACAGTGTGTGTACCATTCCATCCTGTGGCTAATATCAAATGCCCTTGCTGCCTGTTTGGATGAGTCCTAAATAGGACCTCTATTCCAGCTCATCTGCAGAACACTACAGAACAATTCATAGATTCTCCTTTTACTTCCCATCAAAAGCTTCTTTTAACTCTAATGACTCAATGTCAGACATGGAAGAGAGGGCCCCTCCATTTGGAGTTTAATTTTGAAGTGAGTTCGGTACGTGTCCATTTTCTTGACATGTGGGTTCAGAAAAATTAAGAGAGTCTCATTACTACCTTATTTACAAAAGACACTGACAGAAATACTCTTTTGCCTCCAGTTTTCACCATGCTCCTCTAAAAAAGGGTCCTCATTAAAAGTCAGTTTTATAGAATGAGGAGCCAGGATAGTGTGCAGGATTTTTGCTACCTCAAAACCTTTCAACTTTGCTACCTCAAACATCTTTGACATGTTTATTGCCCTTATCTGTGTCAATTAAATTGTATAACATAATCGATTGAGGTCCAATTAAATTGTAAATGAATTCAAAATTAAATATTTTAAACCCATAAGACCCAGACTACAATTGTAAAAGAGGAATGTGATAAAAGATTGTGTTCATTGTGTGTTTACCGTGCATATAGCTACTGTCAGTCAATAAACATCTTTATGAAGATGAGCACAACAAAATATTAAGCACAAACTTTATTGCGACATTATAAACGGGTATAAACAGCAGGTTGGTGTGAAAAAAAAAAAAAAAAATAATAATATATATATATATATATATATATATATATATATATATATATATATATATATATTCATTTTCATTTGAAAGAGACACTTTTGTAATACACATAAGTAATACACAACACTACCATTATTACTTTAAACACTACCATTTGTTCCACAAAAGTGTGCTCGCTTGCCTTATCTGTATCATTAGCTGACCTTTCTTCTGATACTCCGCCTTTTCTCGATCATACCCAAGTAATTATTTTAATAAAAATAAAATATTGGGGGGCCTGTGTTGCTCAGCAAGTATTGATGCTGACTACTAACCTTGGAGTCACGAGTTTGAATCCAGGGTGTGCTTAGTGACTCCAGCCAGGTCTCCTAAGCAACCAAATTGACCCGGTTGCTAGTGTAGAGTCACATGGGGTAACCTCCTTGTGGTTGCGATTAGTGGTTCTCACTCTCAATGGAGCACGTGGTAAGTTGTGCGTGGATATTGGAGAATAGCATTAGCCTCCACATGCTGTGAGTCTCCACGGTGCCATGCACAGTTAGCCATCTGATAAGATGCATGGATTGACTCTCTCAGAAGCGGAGGCAACAGAGACTTGTCCTCCGCCACCCAGATTGAGGTGAGTAACTGCGCCATCATGAGGGCCTAGTAAGTAGTGGGAATTGGGCATGCCAAAAGAATAAAGAAAATAAAGAAAAAAAGAAAAAGAAAATATTTAAAGATGATCATACAGTGTTTTTAAAATGAATGTGATATAACTGACAGGGGATGTGTGTTTTCTTGAGTTTAAGATCTGGTAAGTCATTGACTCCCATCCTGGACACGTATTACTGTGCACGCTCAGACAGGGCCACGTTCAGCATTTCACAGCAATAGTGAACGAGCCACCATTAACTTCTGATATGCTTTGTATCCATTTCTTATTCACAGGATTCACAGATCCAATAATATCATGTAAACTGCTCATACCGTCGTCCAATGAAAGGCCGTCTTACATAATCTTCGATTTCCACATGGGAGAGGGTGTGTGTCTTATAACTGAATCGAAAGTCCATTGGTTGCTCTCACGAGTCAACAGTCCAATGGCATATTTTAACTCGAATCTCAATTGAAGAAAGAAAAAAATAGGAAAAAGAAAAGCCATTGGCAAATGCATGAGGAAAAGCAAATGGCAAATTAATTGAGAAAAATTCTTAGTAGTAGTTTCTCAATTTAAAAGGTGTTTTTAAAGTGCATTAAAAAGAACATTTAAAAGACTCATTAATCTATTCATTTATTGCTACATTTAATGACATTTTAAACATGAAATAACTATGATTTATTAATGCACAATTTTATTGTTAAATATAATGACATTTTTAAACATTAATTAAATAAACACATTTAAATGTGTCTATTTATTTGTCCATTTATAAATTGGTTAATTTATTAATATTTTTATTTGCAAATTAAAAGATTGATAATTTATTCCTTCATTCTTTTGTAAATGGCATTCCTGGGCTTCCATAATCCAACATATTGCATATGAAAATATTAAACTGTTCATCTCAAGAACAACAGTTAATACTCACTCTCTGTATACACCAGACACAAGAGTCGCATCGCATCAAAAGCTATAGAACCCATTATAATCAATGATGCTGTCTACCATGGAAGAGCGCGCTGTGGTGTGTTGCATTGCGCCAACAGTAAACTGATGTCCTGTTCCATTTTGCGCTGCACGCAGTGGCGAAGCTAATGCCAACAACACAAATAAATGGTTTAGAAAGTCTGTTCCGACGCGCCGTGTAGACGTTGTGCCACGTTATCGGACCTGCCCGGTGTCAGCACCAGAATGACAGTATCACACAGTAATGACATATGAAATATTCATGAATTAATCTGTTTACCCATGGTTTTTGTGCTCGCATCAATGTGTTTTTAACTGCATCATCCTTCAATAACTGTTCGTTTGCAAAGCTTGAATTGACTGGTATGTTATAAGCTGAACATACAATCCACTCTAAAATACACTTAAGACCCATCAACATTCCTTCATGGTTTCATACACCAACAATTAAAAATAGTGCAGATGATTGAAATAACATGTCCATGGTGCATTTGTGCTGAATAACATAAATCAATATAAATCCTTGTCTTTCGTTTTTGGTGGGCTTTTTGCTCCTTTAGTGTGTAGCCTATAGAGACAGGGAATTATTGAGGGGGAGATGTAGACACATTAATCATTAATTCTTTTAATCATTTGACACCACAATTACAAAAATACTTAAAGTGGTAGTTCACCCATAAACGTCTAGTTTACTAGTGTAACCCCCATTCCTTGATGGAGGGAACAAGACGTTGTGTCAATTGTAGTGACACAAGGGGCTTCTTTTGGGAGCCTCGGATACCTCTGAATATGAAAAAGACCAATGCCAAATTGGCGAACAGAATTTGCATGTCCCGCCCCAGGACATACAGGTATAAAAGGTGGGGATCGTGCATCTGTTCAATCAGGTTCTGCACTGAGGAGCCGAGAATAAGGTTCGCCATTACAGTGGCTTGGTACATTGTTGTGGCAAGGGTACACATCTTGTTCCCTCCATCAGGAAACGGGGGGTTACACTAGCAACCTAGATATTCCCCCTTCTGTCACTCACTCGAAGTTGTGTCGATTGTAGTGACACAAGAGGTCCCTACTCAATAGCGGCACCTACACTGAACTGTGTTATGTGATCTGCTGATGCTGATGCTGGTGCAGCATGCTGTAGCATGCCAAGGAGCAAGGGTATCAGACTGAATGCGCCATATTGTTTTTTTAGGTTCCAAATCAAATCAAATCAAAATCAAATCACTTTATTGTCACACTACTGTGTACACGAGTGCAACAGCAGGTGAAATTCTTGTGTGCAGTTCCGAGCAACATAGCAGTAATGACAGTGACGAGACATAAACCACTTTACAATAAACAACATATTACACAAAACAATTTACATAACAAACTTACACAACAATTTACATAACAAATGTACACATACCTACACAACAATTTACATAACAAATGTACACAATACACACAATGTAGAATACACACACTAGATACGGGTATAAATATATATATATATATACACTAACTGAATTGGGAGAATATATTGACAGAATGAGGATTTATAAAGTGCAGTGCTGATTGTAGATCGTGAGAGATCATGTGTTCAAAAGTCTTATTGCTTGTGGGAAGAAGCTGTCATGTAGTCGGGTGGTGCGGGTCCTGATGCTGCGATACCGCCTGCCTGATGGAAGCAGTGAGAGCAGCCCATGACTCGGGTGGCTGGAGTCTTTGATAATCCTCCGAGCTTTCTTCACACACCGTCTGTTATATATATCCTGGAGGGAGGGAAGCTCACCTCCGATGATGTTTTTGGCCGTTCGCACCACCCTTTGCAGGTCTTTGCGGTTGTGGGCGGTGCTATTGCCGTACCAGGCGGTGATGCAGCCAGTCAGGATGCTCTCTACGGTGCTGGTGTAGAACCGTGTGAGGATGTGATGGTTCATTCCAAACTTCCTCAGCCGTCTCAGGAAGAAGAGGCGCTGGTGAGCCTTCTTCACAACGGCCTCAGTGTGGACGGACCATGTGAGTTCCTCAGTAATGTGGACACCGAGGAACTTGAAGCTGCTGACTCTCTCCACCGGTGCTCCATTAATGGTGATGGGGCTGTGTTCTCTGTCTTTCTTCCTGAAGTCCACCACAAGCTCCTTGGTTTTTCTGACGTTGAGGGAGAGGTTGTGCTCCTGACACCAGCGTGTCAGAGTGTGCACCTCCTCTCTGTAGGCTGTTTCATTCATCATTCCCAGCATCCGAGCAAGGTTTTCCCTTGAGGGGTGGGAACAAGAGACATGACAAGCATGGGAGCGGGCTGCGCCAGCTGCGGTCATTTCTCTCTCTTTGTTTCTCCTCATAGAGTGGTAGATGCGGCAGGGGCCATCTAGCTATAACACGCATCGGGGAAGGCGTTCTTTTCCAGTCCTATTCTTTCAGGCGAAAAAGACCCCGCGGAGACCACATCATGTCCAGGCTGCCAACCCAGGCTGGCAAATACGTCACATGGGTCTGTTATGCAAAACATGGAAGTGGTGTGGTGGTAGGGCCTACCTAATGAGGGAGGAGCTCTACAAACACGGTGACCAGGGCAGAGGGGACTGCCCAAAGGAGACACGTATCACGGAAAAAATACATCACAGGGAGTTACCATGATAACTGCCATCTATGGAACACCTATTCCAGTACAGAGTAACTAGTAATCGTAGTGGGTCTGGTCGGGAATTCTTCCACTGAAGAAAGGGCTGGGGAGGAAGAAAATCCAGGGAGTGTGAGTTTGAGGACTTACCTAGGAGTGAAAGCTCACGTGTTCACCTTAGTGAGGGGAAAGGCACTAGCACAAGCGGTATACCCGGTTAGTCGTCCGACAAAACCGACTCAACCTGGAGATTGTAGAATCTTGCAAAGGTATTGGGTGTTACCCAGCCCGCTGCTCTACAGATGTCTGCTAGAGAGGTGCCGTTGGCCAGTGCCCACGAGAATGCCACACTCCTTGTAGAGTGTGCTCGAACCCGCAAGGGGGTGGGCATGGTCTGGGTCCGATAGGCCAATGCGATGGCATTGACTACCCAGTGGGCGAGCCTCTGTTTGGAGACAGCGTTCCCTTTCCGCTGTCCGCCAAAGCAAACAAAGAGCTGCTCAGAGAGTCTAAAGCTCTGTGTGCGGTCCAAACAGGTATGCAAAGCATGTGCCATACACATTAATGATAAGACTGGGTCTGCCTCCTCCCTGGGCAGAGCTTGCAGGTTCACTACCTGCTCTCTGAAAGGGGTCGTAGGAACTTTGGGCACATAGCCCGGTCGAGGTCTTAGGATGACTTGAGCATCTGCCGGACCGAACTCCAGGCAAGTGTCGCTGACAGAGAAAGCTTGCAGGTCTCCAACCTTCTACCGAGTAGGCCAGTAAGGGGCCACTAGAGTGACTTGTTCCTCGTCCTCCCTGACCTTGCACAGCACCTAGGCACCTAGTGCAAGTAGGCTCACTGGGGGAAATGTATACTTGTGCAGCCCCCGGGGCCAGCTGTGTGCCAGTGCATCTGTCCCGAGGGGACTTGCCTCCAACCTGAGGGAGTACCAGAACGGGCAAAGGGAGTTCTCTTGGGAAGCGATTTTGCCATCACGATCCCAGATCAGCTGAACCACCTGGGGGTGGAGCCTCCACTCCCCATTGAGAGGAGCCTGTTGTGACAGCGCATCCGCTGTCGTGTTGAGGTTGCCCGGGATATGAGTCGGTGCTTACTCCAAAGGAGGAGATGGCAGGCGAGTTGTGGCATATGAAAACAGCGCACACCGCCTTGGCTGAACACAAACAAAGATATTATGAAGGATAGATGAGATGCTTTTGTTCTTACAATCTGTCATTGGTATAAAACATTTTAAAGCTCCAAAAAGGTAAAAGGCCACATAAAAGTGAATGGTTTAATCCATGTCTCCTGAAGAAATTCAATTGTTTTGGGTGAGAAACAGACAAAAATGTACTTTCTAATTTACTATAAATCTGGCCCAATTGATGCAGGTTTCAAAAGATTCACACATTTGATGATGCACACAGTTTCCAGGTACTCAATCCCGGTATCATTATACTTCAAGAACACATATTCAGCGTTGGGCAAGCTACTCAAAAAATTACTACTCAACAGATACATTTGTTAAGATAAGCTGAAAACACAGAGAAAGTAGCAAGTTACACTACAAGCTAGATGCCAAAAGTATCTTGCAACATTTAAGCTACTTTCTTCCAGCCAGAAGCATGGAGCATACTGTCATAGACAAACTATGTAAAAGACTTATTAACATGACCATTATCAAAGCTATGGTACAGTATAGCACAGTATAGTGCAATACAGAATTCAGTCTGGTGCAACATACGATGTATGTGCATTCAAAACATCTACATTCAGATTTATACATGTAAATGCATAAACCATATGCAAAACAATACCCATTTGAACATTATATTCTTTGCACAGTCCTGTATAACATTTATATGTACACATCCTATTCATCCTTGCCTGTAATTGTGTTTCCAGCTTTTGTATTTCTGTATGTACAGGAAGCTTCAGTTCAGAGGCCAAATTCCTTGTGTGTGTGTGTGTGTGCGCACATCTGGGCAATAACACTCAATATCTGATGGGATCAGATGGTAATATAATTGTACTTTAATATACACTTTCCATATCTATGTACAAATCTGTATTTACATGGTGCTTTAAAGTACTTAAAAAAATACCATGGTATTACCCTGGTACTTTTATATGGTTAGCATATTGATATATTTTTTTATTTACATGGTGCCTTTGGGTAATTCAAAGAATTCCATTATACTACCATGGTACGTTGCTATATGATTACCATATTCACATAACATTGTTTTTACATTGTGCTTTAATATAAAATTACAAAGAATTCCATGATACTAACATGGTAATTTGTTATATGGTTGCTATATTCATATAGCCTATTATTGTATTTACATGGTGCTTCAAGGAATTCAAAGAATTCCATGGTGCTACGCTATATGATTATCTAATACATATACCATTGTAATTAAAGTACATGTGAGCGCAGCGTAGTTCTAGCAGGAAGACTAGCAGCTGTATATCATCACACTATTAGCTGGGTAATTCCTAGCCAATCGCAGGTAAGCCATTGCTTTTATAAGTCTGCTCACAATCTATCACATTGCTGTTTCAGTGCGCTAACACGGCAACCTCCACCACCCCACCAGCACCAGTTGAGCCCCGTCCCGCACGGGGGTAGGTTCCTCGATCCTGCCTCCTATCTCCGGCAGAATATGATGGTTCCGAGTACAACTCCCTTGGACCGCCAAAGAGAGACATTACTTTTCTGTTCTACATTCATCAAATAAATGGCATCTTAAACCTCACTCAAGCCTGCGTGTCTTCCCGATAGAAATGGTGCTTCCAGGTAATGGTACATGTCCAACAAACTTGGTAATGCAATGGTACTTTTTGATTTGTTTTCGTGTAGGCTACTAAGTGTTTTGATACTCTTTTGCTTTGAAAATGTCTTCACCAGCAGTAGTCGTTCACAAGCTGCACACATGTTGCACACATGTTGCACATCACTGGCAAAAAATTTTATGCGTTTGCAGGCTGATTGTAGGTAAATATCCACTGCAACCAACATCTATTATCGTTTTCTGTGTTTTTGAGTATTCTGTTGGTGTGTGAGAAACCGCTCCAAATGATTCAAACTGATAGCTCTGCAATCACATGTGACCAATACTTTGTAAAGAACCATCTCAAATGAGTGATCCAACTGTGAATCTGACATCTATAGTTCTGATTAAATACAGGCAACAGTAAACACCAGGTACACAGCATGAAAGAAAAAAGTATCCCCAAAAAAAAAAAACTAAACTTATGAATCGATCTGTTTAACTTGCGTCTGCATTTTTAAAATAGCCTGGGCATGAGAAATGCAAATCTGGCAACACTGCTTCTTGTTTGTGTACAGCGCTCTAAGTATGTGTCAAGCATGAAGTTTGAATGAGCTTCCCTCATAAAAATGCCAAGGATCCAATTGAATTAAAGTGAGCACGAGTAAATGATGTGTAAATGAAATAATTTTTGGGTGAGCGATCTATTTATGGTTTATATGTAAAACTCTTTTTTTAATTTCTCTGCAAAACTTAGTCTGAAGTCTCCCTTCTCTCTTTATTCTTATAAAACACTTTATAGATGCTCTTGCAAGTCTCTCATGCCGGCTGAGCCCAAGTGCTTCTTCTAGCACACATCAATATTCAATGTACAGCACTGTGGTGTGACTAAGTGCACTCCAGACAAAAATCTGGGTGATAGAGGAGCAAAATGTTCTTGCTTAGTTTTGCTTAGTAGCTCTGCACAACAGTAGGCAAATTATTTCATACAACTAGCTGCCAGTTCTTATACATTAGATCGATCTGATTAATCAAATAACCTTCTCATCAACATTTAAATTTATAGTTTCATCACAAGCATTTAATGGCATATTGATTTTTTCACAATGATCAGTAGTGTGCGTACTGTATGGTGGGTATGCTATTTAATTAAGTCCTTGAAGTCTTATTCCCTTGGGTGGCTTACTGAAATAATGTATACCAATAAAGTCACCCAGAAGCAGTGTTATGATTCATGTCATTAAGATTGAATGCGGCCCCAAAAGCAATCCAGAAAATTTGTTTGCAAAAGTCCACTGCAGAAATATTATACTAGATGTTTTATTAGCTTGAGGATTGAAGTTATTGTGACATGACCTAGTTTAGCATCCCAGCTAAAAAAGACTGGCATAGCTGATTACCAGCATAAAGCCTCTTTTCCATCATCAGGCTCCATGGTTCTGAGTAAAGTGAGGTATAGTAAGAACCATTTTCCTTCAGTGACAAAAAAAAAAAAACTGTTCTATGTAAAGAAAACCAAAAAATTAAAATTAGCAAAAAAAATTACAGAATGTTAATGAAAATGGGAGGGATGGCACTCTCAATCTGTCCAGAGTGAAAACTTTATTTCCCTTTCGTAGTTACCTTCGATATTGCATCAGAACATATGAATTTGGAACACCCAAGGTGGTCATGAGGTCTGAAGCATTTTGATCACATTAGCCAGTGGTGTCAGTCCGACAGGTTGTTTATGTGCTTTGGTGGCCATAACAATTATCTCATTGGCATGTAAACACAATTTGGAGTGTTTAAAGGGTTTTTATTTGCCTTGCAATAAAGCCTGTTACATATTTACTGAATTACAGATACAGCTGTATAGGGCCAGTGGTAGCTCAGCAGTGAAGGCTCTGGTTTACTGACCAAAAGGTTGGGGGTTCAAGGCCCAGCACTGCCAATATACCACTGTTGGGCCCTTGACCCAATCTGCTCCAGGGGCGCTGTTTCATGGCTGAACTTGCGCTCTGACCCCAGCTTAGTTGGGATATGTGAAAACAACTGCATTTCATTGTTTTTGTACCTGTACTTTGCACAATGACAATAAAGTTGAATCTTAATCTATACACCTTATATAAACCTTTTACTTCGACATGCAAATGGTTTTATCATAAGCGAGCAACATCAGTCCCTCCTCTAATCCACCTGGCTGGCCTGGGCAGATTCAAACGTTGATATCAGCTCACTCCAATGTGCAATGTTCATATTACAATCTTCGATCATCCATTGTACTTATTTCGAATCTGTTGTATCATGGAAACCTGGTCAGAAAGATCTTTCAGCATTCTTGATGATCTCAGCCCACGAATGCAGAGAGGATGAGAGTAAGGGCATCTTCCAGCAATGCAGGGAAACAAGGTTTGCTCATGGTAACAGAGGGGTTGGGTGCGAGGACCAGGCAATGGTGTATCAGAGAACCTGGGAGTAAATGTATTAATTTTTTTCTTCTCTCTCTCTCTCTCTCTCTGCGCATTGGCCTTTTCCCTCTCTTTTTAAATATTAGTATTTTAATTTGGTATCATCGCCGTTACGGTGTACAGGTACCAATTTTTTTTTGTTTCCCTCCCTTTGTCCCCTCCCTGATCCAGGTAGCCAGGGATGACCTGCCGGCAGACAGGGTGGAAGGCGCATTGGGATTGTCCAGCGAGACCGAAGGGCCTGCCTCAAGCTCCTCCTGCTACTGTGAAGGGGTGACTAGCCAGTTCTTTTTTACTCTCAAAAGTTATATCTCATCTTTTATCATCCTCATTTATTGTTATTATATTAATACATGTTCTATTTTCCTTTTACAATAAGGTCCAAGTAATATGCACGTCATCTGTGGGGTGACTGAGGATCTGATTTATATCACTACGGCGCATCCCTCTTCCTTCCGGATTTCGGCACCAGTGAAACACAGTTCAATGGAAAGGAGGAGGTGAGAACCGGCTTGATAATATAAATAATATTTTAATAATAAACTTAACCAAAAGACACACACACACACACACACACACACACACACACACACACACACACACACAGGTGTCGGGAAGCTGCCCATAACTCTCTCTCTGTCGCACTACCATCTCCGGTCACCTTTATACCTCTCGGGCTTCATCAGCCTAATTAGGGGCCGGGCCCCGCCTTGCCACACGGTGCTTCTCAGAACTCAAATTTATGCTTCCTTCTTTCAACTGTGTAAAATATTGGATTGGTAGAATTCATTTAATTAATTAATTAAAGAAAGTAAAATCATATTAAATGTGAATCATTACCTTGCCTTTTCTGGGTCAAGCCAGAAAACAAATCACCAATGTTGTATGTCTCTTTTGCAAGTCGCTTTGGATAAAAGTGAACAAAACAAAAGAAAACTAAATATTTAAAATGTTATTTTGCTAAAGATTACTCAATTCAATTTGATGGAATTTTGTAATGAAATTGAAATCTAAAAATTCATTTTTGAGTGTAGAGAAGCACTCTCCACTCACATGGCCTGACCTGCCCTCTTGCTCATAGTATATTCTGACATTTTTGCCACTGACACGCAAGTGCCAGCTTTGCAGCTCACTTAGAGGTTGGAGATCATATATCTGATGAAATAAGTAGTAACATTTCAGTCATGTCTATTTTTATCCATCATATTAGTTTAACCCTTGTGTGTTAATAACAAAAAACTGCCATATAATATTATACATTAATATTATTTTCCACTTTTAATTATTTAATTTTTTTAACCAACATCAGTACAAAATATTCATTCATTTTCAGGATTTTAACCTTTTAAATGCCACTGTTGTTTTTTATAAAAATAAATAAATAAAAAAAATATATTTTCTGTGGCAGGGCGGAGCCGGTCGTGACGATACACACCCGTTCCCATATCAGGCTAATCAAGCCTCCAGAGGGATAAAGTGCCATTGGCAGACGGTGGTGCGACAACACACACACACACGTACACGTACACGTACACACACACGTACACACACACACACACACACACACACACACACGCACACACACGCGCACACACACACGCACACACACACACGCACACACACACGTACACACACACACACGTACACACACACACACACACACACACACACACACACACACACACACACACACACACACACACACACACACACGCACGCGCGCGTATGACGGACATGCCAAATGCTAAGGGGAAATTATTTTGGATTATCATAGTATGGGATATGTCAATGATTAGCAACAACATTGATTTTGATGCATTATTATTTTTTGTGCAGTGTCAGATTTAAAAAAAGAAAAGAAAAATCTCAGGACCTTAGAGGACAAAATGTCCGTGTCAAAAAACTGCCATAAAAATATGATATATTAATATTATTTTCCACTTTCACTGACTGACCAACATCAGTCTTGATCATAACTACCAAATAGTCATTAATTTTCAGGATTTTAACCCTTTAAATGCCAGTTTGTTTACATAATGCCACTGTTGATTTTTACACACACACACACACATTTCTCAATACACACATACAAAATACACTCATACCAAGACATCCATACCAACACACCCACACAATTTTAGCTGCATCATTATTCAATTGGCCTGCGGTGCTCTATAATGTGGCAAACAGAAAATAGGAAAAAATCATGTATTTGCTCCATAGGCTAAACATGTGAAAAAATTATGCCATCTGTTGGAAAATATTACAAATTGAAATTTTGAAGCCAGGACTCCGGAATGAAAACATAATATAATAGAATTCATGATTTTATACTTTTAAATGCACTGGGATCAAATATTGCTTGTTTTAATGGGTGTAATGAGTGTACCTATTTTGTTTGCACAGTGTATTATAGATTATAGGAACTGAGTTTGAAATATCAAAATTCCCCAAAAAATAAACATCTTTGGCAAAATGTATGCCATTGGCATTAACACAGCCAAAATGATTGAAAAAACTCAAATGAAAAAGACAAATGTTTCAAAGGTCGCACAAGGGTTAAATTTTCCCGATATGTAGTATATTGTCTCGATATAGTCAACATATTCAGTTAAAAATGACAATGCATGGCAAGCACAACTTATGGTGTGTTCACGTGCTATGGTAATTATGGTAAATACCAAAAGCCGACGTGGAAAATGCACATGAACACCCCCTCATTTTCCACTGAGCAACTCGTAGAATATTTTGATGCCCGAGTTGCCTAGATGAGATAACCTTTAACCTTTTCAAAATGGCGGAGAGCAACGCGAGAGTGTTGAATGGTAAGCATTGTACAAAACCAAACCTTTTTTGCTACTGTTAGCTAGGGGTGGAACAGTACATTCGTATTGAATCGAAACGGCGCGGTCCGGTGCACGAATTTACACGGAGAATACACGTTATAAAAATAAATAAAACTCTAAATAGCGATAAATTACGCTCTATTCGCGTTTGGTGTGAACGCAGCATAATGAACAGGCTGCGATGTCAAGATTGCAAGTGTGTGTGTGTGTGCGTGTGTGTGTGTGTGTGTGTGTGTGTGTGTATCTCCATCTTTTTACCACATTACCACATTACGACAACAAAAGCACTTGAACGCAACACACTGGTAAATACCAGTTCACAAGTGGAAAATATCATATTTACCATAGCACGTGAACGCACCATTAAATACAAGTTTTCTATTTAATAGTTTGAAGAGTTAGGGAGCATAAAGTGTACTTTCATAATTTATATTTCTTGCTAAGAGCAACAAAGCATGTCGGGCGATAGGCAGTCGATGATCTCTTTTTCACACACACACACACACACACACACACACACACACACACACAGTGTGCAGCACGCGTGCACAGGGCGGATGAGCGAGAAAGAGAGAGAGAGGTGTAAAAAAAACTTTGAAAGAATGCATGCTTTGCCGTTCTCAGACAGAATAATAACATAAGGACTCGTAAACGTAAATTGATGCGCATTTTCAAATGCACAGAATATATGAGAGTGCATCAATATGAAGAAAAATACTTTTTTATTGCCAATTTTGAAATCCAGGGCCGGATGCTTTTTTCAGGTCTGAAAAAGAGGACATGTCTGGGAAAAAGAGGACATAATTTATCGATTTCCTCTATTGATATTTACCATAAAGGAACAGTTTACCCAAAAATGCGAATTCTCTCATAATTTACAAAAGTCTTTCTTGTATATCAGTCTAATTCGTCCATCTTTAAAATGCTCTCTGGCAGCAATTTTTTTTATGTAAACAAGCGGCATACAAAAGCAGCTCCAGTCTGCTTTAATAGGGAAAGCCAAAAATTACCAAAAAGTTTGGTCAAGATTATGATCAGAGAACATATTTCAAATCAGCAGTAAAATATGACAAGACTGGAATAATAAAATGCGATGCATGTTTTACCTCAGATTACACACAACAAAAAAAACTGTTTGTATGGCTAACACGCATGCGCCTTCTCCAGTTGATTGACAGGCGATGTTTGTATCTAAAAGGTGTTTAGCTATTTTATCTTTAATGCGGGACTTCCTTTCTATATCCGTTGACTGTTCCAATTTCTCTCATTCATTTTAATAAGACTGATGGTTGTTGAGGAGATTCCCCTTGAGGAGAATTTATTGTAAAAATGGACTTAAATATTGATCTGTTTCTCACCCTTACCTAGTCATATTGATTACTTTTATGTGGTTATGGATAATCATATGTGATTTTTGGAGCTTCAAAATATTGGCACCCATTAACTTGCATTGTATGGGCCTACAGAGCTGAGATATTTAAAAAAATATATATTCATTTGTGTTCTGCTGAAGAAATAAAGTCATTCACATCTGGGAAAAGTGAGAGTAAATGATGAGATAATTTTCATTTTTGGGTGAAATATTCCTTTAATAACACATCATAAAAGTTGGTGTCAGATATTCATTGTTATAGTCATTGTTTATACATATGTTAATGAGAGACACAAAAGGCACCAATTTCACCGAATAACCCTTTTCTATGTTTCATTTATTTTCCCTTTGGAGACTGGTTTTTGAAGGTTAAGGAGGACGCTGCCCTCTGATGGCCATGAGACACATCACAACAAGCAACATTGACAACAGAAGGAATGATGCCTCTTGAAATACAGAAAATTGTATTGAAAAGAGAAACATTTTATCCATTTGAAAATATTTAATTAGACATTACCATACATGCATATTTGTGTTTGTGGCCTGGCATAACACTTATGTTTTCAATTTTGTTCAAGGTGATTCATTCAAATGTTTTTCAATAACTGTCCAATAAGTGAAAAGATAGCGTTAAGGGTTAAAACAAAATTGACATATCCAATTACAATGAAGATTAATTTGTTTATAGAATACCTGAAATGTTATTAAAAATGTCACATGTGTTTGAAATTAACAGCAAATGTTTAATCCTTTTCTGAAGTGGTTAATTTAGATAAGCATTTTATTAATTTGTTATTCAAATAAGCATCTGGCTGTCTCAGAAGTATTAACACTTGTTGAAAATTTTGCACTTTAACTTTTGCTCCTACATCTACAAAATATAGTTGTAAACCCCCAATGGGCCTTTAAGTATGGGGGTAAAAGGCCCCCTCACCACCTTTATTTAAATAATAATTTGAATCAAAACAACCTTCTGTTATTATTTATTTTCACACAAATTATGTTGCACCATCAAATTTCAATAATAATTTGACCTATTATAGAAGCATTTTGTATCTCAGAATACTGCATGTTTTTGTTTTCATTGTTTAATTTTTGTGATATTTTTCAGTGAAAATCTTGACATCTGGTGCACATTCATGAACACTATGAAATAAGCTCATACATAGTGGCATGGTCTTCACATGAGAACTTGCATTTTTGTAGGGCCAAATAAATGTTCTCACGTGAATGCCCGAGTCACTGTGAAAAATCTTATCTCTTAGGCTAGCATTCACGAACATGCAACGGACGTTAAGGTTTTCACTGAAAATGTATATAATTTTAATTTTTAAGTCATATGCCTTCAGAAGACTTGGAATATGATGCACAAGTTACATAAACTAGTTTTATGATTCTGTTAGGTCAGTGGCAAAGGAAAGAGTGGGGTCAGATGAGCAGATGTTTACATATTGTCTCCTGTTCAAGGTGACTGCTATCACTTTAAATTATAAGAATGACTGTGGCAGACAAGTGAATATGACAGAAAGCCACAAACAATTGGTCTTTAAAAATAAATAAATAAATAAATAAATAAATAAATAAGATGTATCCAATGACTCAACTTGCTCCAGGTTAGGGGTCAGTTGCTCCTGGTCAGTGGGTAAGATGAGAAATCTTGGGGTAATGTTTTTAGCGAAACATTGAATAAAATTCCATAAATTATTTTGTATATGTAATTTCTAATCTAAAATGTACAACCCCAATTCCAAAAAAGTTGGGACAGTATGAAAAATGCTAATAAAAACAAAAAGGAGTAATTTGTAAATGATATTCACCCTTTGCTATATTGAAAACACTACCTACACATTATACAATGTTTTATCATTCAACAATTTAATTTTGTTTTTGTTTTTGTTTTTTACAGTAATTTCAAATCAGATGATTGCAACACGCTCCAAAAAAGTTCCCCAAAGACAAATTGGAAGGATTTTGGGCATTTCACCCTATACAGTGAAATATATAGTTAAAAGATTCAAGGCTTTTCTGACACTACACACAAAGCACTTTACACAGAGAACAGTGGACTCCTCAACCACCACCAGTGTGCAGCATCCACCTGGATGATGCGACGGCAGCCATAGTATGCCAGTACGCTCACCACACGCCAGCTAGACAGTGGATTGATAGAGCCAATTAATGGATGTACTGCCATCCAACACCATCATTTCCAGGGATGTCCCAGCATTTTCAGCAAGACAACTTTAAACCACAAACAGGCCAAATAAGCAGAGTGCGGGTGCTAGATTGGCCTGCTTGCAGTCCTGACCATCTCCAATTGAGAATGTGTGGTGCATTATGAAGCACACAATGTGTCAACAAAGACCCTGTACAATTGTGCAGCTGAAGACTTTGTTGGTTTTTGTTTCTGGTCATTACCTTATAGAATCACTCTCCATTATAAGTGATGTTTCCGGAGTTATAGACTATAAAAGAATCATGATGAGCTTGTGAATGCCATTATCTACTGATAAGCATCTTCCTGTAAGTGGATCCACAGTCTGATTCCAGGTAAGATCATGTCATCTTGTGTGGTAAAAGTCACTGGAATATTTCATCTCAAATGTTTGTTTATGTTCACAGAGAATAATCTCTAAAGTTTATCTTTACTTAATCTAAATTCATTTGACTGTAATGTAATAAAGATCAGCCCGCCTAAAGTTCATTTCAGCCCCGCTAAAAATATCTTATTCTGCAAATAGAAAATCTGTAATCGCTTAAGTACCTCTTAAAAACTTAAATTGTGAGCACTCTGAAACAGCAGCAGGACTGCACTGCTATTTTAGGATATTGTAGTTTATTCCCTCTGACTTTTTTGCACTCTGCAACTGTCGTTACTTTTGAATGTTACCAGGGATACTGCAGCAAAAGTTTTGTAAATGTATTGATAGATTGTTGTGCCATTTCTCCAGTTTAATACAGGATAGTTTCCCATCAATATATTTAGATTAACATAATTACATATCCTTTATGGTTTCAGAGTACCTCAGTATTGTGGTAAGTTTATTGGACACAGGGTCGTTCTGAATCTTACATGCAAAATGATAAAATAGCTGATCTGTACCTACATAACAGAAGTTTAAATTAAATACTGTAATAAGACATTGTTAAATTGATCCTGAAATATTGATACCTTTGAAACTGATATTGTATCATTTCCACATAAAAATATTGATCCTAAGTGTTTTTAATACTAAACATTTTATTATCTGTTCAACTTAAAAATTGGTGTTAGCAAATAACTACTTTTCCTTCCTCTCATCTCCTGTAAATATGCACAGAATTGCTGAAATACATAAAGCAATCACCGACAACACTCAGTCAATTAATTAATGGCAGGGACAGAGAAGCGTCTCGGGTTACTTAAGTGTAACCCTTGTTCCCTGAAAAAAGCGTAACGAGATGCTGCGCTGAGAAAAGCTCTTTGGGAACATCTTTAGGTGTGACCAGCTGTGAATATGTGTGCAAGACGTCAATGAACATTGACCGGAATTTATAGCCTCTGCCATTGTATTCATTGGACACACCTGGGGCAGGGCTATAAATAGATGCGTCAGAGGAGCATCGTCAGGTATTTTGTCTTAAGAGCAGTCCTGGGGCCTCCCAGTGCGGCAGTGAAGCGCAGCATCTCGTTCCACTTTTTTCAGGGAACAAGGGTTACACTTAAGTAACCCGAGATGTTCCCTTTACAAAAAGCTTCACTTATGATGCTGCGCTGAGAAAAGCTCTTTGGGAACGAGAATACCCATGCCGCCGCACTGTGGCTGTCCAGACCCCCTACGGTTGTGTAGTGTGCTCACAAGTGCGTGAGAGGTCTCAGACATGAGCTTGAGATGTTGACTCAAGGACATAAGAGCCTGGAGTGGCATGAGCATCCAAACTGTAGAAACTAATGAAAGTGTGCGGAGAGGACCAGCCTGCTGCATCACAAACATACTGCAGAGGGACACCTCAAGCCAAGGCTTCAGAGGAGGCAAGCCCTCTGGTAGAGTGAGCCCAGATACCTTCTGGCGAAGCTTGACCACGCACCTCGTAGGCCAGGGCAATAGCATCCCTCACCCAGTTCGACATAGTCTTCTTGGTGGCGGCCACCCCCCTGTTGCGGCCCCATGTCAAACGAATTGTTGCCCTGACTTATGCCACTGGCTAGTGCGGTGGACACAAGTCTACAGGACACAGACTGGACAAAGTCTGTGAAGTCTTTCCTGCTCCGGCGTGGAATACGGCGGGGAGCAGAAGGCTTCGAGAGTGACAGGTAGTCAGGATGTGGGTGCAAAATTGCTTTGGTCATTCCTGGGGCAAACTCTAAACAGGCCGGCAAGACAGACAGAGCCTGTAGGTCCCCCAATTCTCTTTAGAGAGGTAATCGCCATAAGAAAAACCATCTTGAGAGTCAGAAGTCTGTCAGACGCTGACTCTAGAGGTTCAAAGGGGGTCTCAACCAGACCCTCAAGGACTACTGCTAAGCCCATGAAGGGGTCCTGGTCCTAGCAGGAGGCCTAAGTTGCCTAGCTCCACGAATGAAGCGAGCGAGTAGAGGATGTCTCCCCAACGGCACCCTGTCTATAAAGGCATGGTGAGCCGAAATGGCAGCCACATAGACCCTGAGAGTGGCGTGGCATGTGCCTGCTGACAGTTCTTCCTGCAGAAAATACAGAACTGAAGCAATCTGGCAGTTAACTGGATCTGCATTATGTGTACTGCACCATCTTTCAAAGACACCCCATTTATTGGCGTAACTTCTAGTAGAGGGAAACATATACAGGCGCATTCTGGGCCATGTATGCGCCACCGCGTCCAGCCCGGGGGGGGGGGGGGGGGGGGGGGGTGACTCAGGGAGAAGTAGAGGAGACATTGCGCTGTTCATAGAGGCGAAGAGGTCCTCTTCTGCCCTGTAAAACCTCACCCAGATTTCTTCCAAGTGGAGGGAGCCTTAGCAGTTAAAATGGTCTCGATAACCTCAGGTGAAAGCCTTGTGTCCCTCAGTTGGTACCACTCAGGGGCCAAACATGAAGGTTCCACAACTCATAATATTGTCCCCTATACCTGAGACAGAAGGTCCCTCCTGTTCGGAATAGCCCAAGGCGAGCCGTTGAGGAGAGACATTATCTCCGAGAACAATACCCTGTTCGGCCAGCGCGGTGCTATCAGTAAGAGGCAAGACCCTTGCTGGCGAACTCTGGCCAAGACTCCCGGGAGCAGAGAAACCGGGGGGAAACGCATAGAGATGCATTCTGGGACATGTATGCGTCATCGCGTCCAGACCCAGGGGGGGGCTGGGTGACTCAGAGAGAAGTAGAGGGGACATTGCACTGTCTGAGAAGAGGCGAAGATGTCCACTTCTGCCCTGTAAAATCTCATCTAGATTTGTTCCACTACCTCGGGGTAGAGTTTCCACACCCCCGTCGGTATTTTCTGTCTGGACAATAAATCTGCTCCCACATATGGGCATCCTGGGATACAAACTGCCCTGAGTGACAGGAGCTTGCCCTGGGCCCCAAGGAGAATCTGACGTGCCAGAGATTCAGCTGAAGTGAACGTGGACCTCCTTGATGGTTTATGTAAGAGACCACCACTGTATTGTCCACCTGCACCAAGACATGGCAGCCAGAAATACAGTCATCAACTCAAGACAGTTAATGTGACAATCGAGCTGATGACCCTCCCATTCCCCTTGAGCTGGTTGACCACTTAAGACCACTACCCAGCCCGTCAGGGAGGCGTCTGTCGTTAGCAGCCTGCAATGACAAGACGCACCTAGAGTGGGCCCCAGGTAAGAAACCGGGGTCTGAACCACATAGAAAGGGAACAAAGCCCGCTGTGCGTAAACCTTATTTGCATTAGGGGACCAGCCCCTGGATGAAACCCCCTGGCTTTGAGCCACAGCTGGAATGGTCTCATGTGCAGAAGGCCCAAAGGGCTCACCATGGACGCAGACGCCATGAGACCTAGTATTCGTTGATACTGACGATCAGTGCAACCTTGACCTAGCCTGACTTTGCTCAGGGTGTTCTGAATGGAAATGATTAGAGCGGGAGACAATTGTGCCTGCATCATGGTCGAATTCCATATAACCCCTGGATAAGTAATTCCCTGGGTGGGAGAGAGAACGCTCTTTTGACGTTGAGTCTCAGACCCGGAGAGATCAGATGAGCTAAGACAATATCCCTGTGCTGAACTGCCAGTTCTTGGAACTGCGCTAGTATCAGCCAGTTGTCTATGTAATTCAGAATTCGAATGCCCCAGAGTCACAAAGGAGCCAGTGCTGCATCCATGCATTTCGTGAATGTGCGAGTTAATAGGGCTAGGCCGAATGGAAGAACCCAATACTGGAATGCTTCGCCCCCAAAAGCGAACCTCAGGAACTTCCTGTGCTGTGGCAGAATTTATGAGTTCAATCATGACCAGCCAAACGTGATGTTGGGCTTGTGACACGATCGTCTTGATAGTTAGCATCTTGAACTTGAACACCCTGACTGAGCCTTGAAGATCTAAGGTCGGACACAACCCCCCACCCTTCTTGGGAACCAGGAAGTATTTGCTGTAATAACCTGACTCTTTCTCTGGAAGGGGAAACAGGTTCTATGGCCCCTTTTACCAAGAGATGTTGCTGTTCTTTCCACAGTAGACATGACTGCTCCGGTTTACGGTAGTGGGGACCACGCCATTAAAACACGGAGGGTGGCGAGCGAATTTAATTCTGTAGCCTTTTTCTACTGTTCTTAGGACCCACATAGAAATGCCTGGCAGAAGTTTCCACGCTGCCAGGTTCTCTGAGATGGGTATTAATTTTGACACTACCTGTTGAGGGGATGTCGGGTGTTCCTGGACTAAGGCAGGAAACATCAGTACACCCAACTTTTCGTTGGAAGCCTCTAACTACCGAAACACCGGAGGTGGCGGGAATGGAGAGGTTTCGTGGGGGTACCGGGAGGGGCGAAGTACACTCCCCATTCATGATATACATCCACTGACACACAGATGCAATTGCTGGTTTATTATAATAAAACATTATATTGAGGCTAATTAGAACCCAGAACCTATAAAAACTAGAGGTAATAAGTTACCACTAGACCAATCAGTCATGTTCTGAATTAGAGTGGTGATCTATGTATTTATTTAATAACTAACAAAATCCCACAACCAATATTGGCAGATCTGTAGAGATTAAGTTACCATATTTGCATGTATACTTGAATAGATGCTATTCAATGTAGCATTCTGAGATGCTATTCTTCTAACCACAATTGTACAGAGCAGTTATCTGAGTTGCCATTTCCATCCACAGAACTGATGCTCACAGGATGTTTTTTTGTTTTGTTTTTGGCACCATTTGGAGTAAATTCTAGAGAAAGTTGTGAGGGAAAATCCCAGGAGATCAGCAGTTACAGAAATATTCAAACCAGCCCATTTGGCACCAATGTTATTCTGAAATGTGGGTTGGCACTGTTTTGGCAGCATGAGGG
This sequence comes from Moxostoma hubbsi, assembly GCA_032164185.1. Lineage (NCBI taxonomy): Eukaryota > Metazoa > Chordata > Actinopteri > Cypriniformes > Catostomidae > Moxostoma > Moxostoma hubbsi. The sequence continues at coordinate 96,990 of JAVLUX010000186.1, read as the reverse complement.
GAACCTACACATTGTTACAAGAAGGGCAGTCACAGGAGCAGGATCTAAACGCAGCTTTAAAGTATTTCATAAAATAAACAAAGTACAGATTAACAGGGAAACACAGGAACAAAAGAAACATTCACAATGGGAAAAACACAGGGACAGAAAAAACATGAACAATGGCAATGGGTCAAGAACAGGAGGTAAAATCACATTAAACAACTGAAAAGGACTGAACAGAAATAAGGGCATTACTATACAAACTGACTAATAAGGGAATGTAACACAGTTGAGAACAATAGGGAACAGCTGGAAGTGAACAGAGCAGGGGATAATGGGAAGTGTATTCCAGGGGGAACAGATGACAGAGGCAAAGCACAGGGCAGACAACAGTGAATCGTAACATAGCCCACCCTCTAAGAAGCGGCTTCTATACACTCCTAGGGGTGAAGCCGTAGAAGGTGGAGCCATGGCAGGCTTGAGGGGTGAAGCTGTGGAAGGTAGAGGCGTGGAAGGCACGTGGTATAAATCCGTAGAAGGCGGAGCCGTGGCAGACTCGAGGCTAAGAGTCCAAGATGACTGGGAAATTACTTCAGTGGTCGTGAACATGAGCAGTGTCTTGAGAGTGACCTCTGAGGTTGTGCACACTGGCAGAGACTTGGAAATGACCCCTGTGGTTGTGAACACTGGCAGAGACTTGGAAACAATCCCTGTGGTTGTGAACACTGGCAGAGACTTGGAAAGAGAAGTCTTTCTCCTCCTCCTCCGGGAGGCCGAAGTTGGCAGCGCAGGCTCTGGGACGGGCGAGGCTGGTAACGCAGGCTGTGGGACAGGCAAGGCTGGCAACGCAGGCTCTGGGGTGGCTGAGGCTGGCAACGCAGGCACTAGGATGTACGAGGCTTGCAACGCAGTCTCTGGGTCGGCTGAGGCTGGCAATGTAGGCTCTGGGTCGGCCAAGGCTGGCAACGCTGGCTCTGGGATGGCCTATGCTGGTAACACAGGCTCTGGGACGAACGAGGTTGGCAACGCTGACTCTGGGACAGACTAAGCTTCAAACTCGTTGGCCGTGGCAGGCGTGGCCATTGGCACGTTGGCTGTGGCAAGCATAGGCATTGGCTTGTTGGCCATGGCAGTCAGGAGTACTGGCAAGCTTTGAGGAAGGGTCTTCATGACCATAAGCACTGACATCAGTGGTGGGTATTTCAACTTGGAGACAAGAGCCAAGAAGGGCTTCAAGCATTGAGTTGTGGAAGGCAAGTTTATGACTTGGCATGGAACCAACTCATACTTGATTGGGACATGGTATGGAGCAGATTCAGACTTGACTGGAACATAGCGTGGAGCAGATTCAAACTTAAAGGGGACATGGCATGGAGCAGGCTGAGTCATTGCTGTGTCATGGCATCGAGCAGGCTGAGGCATTGCTGTGACATGGCATCGAGCAGGCTGAGGCGTGGTTGTGACAGAGTACGGAGCAGACGGAGAAGTGGCTGTCACAAGGCGTTGAAGACTCTGAAACCGGAATCGGGATTGATTAATGAGAATCCACTGAAGAGAATGTCTCTAATATTTACTCATCATATTCTTCCCACATGTAATCTCCGGTCGCCAGCAACTCCCTCCACTGGTGTGCGATGAGACCGATAGAGTACGTGGACTACAGGGTTGAGTCGGAAAAATCTGTGCACTTGGCAAGGACACAAAACAGATGGGAATATTCCAGGACAGGTAAGTTCGCTCGGGTCAACAGAATGACGGGCACTACTAGATCCATTTGGGTAGGTCAGTTGTTCTGTTACAAGGAGGGAGGTCAGAGGAGCAGGATCTAAACGCTTCTTAAATTATTTATTAAAATAAACAAAGTACAGATAAATGGGGTAAACAAAAGAAATATCCACGATGGGGGGAAAACAGAGAAAACATGAACAATGGGAATGGGGAAAGAACAGGAGGTCAAAACACATACAACAATTGACAGGGACTAAACAGAAATAAGGGCATTACATGTATATACAAACTGACTAATAAGGGAATGGAACACAGGTGAGAACAACAGGGAACAGCTGGGAGTGAACAGAGCAGGGGATTATGGGAAGTGTAATCTGGGGGGGAACAGATGACAGAGGCAAAACACAGAGCAGACAACAGTGAATCGTAACACAATACTATGCAGATTGTTTTAATCTTGTGGCTGATCAGTGTATCAAATGTCTTTTTTGTGCCTTTTACTGCTGTCGGTGGTGCATTTTTCTCGTGATATCAAATCATTTAAATTAATTCTAAGTAGGAAAACAATTTCACTATACACAGAAAAGCACATTATAGTAATACCTGCCAACACTCCCGATTTTACCGTGTTTCTCCCATTTTTCCACCCCTCCTCCCACTATAATCCCTTTCTCCCGATAAATTCACGATTTCCCGCATCCACACTTTGCTCATGAGAATGTATTAGACCTGTAGGTTGCCACCCGTCCCGTAAAATACAGCGAATTTGTTTCAGATATTTAAATTAACACTGATATAAGTTAGACATTTTTAATTCGGTTGGTAAGGGGTCATCTGAAAAGCCACACATTGAGCTGAAATGTGCTAATACTGTGGAGGGTGTGTCTGAAAATGCATACAACTAAAGTTGGCACACACAACTAAAATTATGTATTTTTTTAATAAAAAAACAGAAGTTTCAATATAAATGTTCAATAAGATGTACAAAATTACACAGATCCAATAATGTATGAATACTATCACTGAGTCATAAAGATGTACATGTGAAGAAAACGTAAAAAATACATATAAACCAACACAGATGTATATATAAATGAGAACTAATCGAAGAAATAAAAATTGTTTTTTTTATAAGTCATGGGTCAGGAAAGTTCTCAGCATATAAGAAACGATACTTTTTATAATTAATAAATCAAAAGGCATTTATTGCTAAAACTGAAGGATGTGGTAAGGGGCCATCTGAATACATTACTTGGTATTATTCATCTTCAGTGTAGTATCACCAGTGGTGTAAAGTAACGAATTACAAATACTCACGTTACTGTGGTTAAGTAGTTTTTCCCAGAAATGTTACTTTTTAAGTAGTTTAAAAGTGGTATACTTTTACTTTTACTTGAGTACATTTTAAGTGCTGAAACTTGTACTGCTCTATTTTCCCTCCATCTGTGTTTGCTACTACCCTCTCCTGATTTTATTTTTATCCATCAACGTGACTGGCTAGGAAGAGTCTTGTGACTCCTGTCAAATAAAACATGCATAGAAATTGGAAGTTCGCTGCACAGCTGCACATCGCGCACCAACTGTGATGGATGTGGACTATGCCTCAAACAGCAGTTCAACACCTTTTTGCAGTGAAAAAGGCCAATTGCTTTATCATGTCATGTGAGTTTAGCTTGCTCTAGCCAGATATCAGCATGAATTCTGCCTCTAATTTGAGGAAACATATAGAGGAAAATGTCAGATTTCTGCTTGCTATTTTCTGTGTGTCTATAACGTAGACTGTAATTTAGCTATAACTGAGAGTTTTGGGTTGCTGTGAGAGATTAATGCAATATTATATATAGAGCTGGGTGATAAAACAATCTCAATGTTTATTTGGAAAAAAAGTTTGATTGACAGGCGGCTAATGTTTGTGCGCATTACATGTGCATGTGTGCCTAAACAATTAAATACACTTTATAATTCCGCCTTTACCCATCATAATGATGCATTAATGTATACAGTGAAGGTTATGTCTAAAGTGAACGTGAGCAGTGGGACAAAATAACGTATTTGTTTCAAAATGTCGGACTTGAAGCGTAACCGATTAGACCACTGTCTAGTATGTCATTAAAAGGCTATATATCAAACAACAATAAAGAGAAAATTAGAAAACTTCTCATGCCGTTTAACTGAATAACAGCCAATTATGTTGGAAATACTTTATGTAAAAGTATTTATTTAATATAACAAAACAGTGACATTTTTAATATTAAAATTGTTCTTTAATAATATTGTTAGTTTTATAATAATACCAACCCTTGATGTATAGTGTTCATTTGTATAATAAATTACCAGGAAAGTAGAAATGATGAAACAATTTTTAATTATGCTTAGCCTTTATAATAATTTTTTCTAATGACTGATAAAAAAAGTGTCAACCTTTGTAGAGCAATACTTCAGGCAGAATATTCCACCAGTCACAAATACACTTAAGAAAATTGTGCATCATGCATTAGAATGAGAACACAACTATTTCTGGGCTCAGGGCTGGCTCTAGCCCTTTGGTTGCCCTAGGCGAGATTGAATTTTGCAAAAATTCCTACAAAAATACTACAAAGAATGTTCAAGGACATTTAATTATGACTCAAACAATGGATGGACAAGCAAAAATGCTTTTATAGTCACTCCAACACTTCAACAAGCAAATTATGACTTGAAGGATCAACAGTAATAAATTGTTCATACACAAATGCTACAAAGAATGTTCGAGGATATTTACCAAATTAAATAATACACTCCATTAACTGTGCAAAACTATACCCAAAAAGTCCCTTTCGGCTTTCACCTTCAAAATTGACGCAGCATTACAATTGGACTCGTCTGGACTTCCTAATGACAAATTCGTTGATTGTATCATCAAATTATATTTTACTTGAGACCTCTTGGTTGATGCTCATCAGTGCAAGCCCATTGAGGCGTTCCTGACTCATCGTTGACCTCAGGTAGGTCTTAAGTAATTTTAATTTGGAGAAGCTTCTTTCAGCAGAAGCTACTGTCACAGGTAGTGTGACAGCAATTCTTAGGGCCACCCACATATTAGGAAAAACTTCTTCAAGTTTCTTTTCCTTCAAGTAATTCAGAATTTCCATTGTCGTCATGCCAGCTTTTGGCAACACTGGGAAATTTTTCAACTCAAGTGCCAGTTCCCTCCCATCAACATCTTTATGGTCACCGTGGCTCAGAGTGTTGCTGAGGGTTTCACACTCCTTTGCAAGTTCTTCCTCTGGCAAATTAGGAAAGATCACCAACACTCCAAACTTGTCCTCAACATCATCCAAGAGCTTGAAGCGTTCTTGCAGTGATGTAACTGACACATCAACAAGGCTAAATAATACTACTGATTACAATTAGTAGTATTAATGTGATGTGATTATAAAAGTAATAATTGCTAATAACAATAATAACAATAATAAAAACAGCAACAATAGTACTAGTTGTACTTACAAAGTTCAGAGAGAGGCGAACATGAAGGATCAGGTGTCCTTTCTACAGCAGGTGCCGGCCTCTGCAAATATTGCCTGAGTGCATCTGGCCATGGCCAATTAAAAAAAAAAAAACATATTTTAGTATATTCCTGGAGGGGAACTGTACAGAAGGGTGAACACCATGTCAACACCACTATCACCATAATGGTTACTGTGTGTGTGTATGAGCCTGTAGTTGTGAACTCACTAAACAGAACTTATGCATTTATAATGAATGTACAGAGCAACTGTTATCCAAATACTTTTGACATTTACATCCATGTAGGTTATCAGTGAAGTTAACTGGCAAAGTAACTAGCTAGCTAGTGATAGCTTAGTGACAGCAATGAAACGTTCAATATTAGGTGATGATGCACAATACTAAGCAAATTTATTTCATTTAACACCTTAATGGCTGAGATTAGAAGACTTACCTCTATACTGGGCTTTCCTTTCATCTTCTTCCTTTCTCCGTTTTCGTCCCTGTGCACCGGAGGGTTTATTAAACCGCTTAATTTTCTTTATCAACGCGCCAGCAGCTGCACACTTTCCTAACGTAACGTAACGGCGACCCTAGAGGTGCGGGACCACTTTTAATGGCGTATACATGTCCAAATGGTTCCGTTTTATAATTATTTATTATTTGTCTGCATTAGTAAATAGTGCTCACTACATATTATTAACTTGCTGTTATACTGATAAAATAAATTGTGCATATTTGCTTGCTGTAGCCTAATATTGAGTTGCTAAAATATATATATTAAAATGAGTAGTTTACTGGCATCTGTGTTAATAACAAAAATTAACCATTTATTAATCTGGAAGGTTTTGTATGGAGCTCAATAAACATTTACGGTTGGTAGTAGATGCAGTTTAATAAAACATTTTGTCTTTAATGCAAGGGTTAAATTGAGATTTAGGATGAGGACCCTTAAAATCGTGTGATTGCTGTTATAGCATCCATACATTAAAAATATGAGTCTCTAATTATGTATATTTATATATATTAATAGGACTGTTTGGTATATCAAAGAATATATTTTTCTCTCAGGTGAATATATGTTATGCATTTTATAAAATGCAGATGACAGCTAGGACAAGTTTATCTTCTTGCCTGTCGTAAGGCTTCATCTTGCCTTTTAAATTGTAAAATAATTGTAGTTTAGCATGTTCAAAGTAAATGCACATTGTTATGGTTATACAACTATGAAATAAACTATGCAAAATTGCTACTGCATATTGATCTCAGAAATGGATGAGCCGGTGATTCCATCCATTCAGAAGGCTATTTTGTAATTTCTGTGAATTAGAGTTCAGACCATAGAGAAGCAATAAGAGATTGTAGCCTTACTCTGCAGTTCGTTCACCCTCTGCCTATGCATATTTGAGTTGGTCAACAAGAATGACTATTTATCAAAACAGATTATTTTAAATAATCTTTAACTGTGCATAATATATTTAATATTCATGAGTTTCGCCACTTCACATTGCCCCCTTACAGTAATCTTTTCCACAATGTTTATTTTCTATTCAGGTTTACATTGTGTTAATGTTCACTTTCAAATGGTTTACTGCAGATGTTACTAAGGTGGCAGGCCTGTGGGACTTTATAAGCTTTAGAAGAACATGGTATGTGCCTGCACTCACCATCGGTAGTCTACACTTAACAAAATAAAACAACTGCTAGCATAAATTGACGTTAAGTCCAATCTGGTCTTTAATTTAAAATGAGTATCTTACAACCCTGCTCTATATAATCTGTCATTTTAAGCACTGTGGTTCGTTTATCTTTTTGCCCTGTTATTGTGCCTCTACCAGTTGCTACCCCAATGACGCCTGATAAGTGTGATCTATTCAGTGAATTTAGACTGCCAGTTCTATATGTCAAGGTAAGAAACTAATGTGAAAGTGAAACTAAACAGGCACCTCATGTGACTTTAATATGTGAAAATGGAGATTTATAGTAAAAAAAAAAAAAAAGGATTTAAATATTGATCTGTTTCTCACACATCATATCGGTTTTAAAGATATGGATTTAACCACTTGAGTCTGATGGATTACTTTTATGCTGCTTTTTGGACCTTTCCGGCCACCATTCACCTTGAAAGATTCAACAGAGCTGATATACTCTTCTAAAAACCTTAATTTGTGTTCAGCAGAAGAATGAAAGTCATAAACATCTGGGATAGCATCAGGATGAGTAAAGAATGAGAGAATTTTCATTTTTGGGTGAACTGTCACTTTAATGTAAACAAATTCCATTAACAAAATGCATTTTTAATTTTTTCCAAATCATTAGCAAAATGGTTACTATAAGATTCTGTACTATAGGCCTATGCATTCCAACAAAATCGAATAATGAATGGGTGTGACTTCACTTAGAACAAAATCTGGCCTCAAAGGGAGTGGGTTTTTTTTTTTTTTTTTTTTCTGTGGTTTGTAACAGCTCGTCTGGGAGAACTTTTTGGAAATCTTCTTACCAGCTGCTAAACACTTCTTAATGCCTTAATGCGTCTTAATGACACTGAAGCGGTTCATGTGCCTGTTGGTCTTTGCTTTTTCTGAGATCTTAGCCATAGAACAATGTAGTCCACATTAACCAAGATGCATAGTGAGGTTGTGGTCAACAGACGGGTTGTCTGTGATCACAAGTTTTGACTTGGCCAGGTTTAGCTAAAGGTGGCGCTCCTTCATCCAGGCCAAAATGTCAGACAGGCAGGCTATATACAAGCTGAGACAGTAGGGAATATCAGGCTAGTATGGCAGGTAGATCTGCATATCATCTGCATATCAGTGGTAGGAAAAGCCATGTGCCTCAATGATCGGTCCAACTAATGTTGTGTACATCGAGAAGAGGAGGGGTCCAAGCACTGATCCTTGAGGAATCCACAATTATTGATCCAAAGTTATTTCCTCAGTGGGGAGATCAGAAATTTCATACGGAACATTAATAACTGGTCCCTGCAGAGTAGCATAACACATATGTGCAACAGCTAGTTGTTACAAGTTAACAGATTCAAAACGGCTTTTGTGCCGACACAGGCAACACTGGTCAAGCATCTGAAATATATATTCACTCAAACAGTTACTCATACAGTCTTTTAAACCACAGAATAAGTTTATTTATATAAATACATCCAACACTTCACCAAAGTGCCATGATAAAAAGTATACAGCTCTTATACACGCAGTCAATACATCAATACAGCCATTTGTGACTGCTGATATTATATGTTCATTTGTTTTTTTACAGCTATAAAAATTAAATAAATAAAACAAATACAGTACAGCAGACATAACTCATTTGTTCACATATTTACTATATTATATACAGTATTTATTGATTTTTTTTCTGACAGGAAATTAATAATTCAAAAATTATAATAAAATAAAATACATTTTTGTCTACACACTGCCCCCCTCTACCGGCTGTGCAGTGTCACTCCTGAAAAGGTTCAAATCAGTAAAGCTGTTCAATTAAACTTTTTTTTTTTTTTTTTTTTTTTTTTTTTTTTTTTTTTTATAGTTATGAAAAACTTTTCTTGTCTCCTTCTGGATAAAAGTCTTCTCCTACCAGAAATAAGATGTGTGCTACAGTTGTTAGTGCTGCATGTATCCATCCAGCTGTCCCACTTCACTGAAGCGGTTCATATGTCTGTTGGTCTTTGCTTTTTCTGAGATCTTATCCATAGAACAATGTAGTCCACATTTTAATAATGGCATTTTATGACAATCGTGTTAATGTTAGCAATGTTAGTTGTTAAAGTCACTATAAATAAAGCACATCCCACTGTTGTTTTGCATGAGGGTGTGTCCGTTCAGAAGTAAATATTCCTATGCCCTATCCCCTTCGAAGACTTTACCATTCACTGTGAGAGCTTTGAAAGGCTAAAAGGTGTGGGACTCAAAAATAAGGGTCATTCAGAACTCACATTTTAAAGAAGACCTATTATGCCCCTTTTAACAAGATGTACTATAAGTCTCAGATGTCCCCAGAATGTGTCTGTTAAGTTTCAGTTCAAAATACCCCACGGATCATTTATTATACCATGCTGTAAATGCCTTTTTTTTGGCTGTTATCAAAAACACTCTGATTGCATGTGTGTCTCTTTAAATGCAAATTAACTGCTGCTCCCCGCCCTGACATAGATCTGGTGTCAGTGAACACAATCGCTTTAGCTGCATTAAAGGCGGGTGCACACTGTACGATTTTTGCCATGATTCTTCTGTTTGAGACAAATTTCAGGAATCCTAAAGATTTTTCTCGTCACAGGGCAAAATTGGCAATCTTACAACATTCAGTTGCGACATGTTCACAGACGGCCGATTAATAGCCTTTGAGATGGTCTTCAGCCTCTGGCGAAGTACTGGCAGTGTCAGAAATTTAGCATCGTAGCGTATAGTGTGACTGCTATTACGACAGGATGAGATATTCTGCTACTCTCTCGCTCCCGAAAGAGACCTCCGCGTTTGCACCACCATAACAGCATTTGTGACCAGTTATCACTCTACTCAAGCACTTTCAATGTTTTTTCTTCTTTTCATTTTATATAAAATGTTTTAATAAATAATTAAGCAGAAAATACTTGGAGAAAAGTGTAACATGTCAGCAATATGAAAGCAATATTCTCTGAATTATATAAATAGCTTACAAAACGAAAATAAATAAATGATTGCATTTTCTAGTTATTTTTCTTTAAATTTATCATGCATTTTCTTTACAATGTTATTATAATTACTATTTTACTTTTAATACATTTACTTTAAACATCTGTAAATGTCTTTAGCTAAGTTTTATATTTTATATTTTATTTTTTTTATAATTTTATAAATAAAATAGAAAGATTTAACTATTTATACTGGGAAGTATTTATGGGACGTTTTAGTCCAAATCAGCAAATACAGTTGGATACAGTTATAGAAATCTACATCATTGTGCATCATCCATAGGGAATTTGCAAGCGTGATATATTATCAGCCTTTATGAATTTTCGAGAATTTGCATGGCCGATAGGGTACTAATCTAAAAGAGGAGAAAGACGTACTAGAACGCACCTTTTTTGTTTTCTCCAATGTGAATGGGGAAGTTTGTAATTTTTTTTGCCACATGTCTTTTTATTTACACAATGAATATTTGCTTGTGGTAGTTCATTATTACTGTAAAATTACGTCTGTAATTTTCCGTATTTGTGATCAAGCTGTCTTTTTATTGGCCTATTTGACAAAATCCATCTTTCTTGTAAATGTGAGCCTATGCTCGTGATGGAGTGGTATTATCAGCATATGGAAATGCTGATGTCCAGAGTTTCAGAGAGAGAAAAAATATGCTCCTCAGTGGTGGGCAAATTTCACAATTTTGCTTCTATTTTGCAACACTCCCTTGAACGTGAGTCACGTTCACTGATTGGGACGATTGGGAACACAGACAGCTATGGTGTATATCGTGCAGTCTGACATAATGTCGCATAGTGTTCGATGGCGATATCAATGCTTTCATATCATACAGTCTGACAAGCAACAATCATAAAGGACTATTATAAATCGTACAGTGTGCACCCGCCTCTAAGGCAACAACAACAAAACAACAAGCGGCATAGACATTCAGCATTAGTTAAACCATGGCGAGATGATGTCGTTATAATCCTAACCATTTACACCCTTTATCAAAACTGCTCTACGGCACACTCAGAAGACAGATGGATGACAAGATTGAAATTTTAGAGCGTGCACATGGGTTGGAGGTAGAAGTGATGTGGGAGTGTGCTTGGAACACTGCTAAACAGACTGATGTTGATGTGATGTCAATTATGGCCACTTACACACATCCTGAAAGATTGAAACCATGCAATGCTCTATTTGGTGGTCGTACTAATGCGTACAAGCTGTATCATAAAGCTGACAATGGTGAAAAAATACGATATGTCAACTTTACAAGTTTGTACCCCTTTTGCCAGGCCAAGAAATGCTACCCCAAAGGACACCCCCAAATAATTTTCAAGGATTTTGAACCTCTTGAAAATTATTATAGATTTGTCAAAGCCACAGAACTGTCCCCGTGAAAACGGCTTCACCCCGTCCTTCCCTAAGGTACTGGTGGCAAGCTTATGTTTCCGCTCTGCCGAAAATGTGCGAACAGTAGAATCAGACTATCCCGTGTAGACACACTGATGAGGAAAGGGCTATTTCAGGCTGCTGGGTCAGTATCAAACTGTTAAAGGCTGTGGAGAAGGTGGACGAGGTCCCTCAACGATCAGAAACCTTGTTTGTGATTATGTTAAAAAAAATTTACAGTATAAACAAATGGCCAGTGGATTCCCCGCGCACGTTGTGACAGATGCAGACAAAGGATCTTACATTGACGATTACTTTGAGATAAAGGGGATTAAGCTGAAACTTGACAAGATAACTCTTAACCCTGCATGCCAGTCTATTAATAAACATCTGCTGAACTCACTTTGGGGCGGTTCTCTATGCGTGAATATTTTCATTGTATGGAAATACTTTCAGACCCTGAACAGTTTGTCCAACACATTTTGGTGATGGTTATGACATTAAATCCTTCTCGTTCATGTCAGACACTGTTGCTCTATTTCAGTGGTGTTACGTGAGCGGGAAAGGCTGTCAGACCCATGGAATTAATGTCTTTCTGACATAAAATAATTGATATGTTGGGGATAGGCTGTTGTAGAGTGACATAGACACGATCATCTTTACTTCTAGAGACGGTGCCTGGGAGCCACCATTGCGGTAATCTGACTGATGAGGTTGTGGATGGGGATCACATTGTAGAGATCCCCTTCTGTCACTCACTCGACATTGTGTCGAATGAATTGGCACAAGGGATCTTCCTTGGGAGCCTCGTGTACCTCTTAACTTGAGTAAAGGCCAGTGAGAAATTGGCAGACAGAATTTGCATGTCCCGCCCCCAGACATACGGGTATAAAGGGAAGCGGCGTGTGTCTGTCAGTCAAGGTGGTCCGGCACAGCTTTGTGGGGAGAGTAGGTCTTTTTAATGACGATGCCGAGCCAGGCGAGAGATAAACCGCGAGTGTCTCTTCTACCTGCGGCATCATCGAATACCCCCGTGCCTCACCACCCATGATGGTCGAATATGTAGATGTCAAACGCACAAAGATACGGGAAGTATAAGGTTTCCTCCATGAAAGAGAAATTTTATCATGGAGGTCTTCAAAGAATGGAAGGGACTGATTTTGTGTTCCCTTCCCCTGGCCACCAGACTGTCCAAATCTGTCCTCTAGTTTAGAGTGTTTGGGGGTTTCTTGTTTTTGTGGCCAGTCTAACTGTAGTCTGGCCACCGCATGAGTAACCTATCATGTGAGGAATGCTCAGAGGTAGCTCAAATGCTCAGAGGTTGCTCAAAGTCCGCGGACTCAAGAGATTCAACATCCCCCTCATGAACCGAAGAGGCGCTGAGGCGCACTTCGAAATCATGAGAAGGACTGGTTGGATCTGGAGAGAGAGCAAGCGATAGGGACAGACACATCTCTCCCTCCTCAGCCAGATCCATATGAGAGCCCCACGATCGAAGGGTGGGCGCTGGCTCTCGGAAGTAAGCGAGATGAGTGCAAAGCATTTTCACTGTAAACAGCTTGCAATGCTCGCACCTGCCCCGCCCCAATGCAAGAGCAGCATGCTGTTCCCCCAAACACACAAAACAAAACTGGTGTCTGTCTGTTTCAGCCATATGGCGTAAACACAGAAACACACACCGTTTGCCTTGCTTATTGCTCATGTTAAGGAAGAAAGAAAGGACAATTTCATTGACGTGTTGCACACATATTCACAGCTGGTCACTCCTAAAAGACGTTCCCAAATAGCTAAATCAGCACAGCATCAAAGTGTAGCTTTTGATAGGAAATGTAGGTTACAACAGCAACCATGACGTTTTGTTCAGGTGGTCCTAAAACATACAGCCACCGCACTGCTAAGGGTAAGGTCTGCATGAAGGCCAAGGGTATCACTCTCAATGCTGTAAACTCAAAAGTCATTAGGTTAGACACTCTGATTGGACTTGCTGATCACTATGTCGTAGGGGAAGATAATAGTCGGCATATACTGGGATAAACCGACACTATTGTGAGAAATAATAAACACTTCACACTACACAACAGGTCAGTCGTTAAAAAGTTTAAGGTGTTGTACAACAAACAACACTGTGCTGCTCCCTTATTTCATCACACTCCCATATGGATTCTGACGATCTTTTTGGACATAGGAGTGTGCGAGATATAGATGGTTTTGATTTCAGATTACAGCATCCATTTTCATGTGTGATAAGCAGCCCTTCAATCTAGGGAAAATCATATTTTGAAAAATGTTGTTGCAAAATGCTGTACAGTTGATTTCTAAAAAAAAAATGAAAATATTGTGTATATTTATGATTGTTGGCAAACATTGTGACAAATTGTTGAAAATGTACACAATTTAATTTGCTGAAGGGCTACCACAGACATAATGATGATTTGTTCCCTGTCAACAAAACTAATTTGCTGATCCTTGATGACCTGATGAAAGAGGCCAGTGGGAGCAATTAGGTGGAGAAGGTGTACAGTATGTTCACACAGTCTGTTCACCACAGACATTTTTGTGCTATTTATATTATACAGAATTTATTTTGCCAGGGTAAATCCAGAAGGACCATCAGTTTAAAGACAAATTAACTGATGTTGTTTAAAAATCCCAGAGACACCAATCAGGTCAATGCACAAGGAAGGCAAATGTACAGGGTAGATTTCTTCTTCCCCTCTTAAGCGTCACAATCCCTTTAATCTCCAGCTTGGTTGCTTCTAGATAACTTTGGGGATGGAGTAAGCAGAAAAGATGCTTTTAGTTCCACAGCATCAACTGGATAAACTAAAGACTGGTAGTCTTTATGCAACTATGCAACAGGTTGTGGAGAATAATTTGGACATGACTTTAAGATTTTCAACAGATCTGATTTGGACAAGTATGAAAAGGCAAAACTGAACACAAATACTTTACAGTGATTTTAATACTTGCTAGACAAGGGTAAAGGGAAACCAACACATTAACATTTCTGCCAAGACACGGGACGAAACCAGCTCAACCCGGAGATTGTAGAACCTCGCAAAGGTGTTGGGTGTTGCCGAGTCTTGCTCTGAGCTGCAAGCGCTGCTCTGCAAAAGTCTGTTAGAGAGGCGCCACTGGTCAGGGCCCAGGAGGCTGCCACACTCCTGGTAGAATGGACTCGTAGACCTGCGGGAGGTTGCACTGCTGGGCGTAGTATGCCATCGCTATGGCGACAATGATCCAGTGGGCGATCCTCTGCTTGGAGACAGCGCTTACTTTCTGCTGTCCACCAAAGCAGACAAAGAGATGCTCAGAGATTCTAAAGCTCTGCTTGCGATCCAAATAGATGCATAAAGCTTGCACCGGACACAGCAATGTCAAGGCTGGGTCTGCCTCCTCCTGGGGCAGCGCTTGCAGGTTCACCACCTGATCCCTGAATGGGAACCTTGGGCACATAGCCCGGTCGGGGTCCCAGATGAATTCTGTACCACACCGCTGCATCGCTATTACTTGTTTAATCCAGATACCTTGTTGTTGTTGTGTGGCCATCACAGACTGCATATAATCATCCTGCTTCTTCTCAAAGGCATCCAAGCGCTCCTTAACTATGTTAAAACGCCTCTCAATGGCTTTACTATGTCCCTCAATGGCATTAGAACGTACCTCAATGGTCTTTAAACTATCCTGTATCAGACCAATTATGTGTTGATTGTCTATATCAGGATGTGATCCCCATCTGTAAGCCTCCAGATTGGAAGGCAGAGCCTCAGGGTCGGAATCCGCCACAGACACTACACATTCGTTGGATTGATCACACTGTTGTGTTTTTTTAGATACCTGGGAAAATGCACAGACATCCCACGATTCTGTCAGCCCATCATCCTAGCTCCGAACATCATTTATATCATAGTTATCCACAACCAATCTGTGAAAAAAAAAAAGAGTTAGGGAAGATGTTTGAATTAGGAAAAAGATAAAATATTGTTTTTACATATTATTTATGCAGGCTTTGATCATAAATCACAAGCTATAAATCAATCAATTTGATATTTTGACACATAGTATAGTTTATAACTACTAATCTATCTCAGAAGCATCCAGATTTTTTCTAGAGGAAGAAAAAGTAGAAATGGATGATTTGCAGATTAAATTAGATTATTTGTATTGGGAAAAAAGATGAAAGTGCTTTTGTTCGGTCATTAAAAAAATGGCTTGAGGAAGGGGAGCAAAACACAAATTGCTTTTTAATTAAGAAAGGCATAATTTTATTAATAACAGTAGGTTTAACATTGATGGGGTTATAACGGATGATAATACAATATAGATATTTTAGTGACTTTTATAAGAATTTCTATACTTCCAAGTACACTCAGTTGACAGCTGATGCCTTTTTTAACTCGCAGCATATTCTATTGATAAACTGAATAGGGCTGTGTGATAAAACTATTAGTATTCTAGAGTTGATGGATGCAATAAAGCACCTAGAAATTACAAAATAGCCAGGTAGTGATGGGTTAACATCAGAATTCTATAAGCTATTTTCCAAGGACTTGGTCCCATTTCAATTAAAGGTTTTTAATGAAAGTATTGAAATACAATGTCTTCCATCCACTTTAACACAAGTATTAATTAAACTAATCCCCAAGCCAAAACAAAGACTAATTACATATTGACAAATGGCACCCTATCTGTTTATTAAACAATGATTATAACTGAAAATATATTGGACTTTATAATCGATTAATCATAATCTGGCTTTATGAAAAATATGCATAACAAACTAGTGTTAGAAATTTTGGATTACCCAGAACTGATTAATGATAATGGATTAATATTATTCTTAGATTTCTATAAATCTTTCAACTGTGTAGAACATAAATTCAAAGGCAGAAGTTATCTCTGACTTATACAGCATTGGCTTTAAATCTTGACAAAAATATTTACAAAGATATTGACAAAATGTGAAAATAAACACATTACAAAAAGAAACAGTTGTTATTTATTGATTTGAAACTGGCAGCCTCAATGTTTTTGATTTTGCTACATTAAATAATACATTTAAGGTTAATTGGCTTAGACAGTTCCAGAAATCTTCCATCTGGAACTTTATCCCCATCCATATTCTTTCAAACTTGGTTGGGTATAATTTTTTTTTCCTTAATTGTACTTGTGATGTTGGAAAAATAGTTTTAATCGCCAGGCATTTCTCCATGACCATGACATACAAGGATCATTTCTCACCTCTCACAGTATATAAGGAACAATAAGGACATCCTATAAAAACATAAGTCTCTTTTTATTAAACACTTGTTTGATAATGTAATTATATTGGTTGATCAATTATTTAATTTAAATGGCTTTATTTTCACTTATGACAAGTTATCAATATCTCCCGACATTTTTTGTTTAAAAAAACAGAAAATAATTAGTAACCAACAAGGTTCCCTGTTTAATATAGCAAACTAATATGTTGGTCAAATCTGTTTTTCCTTTCACCCTCAAAATAGGTAAATAAGAGTTTTGTTCCAAAAAGGTATTGTAACTTGTTCATACTGGAACTGATTCACAGAAAAAAAAAAAAATAATAATTATTTGGATGCAATTTTGGCTTATACTTTATAAGTATAAGATAAAATCAGTAAGTATCATTTAAACTCAAAACATTATTTTGTCAAATTTTAAGATCATATTGATGTAAGCTGTACCTTTTTTTGAAAGCTTTTCTGAAACATTTGTTTTGGCATTAGCCTTTTTGGCTAAATGTATGTGATTTTACTATCAAGTATATTAATGATCAGTTTGTCTTGTGGACGCATTTACTATTTGGTCTCCTGGAAAATCATAAAAACAAACATAGTTCAAACAGAATACTGTTCAAATTTGTAACTTCTTAAATATTTGTATATAGATTTGTATTAAGCGCCCCCTAGTGTATAAATTGATTGTGTTTAATGTATTTGTAACAGTTGATTTTGATAAACGGATTTCAATAAAAAAATACAAAAAGATCACCTAGACAGTCCCTGTTGTTACAGTATGCATCTGACTCTTCTTCAATTAACAAACAAGTCCACTAGATGACAGTGTAATACAGAAACTCCGTTTGTGAGAACATGTAGCTACACTGAGCCAATAGAGGTCGCTCACACACACTGTTTTCCATGTAAGACTGAAACCCGCTTTGAAAATAACTGCAGATCCGAAAAAGGTGTTAAAAAAAATAAAGAAATACAACATTGTAGCAGGCAATTCAGCCTTAGGTTAGGATTAGGGCCTCATTTTAGCCTGCCAGGAATAATCCCCGGCATATTCCTGCATGGGGCGAATTCTTCTATAACATACATTTTCATCATGTGACCATCACGTCATCATGTGACCTTTTTGAAAACACCTTTTAGTTAGATAGATACGGTGACATTTTGATTCAACATTTGCTCTTATGCCTTACTACAGAACTTAGTCATTACTAAGTTTCTTACTTAGTTATTTCTATATTACTTTTGCATGTTTCACATATTTAGAGGTTAGGCCTATACGGTAATCGTATAAAAATCGGCCATTTAAAAGCTGTCTGATGGCTTGTTCGATGACAATGAGCTTGAGATGAGAAAATATGATTTCTTATTAAGTTCAGCAGTTTTGTTGTTGTTGTTGTTGTTTTAAAATAAGATATGACCTGCTTCGTATTTTATTGTTTTAATTACACTATTTGTATCAACCTCATTCACCACTTTGTCCTGTATACATTTATTCGTTTTTTTAGTAATTTAGTATTTATAACGATTAAAAGGATAGTTCAATTAAAAATATATCATTATGTAATTATTTACTCGCCCTCGTGTTGTTTCAAACCCAATTAACTTTTTTCTTCCGTTGAAAACATTGTGACCAAAAGATGTTTGAAAGAATGATAGTCTCAGTCTCCATTCACTTTCATAGTATGGAGAGAAAAAAAGATGCCATAAAAGTAGCCTAAATGGTGACTGAGATAAGGCCGATTTATACATCTGCTTCGAAGCTGTGCTGTAGCCAGACATGTAATTCTCCCAAAATGTAACTATGCGTGTTGTCCATGCAGACCACAACAGTTGTGATTAGTCTACTTTGTAAAACAGAGACCGTATGCCAAGATGTCAAAAAAACAAACAAAACCAAAAAAACAATCTGAGGTATTTGCCCAGCAAACACAGAACGTTCCCAGAACGTTCCCTAATGTTCCCGTATGGTTCCCATTTGGTTATTTTTTGGGAACCAAACAGGAACGTTCTAGGAACGTTCCCTGTAGGTTATTTTTAGGTTTAATTTTATAACCTAAGGAGAACGTTCTGGGAATGTTCCCTGTAGGTTATTTTTAGATTCTATTTTTATAACCTAAAGGTTATAAAACTAACTAACTAACTTCCCCTAACCTTAAGGGAACGTTCTATTTACGTTAAGAAAACTTTCCTGGATCACCAATAGGGAACGTTCTTGCAACGTTCTGGGAACGTTCTGGGAACCAAAAACTAACGTTCCCAGAACCTAAAATTGTTAGCTGGGTGGGTCCCATTTTATCCACTTCTCACTTTGGACTCTGTAGAACTGTTTAATTGTGACCATCAGCTGATTTTTGTATTTGGTTTATGTTCCATAATGTTACAAGCGAAACGCAACAAAAAGAGTCATAAGTTTCTACCTATGAAATCTGGGCTTTTTTCTCTGATGTTTAACTCGATATATTTAGTTATGGACACAATATTTGTTGTATTCTACTCCAGAACTTTCATATCTGTATATTTTGACCGTATGTTTGACAGTATGCTGCACAGTAAATTATCAAATGTATGCCAACACATATAATTATTTAAGTGACTCAAGAGCAAGCATAAAGTATATGCCTGATTTATTTTCTCTCTGCGAGACAGTCAGCATTTATAAGTAAATAATATGTAAAGAGATCTCAACATGTTCAAATGAACTCGTTTTTAATGCATTAAATAATTTATTAAATGTACTTTTGCATCCACGAATTGCATTGCTTTTGTTTACAATAAGAGAAGAAATGAAAGCATTTCCTCTCCATATACTAGCGCTTGGCTGTGTACTCGCAGAAGAATGCAGACTCGCCAATGCAGAACTATAAATGCAAACTAGCGTGTTGGAGTATCGGCATAGTCCTTATTCAGACTAGTATCTCCGTTTGTGTTCCACTGAAGGAATAACAACAAATGGGTTTAGAACAACATGAGGGTGAATAAATTATTAAAATTTTCATTTAGCTGCATGTAGAATTGTACTTCTCTGAATACCAAGAGGAAGCGCCCTTAATATTTCGGAAAAGCTTTATTGAACTTTACCCTCCCATCATTAGCACAAACAAAACCAACATAGAGATAGCAATGACGGCTATGCGGAAAATATAATCAAAGCGTTATTAAGCAATAAAATAGTTTGTTTCTTCGGGGAAGGAAATGGGCGTGTAGGCAATGACGGGAAACGTGACATCAGATGGACATCAAACGTTTCCCGTCGAGCAATTCTCGCGATATTGCCTCGTGATCGACTTCGATATAATCCCTGTGAGTCTATTCGCCTTCTCGTTCGTCTTCAGTGCAGGATAACGACTCAACAACCTTATTACACTTCTTAAAACAGACAACTGTCGGGAAAGAATATATTTATATATATATATATACATATTATTTGTAGGGATTGTGACGGTTGAAGTGCTCACACAACTTTAGAAAAGGATTAAACTTGGAGAAATTCGAGGTGAGTAGTTTTTCTATGAAAGTGTTGTATGTCATTCGTTTTCTCGTGACGCGTCCTCGCCCGCACTACCGATGTGGACGTCTTCGTTGGTTGTATTGGAATCGTTCTAATTTGTTGCGTTGCGACGGGCATATACACGATCTTAACATGTCTTTTGTAACTTTCAATCTCTTAATACGATCAGACAATTCACATTCGTTGTCGTTTATCTGGAAATCAAGACCTGAGACACGTGATGTGTCCAACAGTATGAATTCAGTGTTCATGAAATAAGAATACTATAATAATAAGAGTTCTATAATAAAAGTCAAAGCTGGTTTTAAAAAATTGAGCTTAGTAGCTTCCTTTTAATTTACAATGAAGTCCAATAGTGAAAGTAGGCCTACCTATTTTCTGAATTTTTTTTTGTGTGTGTGTGTGTGTGTGTGTGTTAAAAATCATATTATCAGCACAACCATTTGTAGTGAAAAGTGAATTGAAAACATCTCAGATAATGTCTCAGTATTTGGTACGTCACTGTTTACCGTATGCTATCTAGCTTGCATGAACAAAACCTGATAATTCATGTTAGGCCAGCATGATTTGCGAATGTTACAACTTAAGTGTCATGTGTGCTCTAGTTTAACGAAAACATTAAGTTCTGTCATCATTTACTCATCTTCATGTTGTTCCAAACATACCCATACTTCCATTTGGGGGCAGTTGTGGCTTAGTTGGTAGAGCGGGTCGGCCTCTAATCGCAGGGTTGGTGGTTCGAATCCCGGCCCATACGACTCCACGATGGCAGGCTAGCGCCTTGCGTGGCAGCTCTGCCGCCATTGGTGTATGAGTGTGTGTGTGTGAATGGGTGATTGGGACACAGTGTAAAGCGCTTTGGTAACCTCTGAGGTTAGAAAAATGCGCTATATAAGTGCAGACCATTTACCATTACCATTTGTGTTATTTCATTTTTATACATCTATATTTTTTATATATACAATTTACACATTACCTTTGCTCGGTATTTGCTGTCATTCCATCCAGCTCTAATTTCGACATATTACTTACTTGTTTGATTGGGATCAGTGACTAAGTTAGCATTTATTTATTTATTTATTTATTTATTTATTTTCAGGCTTTAACGATCTACTATGGACGCCATCATTCGCTGCCCATTCCTGTCTCGGGTCCCCCAAACCTTTTTGCAGCAAGCTAGAAAGTCCTTGGTAGCGTATGCAGTGAAATGTCCTGTCATGATGGACCTTGCCTCAAGGCCACCGGTCCGTTCTATCTGCTCCTCTTCCACCAGCTTCCAGAAGGTTGAGAATACAACCCCAGCCAATGAGGGTCAGTCCTTTCAACCACTGCTTGATTATGACAAATTTGGAAGTTTACCCTTGTTACTAAACAATGTCCAATTTGTTTTTTTAATTAGAACATAAAGAGGCCCCCAAAGTGCCTCTGGGCCATCCCGTGCCTCCAGCCAGTCAAGCAACGGCCTCCAAATGCCCCTTTCTGGTCGCAGAGATGGGGCAGAAGAACAGCAGTGTGGTTCGGCAGGCCAGCATGGAACTTCAGGAGGATGTGTCCGAAGTTCGCACTGTGTGCAAAGGTTTGTCAGGAAGTTTGTTTTATTCATTTTTTTTTTTTTAAATATTGTAGAGTTTAGATGTGTATGCTTCGACTTGTTGACAATCTTAATGGTATAGTTAACCCAGAAATCCCAACCAAAAATCTATCATTAACTGACCTTTGTTTTATTCCAAACCTGTATGAGTTTTTCTAGGTCACCATTAACTTTCAATGTATGGGAGAAAGTCAGGTGTTGGAACAACATGAACAATTCTGGGGGTGATTTATTTGCTTTTAAGAAAGCCTTGAATAATAATGGTGTACAAGTCTCCGATTGGACTAATTTAGGAGTGCTGTGCTCATGTAGGATGCATTCCTGCATTCAGAAACACCTAGATGGAGCATTTTATTGCACAAACATTGCTCAAGTAGATGAGTTGAAGTTGAAGTAAAGTAATTTTGATTTATTGTTGAATGCACTTGGATGGCTGTAGTAAACCTTACTAATCAAGTTTTCGATGGTTTGGCAACTAGTTGACCATTTTGGCAAAAACTACTATAAATGTATTGATGAAATAGGCAATGGTTTGACTTTGGCGTGGCCTGTGTTTCAGATCTATCTCAATCTGAGCTGAATCCATTGGTGAGCAACACCATGGATGGAGGGAATCTAATGAAAAGGCTGATAAAACAACGTCCCACCAGGGTCTCCCATTTGCTGCAGGAGAACATGCCCAAAAGTAAGTATTTTTTCCAATGTTATCTTGCCCTGTAGTTGAGCTCAAAAGTGTACTGATGAAACTAGTACATTAACCACTTCCTATTTTGTAACGAGGTTTCACATGAGCAATTCTCTTACAGCAGTCTCCAACTTTCGTTATGATGAATTCTTTGAGAAGAAAATAGAGGCAAAAAAGAATGATCACACATACCGTGTGTTTAAAACGGTGAACCGTAGAGCTTCCGAGTTCCCAATGGCAGATGATTACACTGAGTCCTTGTCCTACAAGAGAAACGTTTCGGTGTGGTGCAGCAATGACTATCTTGGCATGAGCCGACATCCCCATGTTGCACAAACTGTAATGTAAGTGACATATGTAATCTGTTAAGAGCACGTCAGGGTCATATTTCATCCAAAAAAGAAATGGATAAAAAAAAAAGCAATTTGCATTAAGATAATTGATTTTAAGGTCATTCAGATTTTTTGCATTGTGGCATTATTTTAGTAATACAATAAAAATATTATTTAAGACAAGAAATAAGCCCATTTTCCCCCACCTATTCTCATTTTAAAAACAATGTTGTGTGTGTGTGTGTGTGTGTGTGTGTCTTCAAAGAATAGCTCACACAAATCTAAAAATCTGTCTTAATCACTCATTGTTCCAAACTCTTATTACTTAACTTCTGATATGGAACACAAAGGAGAAATTGTAAATGAACATTTTGGATTGTATTTCAGTATAATGACAGTTAATAGAAACTCTCTTTAAAGCTTATAAGTGTCAAAAGTCATCATATTCCAAGTCTTCTGAAAATATACAATAGGTTTTGGTAAGCAAATTGGTTTGATTTGGGGATGAAATGTGACCCAGACATGTTTTTTCCCATTTATCTTTTTATTCACTACATAAACTTGTAAGATTTTGTTGTCAAATGACACATGATTCATTAGTTATGCAATTAAAGAAACTTTGGATTAACAGTTCTGTTTTTTTTCTTTTCTCTTAACAGGGACACTTTACGAAAACATGGTTCGGGAGCTGGAGGGACTCGAAACATATCAGGAACGAGTAAGTTCCATGTGGACCTGGAGCACGAGCTTGCTGATCTTCATGGAAAGGATGCTGCATTGTTGTTCACCTCCTGCTTTGTGGCCAATGACTCTACACTCTTTACACTGGCAAAAATGCTGCCAGGTAATTCTAAACAAAATAAATGTTTGGGTAATATTTAAAAATCCTCAAAATCAAAGAATATAATTTTCATAAAGGAAAGAATGAATAAATTGTCAAAGACGACACATTGTGTCATTTTCAGGAGATGCATTTCCTCAAATTCTTATTACCATACTTTGTAGATAAAAAAATAAAAAAAAATAAAAACTATTTAAACAAAGTTTATGTCAAGGTAGAATTTAGTAGTAAATATTGGTAGCATTGCAGTAAAATGATTTTTTTTTTTTTTTTTTTTACACTACACATTTGACAGTTTGGTAGGAAAATGTGCTTATTTTTCATGAAAATAATGTCACAAAGTGGTCTTTAAATAGACTTTTATTTTATGCAAAACACACATTTTGTTGGGGGGCTGGTGGGGAGAATATGATCTGCACATTTCTCCATGAGATGCACCCAGGGTTAGGTGACTGTTGTCAGATTTCTGATAGCACCTTATTGTGTGTGTTCTTTCAGGTTGTGAGATCTATTCAGATGCTGGCAACCATGCCTCTATGATACAGGGTATCAGAAACAGTGGCGCCAAGAAGTTTATCTTCCGTCACAATGACGCCAACCATTTACGTGAGCTTCTGGAGAAATCAGATCCATCCACTCCAAAGATTGTTGCCTTTGAAACTGTGCACTCAATGGACGGTTAGTAAGAACCTCTGTTATGCTCCGTGAACATTAGTTTACTCTCACCGGGTTCAGTAGTTAATGGTGACTCTCTTGTTTGTTGTGTTAGGTGCTGTGTGTCCACTGGAGGAGATGTGTGATGTTGCCCATGATTTCGGTGCTATCACCTTTGTGGATGAGGTTCATGCAGTGGGACTGTATGGACCCAGAGGAGGTGGCATTGGAGATCGTGATGGTGTCATGCACAAGATGGACATCATATCTGGAACACTTGGTCAGTATGATTAATCATTTGCTTTCACGTAAAATCATTTGGATTTTTTGGCCCTTTTTAAATGTGTAGTTTATCCATAAATTAAAATTTTCATCATTTATTATTTCATGCCATCCCAGGTGTGTATGACTTTCTTGTGCTGAAAAACAAACAAAGAAGAATATCTCAGCTCTTGTAGGTCCAGACAATGCAAGTAAATGTGATCAGACCTTTCAAACTCCAAAAATCATATAAAATCAGCATAAATTAATCCATACAACTCCAGTGATTTAATGTCTTCTGAAGTGATACAATCACTTTGGGTGAGAAACAGATCAATATTTCAATACATTTTTCTATAAATCTCCACTTTCAGAAAGGGGGAAAAAAAACAAGATTTAAATATTGATCTGTTTCTCACCCACAACCTATCATATTTCTTTAGAAGACATGGATTAATCACAGGATTCATGTGGATTACTTATGCATTTTTTTTTTTTTTTTTTTTTTTTATGATGGAGCTTTCTGGTCACTATTCACTTGCTGCTGAAATTTTCTTCTAAAAATCTTTGTGTTCTGCAGAAGAAAGTCATGCGCATCTGAGATGTCATGAGGGTGAGCAAATAATAATTTAATAAAAATAATACATTTTTCAGTTTTTATTTGGGGGATATATATATATATATATATATATATATATATATATATATATATATATATATATATATATATATATATATATATATATATTTTACACCAATCATCCACAACATTAAAACCACATGTCTAATATTGTGTAGGTCCCCCTCTTTCCTTCCAATCAGCACCAACCCGCATCTCAGAATAGCATTCTGAGATAATATTCTACTCACCACACTTGTACAGAGCGGATATCCGAGTTACCGTAGACTTTGTCAGTTCGAACAAATCTGGCCATTCTTTGTTGACCTCTCATCAACGAGGGGTTTCCGTCTGCAGAACTGCCACTCACTAGAGTAATCTGAGTAAATTCTAGAAACTGTTGTGTGAAAATCCCAGGAGATCAGTAGTTACAGAAATACTCAATCCCATCTCATCTGGCACCAACAATCATCCCATGCGCCAAATAACTGAGGTCACAGTTTTTACCTCATTCTGATGGTTGATGTGAACATTAACTGAAGCTCCTGACCTGTATCTGAATGATTTTACACGCATGCGTGCATACACACACATCCAAATATTTATAGGATATCTTTTTATTCTAAACATCTGTTACATTTATTGTTTAAGAAAAAGCATGTTAAAATAAAATCTTATTTCATCAGCTCTTCCATGCATATTTTTAATACAAACAAAAACAAACACGTACATACAGTAAGTGAAACAAACCTTACAAACATAGGAAGATGAAAATTATACAATTACACAATCCTCTCAAAAACAGTAGATGCATTGTTAACGCGTGAAATAAGCCCATGTCTCTGGACGTGACAGTGGAGCTCTGATTTTGTCACTTAATGCTCTAGCGGATACTTGTGGAACAGAAGCTGCTGTCTTGTTGCCTAGAAACAAGCTCTTGTTTTTCTCCCATTGAATTGCCCCTGTAGGCACTTGAATGACCATTTGTCAGTCAGGTTGAGATGACCTAGAAGGAATTTTGTGTTAATTAAGAGTTCTTTACAAAAAACAAACAACATCTTTTCTTTGCAATGTGAATTATTCCCAGAATGTAATAAATATTCTTTGTGCCAATTAGCATATTGGCCCAACGCACTTTTTTTTTTTTTTTTTTTTTTCTACTACACTGATTTTAGGGTAAAACAATCTATGGAATTCTGTGAAATGTGTTTAAAAATGCAAGGTTCCCGCAGCTATACAAACCAAGAAATATCCAGGAATTTGAAAATTGTAGTACTTACACTCTTATATGTAGCTGAAACCATATTGGCAGTAGGCAAACTATATATAAAAAGAGAAAAAAAAAAAACATTCAGTGGGCGGGGGATGCGAATAAATTTTTAATTGCTTGTATTTAAATTCTATGGTAATCATTGTAACTTTCTCCGATGTGCAGATTTCATGTGTCTACCAAATAGCCTGCTATGATTTCCAGACTTGGACTCAGTTTGTTGACTCCCAAGTCCAAATCACACTGATTAACCCATTGGTTTTACTGATTCATTGAAAAGCACCACAGAGTCAGGAGACTCATCCTTGAACTGTACAGCACATTATGCTCTTGTTCATTTTTGCATGCAATCACAACAAATTAATGCATTAGATTTGTTGACCATTTTTTTTATGCCCAATCATCCTCTCGCATCACTTACAATTCACAAGCTTACAACTCCGCTAAATAGTTTTACATTTTTTCAACTGTGCTTCAGATTCATCGTAGCGCCACACCTGAATAACAGTGCAGTAAACGGTTGTCTCATGTATTGTTTGCAGGAAAAGCTTTTGGGTGTGTTGGAGGCTACATTGCTAGTACCAACGCCTTGGTGGACACTGTCCGTTCTTATGCTGCTGGCTTCATTTTCACTACATCCTTACCACCCATGCTGCTTGCTGGTGCACGGAAATCCATCCAGATCTTGAAAAGTGAAGAAGGACGTGCACTTCGACGCAAGCACCAATGCAATGTTAAACTGTTGCGTCAAATGCTAATGGATACTGGCTTGCCTGTAGTTCATTGCCCCAGTCACATTATTCCAGTCAGGGTACGTAGAAAATAGTCAATACTAGGGATCTTCAAGATGATTATGATATATGTTGCGTTTTTGAGTGGTCCACTAATATGGATTTTTTATTTTTTTTAATGACTAGAGTGTATAATGACTGCTATAATACTATTTTATAATAGCAATTAAGATAAATGCAAATGCACTGAAAATGGTTAAACACAAACAGTGCATTATCCATTGACAAAGCTGTTGGTATATTTTGGAAGTGAGCTAAAGTTTTCGCTAATTGACCAAACACATTTATCAGTGGATGCCGATAATCTAAAATGTATACATCTGTCTCTATCCATATTGTTAATTAGTGGTCGACCAGTATGGTTGTTTTTCTTTTTTAAGATCAGATACTGATATCTAGTGAGCAGGATGGATGCTAAATGGATAAAACAATTGAATTTCAATTTTTTGAAATTAAAGGAAGAGTTAGTTTACTCAAATTTGCTTAAACATGAAAAGACTAAATGCATTGTCCATTGACAAGGCTAACATGAATATCTACATTCAGGTTTCGGATGCTGAAAAGAACACCCAAGTCTGTGACCTCATGATGAGCCACTACAACATCTACGTTCAGGCCATTAACTACCCCACCGTGGCACGTGGAGAAGAGCTGCTCCGGATCGCCCCTACGCCACATCACACACCACAAATGATGAAATATTTTGTTGGTAAGATGTTGTCGCCCCCGACCAGTGATATTTTAAATGTTCGTTGCTGATGCATTGTTAAACGTAACTACAGAAACACTGTGCTACAATAATTGATTAATTTGTTTCTCACCATAGATAAGCTAACTCAGACCTGGAAGGAGGTGGGTCTGGAGCTGAAGCCGCACTCATCAGCGGAGTGTAACTTTTGTCGACAGCCTCTGCACTTTGAGTTGATGAGCGAGAGGGAGAAATCGTACTTCAGTGGGCTCAGCCAACCCATATCTGCCTGCGGCTAATGCCTGCCTTCATCCAGCATTACACATTCCTCAAATATTGTAGCGTCTAAAGTATAGTAAATTATTGAGATTGATATTCCATATACATCAAATCCTGTATAACAGAATAAATATTTAGAGAGATTGACGTTGTGTATTTATGTTTTTTGTCAATGGATCCTGGAGAATAAAAGTTAAAAATTTTAAATGTTATATATTTTACATTAAATGAAAGTGAACTTTATTAGAGTGAAGATGGAGGTTTTTCATTTATTTTAATAAACTGATTAACACAGATTACATACTTCATTTCAATATTACTTGTTAAAAACAAACCCCAGAAATGATGACTTGAAAAATATAAGGGCTGTCAAAAGATTAAAATAATTACAAACAATCTTGTTATTTATTTCATTTTTATTAAAGGCTTAACATTTAGTGAGTTTCAGTAAGCTTAGAATCTGAACTTTCCATAGAACACAGCCCCTTTTGCATTTGTTACATAAAATAACAAAATAAGGCCTGAAAACATCTGTCTCAAATAAGCACCACCTAAAGGTAATGTGCTAGAAATATTAATATGAAAATAAATGCATTTCACATAGCACTTAAAAAGAAAAGTCATGTATCAAATGAAAGCTCTCATTCTCAGGAATGTGACTGTACAATTTGATATTCAAAAGAATCACTTTTTTGTAAGTCCCAAGTAGCTACAAACTTCATATTTGGTCTTACCTTAGGCAGTATTCTACAAAACGAGTTTCTTTTACTTGACTGTGAGCTTTCTTGGGTAAATAATCCAATATTATATCTTAGATGTCCAGAAAACAACATGCAGTCCAGCAGGAAAAGCATTCTAAACAAAGCATCTGAAAAATCGACTGTTGATGATAATTTTATCATATCTTCTAGTCCACTCAGAGGTCGAGATAGTCTATGAAACTGTGGGGGTGGTGCAAGTAATGAAATTAGACAATATCTAAGGACAAGCACATCAGTGATGTCTAAAATAAGTTAGAGCACCACTTAAATTTCAGATCTGAATTTTGTGATGGAGGTGAAAAAAAATTCTAGTGGAATAAAATCTGACTTTTTGTTAGGAGAAAGAGTGAACGGAACCAGAAGTACATGCTTACAAAGTTAGGACAACAACAATAAAAAATGTTTTTTATTTCTGTCCATCATAAGATTGCAAACACATACAATATTATTTAGGAATAATTTGAGTCTTTTTTATTATTTGGGGGGATTTTCTGGAAAGATGAGACCCGTTCTTTTGCTATTAGTCCACAGAATGTGCGAATGGTGAGTTTTTAAATTTGAGTGTAAAAAATTGCAGGTGGCAACCCAAAAATGCACCAGAGCTTACAGTAATAACAATAATATGTGAAAGTTTTGTAAACTATATATAAGATATGGGACAGAGGATGATTCCTGCAGTGGTGCTCTTTACTTATCCTATATGCACTTCCCAACAATGCAGTGCTCTTTTCTATTTTTATCTGTTAAATGTTTCAGCCAATCAAACCGTAATCAAATTAATGCCACCCTTACACCACACAGAAACTTCTCAGAGTAGCCTTAACTGTGTATAAACCGTCTTTAATGTTATATAACATTCAATATTTCTCCCAACCGCTTTAGTTTGTGAGAAAAATATGTAGTGTACCCGTTTCTCTCCCAGTATCAGTTGTTAATGATGGACATTTTAATAATGCTAATCATAAAGCTAAATGATATCCGGTATAATATGAGTTTAAAAGAATACATTTCTGGTTTAGTGTCCGTGAAGGTGTAATTATGTGTTTTCTGATGGTGGATAGGACAATTTTTTTTTTTATATAATTATGAGTAACATCAGTGAAAGAGAAGCAGAATGGCCTATTTCATTGCCTCTGTTTTCACTGTATTTTCTGTTTTGGGAAGGGATAGTCACATTATCTCTATGGTGTGCATAACAAAAACCTTCATGTACCTGGCACAGTAACCTAAATACATGATAACAAATTGTCTAGGTAGTGGGTCAGCTGAAAAATAAGACTGGTCTCCAACCGGACTGGGTGAGGTGACGAGTGATTATAACTAATCCTTTTGCAGTAAACAGGTGTATGTGACATCACCATCTGTTTTGCTACTTCATCTAACACTGTTGCTCAAATGTGTTTTGTAAGTGTGAAATGAGGTGACCCATTTAAAAGAAAAAAGGACAGTGGTCCAAAAAATTGGGATGTCTGAAAAAAACTCATTAAATAAAAATGAAGGCCATCATGATTGGGCTACTGTAATCAAAAGAACAAATTGTTTGTGGAAGCAGTCAGTTTGAAACAAAAGAAAGAGTGTCACGTTTCAATGATGAGATTCCAGATGAGCAAACAATTAGTTCAGATCAACTAATACACATCCTGTGTATTCAAGGGAATTTAGTTTATCACATGATGTTTTCAGATTAGTCCATATTTTCACAACCAGGATCCACTAATGTTGAAATACTTAAAATATATTTTATTTATTTAGTTCAGCTCCAAACACTAACTCTACTAGTGTCTTCCCTTATGACCTCTGTTGCCTTTTTGAGAAAGAGGAATTTAATTATTAACAAGCACATATTTAATTTGCCACCCATAACAATGTTGAGGTTAAGGTCTCTCATACTGAATGTCCAACCTCTAATTTCGACTTCCTACTTTTAATTATGAATTAATTATGAGCGATTGTGATGTGTGATTTCCAGGTCTGAAAATGTATGGCAATTACAACAATTCAAACCATTTTAATGATTCAAAATAAAAAAATTAAATAACATCTTAGTTTAAAAAACTATATGAATAGAGCAACACTGTTTACTTCAGTCATGTAAAATGTGGAAACAACAATTGTCACTGACTTATTTAAATTATAAAGGTAAGTGGCTTAAAGCATGGTATATTATGCCTGTGAATTTTGTTAATACGTCATCTATTATTTTATAATTAATTGTTTATTACCATTGTTTGTATTTTATTGTTTATTTATATATAACTATCTGTCAAGTAGCCATGAGCTAATGCAATGAGATCTGCTAAATACATTAAAACTATTAAAAATGGGTGTAGCCAGATTGGGGGAATTTTATTTTTGTAATCCCCATCATTCCATTACAAAAATTATTGCATTGTACATTGTATTATTGTATCTTTTTACTGTTTTACTCTAATGCTATAAAAAACACTGTATTTGACTCAGCATTTTTTTCCTTATTAAAAAAAAGTTTAACTCCTAAAGACATGAATTGTAGTTTTGTAATATATGTAGGAAATCATGACCACTCACATTAAAATTAAGACTCCAGTCATATCAGTAACCTTATAAAAGCTGTTTTATTCTTCAATGACAGGGTCCACACATGGGGGCTGCCATGTTAGAATCACATGACCAGCCAAATACTACTCATTTAATCTCAGTATCTGTTTAATTAATCATTGCTGACTCTCAATACTAAATTTCTACCATGGCATCAGAAACTAAAAAAATATTGATTTTAAATGAAGCTGCTTCCTGGTGTCAGTGTAAGCCCAAGTTGACACAAAGACTGAATACACCTTTAAATCTGCAAGTTGAAGGCACAATGTGTACATATAAAAATGTGTCTATTTTTTTTATTTTTTAAAATGTGTCTATTTTTTCAGGTTTATAACCCAGACATGCTTTTGAAATGTTTTATGAAATTCACCCTTCTAAGCCAAACAACCACTGTGTGCCTCTACAAAAGATTAATCATCTCCAAAACCCCCCCTCTGAAATTTCCCCTATAAAGGGCATGTCAATGCTTGGCACACAATTAAATCTCTGCTTCCTTCAACAGCTCACAATACAGTAAATATGGCAGGGAACGCATTGGTTAATTTATCTGATTTACAATGAGGGCACTTCCTTCATTATCTGCAGGTGGCAAACAAGGCTGACAGCTCTTTGAACAGACTACTTGGGTCTGTAGACTCACATGTAATAAGATTTCAGGAGTTCAAGCCATTTTTTTAGGGCATAAGCATCTTTTGCTGGGTTAATTTACATCAAAGTCTGCTGTTTGGAATTATTCACCTGAAGCCACATTTTATGAAGGAAATCCCATGTCTTTCTTAGAAAGAATAATTATAAATGCTGGAATTTGTACATTATATCTCTGTCAGTACAAATGAGTGATGATACATTACAGTAAAAGGGTTTTCTCAGGGAAAAAAAATGGTTCTCATAATTACAGTATTACTTTGAAGCGTAACTACTTAACTTCTCTGTATGAAGTGATGATCTGAAATGTTTCAAAGCGAAAAATGCTTAAATTACCCACATTACACTGTCAGACATATTTTTGTACTTTTCAATGTATTGTTATTGTTTCTTGTAAAATTGTTCAGTAACGTTAAAGAATTTAATTGTGCTGAATGACAAAATGTTGTTAACTGTCACAAATGCAGAAAAATCAAGTGTAGTCAGGCATGTCTATGGTTAAGTTATTAATTTTAAGATTATGAAGAAAAACATCAACAGTATTTCTCAAGTTTTTAACAAAATCTACCCAAGGAAGGAAAAAATATGTTAATATTGGGTTGCTCAATAGGGTTCAAATATTTGTTAGAGCGATCACAATCGTCTTTTAAAAATAAAACAATTTTTACAATTTAACTTAAATTAACAAACATAAAACAACAAAAACTATTGTCAAGCCTTGTTGATACTGAAATGGAAAAATGAATTATAATAAGCCTGGCAGTTAAAGTGGACACACAGACAGTCTTTGCATTCAAATACTAAACCCCATTCTTGTTTACACACAGGAGCAAGGATGCAGAAATATCATAATGACCAGACATACTTCCTGCTGAGCAACAGCCTGACTAAAATAACAAAACAGGTTCAGTGTTACCTCACCCTCATTAAAATGATAGCCCAGCTTTTCAGATAAGCCCAACAAGCTGGTATGTACAGTATGAGGAAACCTCTGAAAAACTTGTAATACAACAAAGTTTTCCCTTATGACACAGTACACTTGACATTGCGTTACTTGAAATTGTGTGGCTGTGACAAGGCATGGAAAAGGCTCAGGTGTGGCTGTGACAGTGTGGAGAAGACTCGGGTGTGGGAGGCTTAGAAGCCGGGTTCAGGGTAGGAGGATCCTCTGAACCGAGAGTGTCTAGTGTTAAACTCACATAAACCCAAGTGTAGTCTCCTGTCTCCGGCAAATCCCTCCACCTGTGAGCAAAGAGTCTGAACCGATACAGGGATTTAAGGTGGGAATCAGCAAATCCAGTGAAGCTGGCAATGGCGCTGAAATGATGGGAGTATTCCCTTATGGGTAAATCCTCCCGGCTCAATAAACGAACATAGATGCTAAATCCATTCGGTCAGTTGTTCTGTAACGTATGAAGGAAGTTGCGAGAGCGGGATCTAGATGCAGCTAATTTTAATGACATATAAGTAAAATACCAAAAACAGGGTAAACACTGGAACAGGGCAAGATAAGGAACTGAGGAAAAACACATAACAACTGACAAAGACTGAACAGACATCAGGGCATTATATACACCAGGGTTAATGAGTGAATGAAACACAGGTGAGAACAATCGGGAACAGCTGGCAGTGATGAGGGCAGGGAATTATGGGAAGTCTAGTCCAGGGGAAACAGATGATGGGGCAAAACACGGCAAAACAACAGTGAATCATCACAATATTTACATATATAATATATTATTATTACACTTGTTGTTCCACAACCTCATATTAAATAAGGCAATAGTTTATTTGCACTTCTAGAAAGAAGTTGAAAGGTGAGTAAGATCTTTACAAACTTTGAAGAAATGCTGACTTGTCACAGCACATAAAATACACATTTTCCCTTGAAATTTCATGTACATTTTAACCATCTCCAACATCTGTATGTTGGGAAAAAAGTTTTTGACATATTTGTCTGAGCTATAAAGTGCTTATTTTTTGTGCTTTCTCTAAAAAAAATCCAGTTTTATATGTTATAAATTTGTGTCTATTCTTGCACCAGGTAGGATCGATGTCATGATTAGCAGACAATAGAAATGTTTTTTTTTTTGTTTTGTTTTTAAATACACAAAAATGTGGAATTGAGCTGGAAAATGAAATCAATGAGCTGGTGTGTTATGGTTTGGTGTGTAGCGGTTTGGTGGGCCGCTCTGGGCCAGAAAGTCCAGAGCCACTCCTGACATAAGCTAAGATTCTTCAAAACCTATCCTATTGTGTTCCATGGAAGAAAGAAAGTCATGCAGGTTTGGAACAACATGAGGGTGAGAATATGATGACAGAGAATTCATTTTGGGGTGAACTATTCTTTTAAGTACAATGTTTTATGTGAACTCCACAACTCATTAAAGTTGTAATGAAAAGTGTTCAACAGATGTTTTGTGAGTTAGTTTAGCTTTGTTCTCTCAGATGTCAGTGGGCGGCACTGATCTCCACTCAAGGGTTTTGTAAACAGTGTTTTGTCACGCGAACATTGGAAACCCTTTTCCTTTTCTTTAAGCACCAAACAAAAGAAAGTACTGTTCTCAGACTGGATTGAGTTTGAATTTATCCTGGAACGCTTATATAATGGCTGCCATTTACTAACTGTAAAAAAAAATTCTTATGACGTAATAATTGTAGTGAAGTAAACATGGGTGATAGATTGCTAATGTGTCTTTAAATGATCAGACTACTGCTGTGCAGCTTTTCCTGGGAAACAGCCAATATCTAAAATAAAATCTCAAGAGTTATCTCACTTCAGACCTTTCCATGTGTATGTGAAGTAATACACATACAACTCTCACTTCAGACCTTTCCATGCGTACGTGAAATAATACACATATAATACACAGCACATCCGATTATAAACACAACACACCACACAAGCTAAAGTATTTCTGTTGATTTTTGCCTTTTGAGATTATAATTCAAGCTTAATTAGATTTTTAAGTTTTGTGCCAGAATAATTCATGGAATTATTAATACTCCAGTACTGAAGAGTGACGTGTTGTCTGTGCTGCTTAATGTCCTTATATGACCTTCAGCAAAACTTAGAATTTCTACATTCTTGTTCTTCAATGCTTGGTTTCCTTTCACTTATTCCAAAGAAGGAAATGTTTTAGTTTTGATCATTTTAATCAAAGTTTTAACACATTTTAAATAAGTTTAAATACATTTAGTAAATTAATTAATGTGTATTACTGATTTAAGCCTCTCTTACAGAGTGGTGGATTTGTGGGATCTATCTTGGCACTCAGACGAGTGCAGAAGATAACTCACTTCCTTTATGTCATGTTAATGTGAGCTATATGATGGAGTTTGTTTTCTTTGGAATTTGAAACTGAAAAGCTGAATCAATACAGTATACACTGATGAGCCAAAACATTATGACCACTCCACAGGTCAAGCGAATAATGCTGAACATCTCCTAACATGGACACATATCAAGGTCTGGGTTGATTAGATGGTCACCAAACAATCAGTTCTCATAGTCAACGTGTTGAATGCAGGAGTAAAGACCTGAGTTATGGCCAGGTGACTGGGTCTGAGCATCTCTAAATGGCAAGGCTTGTGGGGTACTCCTGGTCAGCAGTGGTGAGTATCTACAGACAGTGTTCCGAGGAGGGTCAAACCACAAACCGGCAACAGGGAGTTGGATGCCCAAGGCTCATTGATGCAAGAGGGCAAAGAAGGCTATCCCGTCTGGTCTGAACCGACAGAAGTTCTACTGTCACACAAGTCACAGAAACATTTTATGATGGTTACGAGAGGAATGTGTCACAAAACACCCTGCTGCGTATGGGGTACAGTAGCCACAGAGTGCCCTTGATGACCCCTGTCCACCATCGAAAGCACCTACAATGGGCATCCGAGTGCAGGGACTTGACACTGGAAGAGTGGAAGTAGGTCACCTGGTCCAATGAGTCCCGTTTTCTTTTACACAACTTGGATGACCGTGTATGTGTGTGCGGTTTATCTGGGGAAGTGATGGCATCATGATGCACTGTGGGCAGACAACAAGACGGTGGAGGCAGTGTGATGCGCTGGGTAATGTTCTACTGGGATACCTTGGGTCCGGCCATTCATATGGATGCCAATTTGACACGTGTTACCTACCTAAATATCATTGCAGACCAGGTAGACCCCTTTATGGCAATGGTATTCCCTGATGGAAGTGGCCTCTTTCAGTAGGATAATGCACCCTGCCATACTGCACATATTGTTTGGGAATGGTTTGAGGGACATGATGTTCAAGGTGTTGCCCTGAACGGCAAATCCCCAGATCTCAATCCTATTGAGAGTGGGATGTGCAGGACCAACAAGTTCGATCCACAGCAGCTCTACCTCGCAACTTACAGGACTTGAAGTATCTGCTTGTAATGTCTTGGTGCCAGATACCACAGGACACCTTCAGGGTTGTTGTATAGTCCATGCCTCGGCGAGTCGGTGCTATTTTAGTCACACGCAGAGGACCAACAGCATATTAGGCTGGTGGTCATAATTTTTTGGCTCATCAGTGTGTGTGTGTGTGTGTGTGTGTGTGTGTGTGTGTGTGTGTGTGTCTGTGTGAATATATATATTCAAAATGTATCACTTGCTTTGTCATGAATTACACTTATATGGTCTAAACTTTTATGGTCTAAACTTTTAACAATTAAACCAGTATAGCCTTTTGCCTTTTGAGGTTTATCTCTAAGAAATCGATAACTGACAGAACACCAACATCAAATGTCAAATAGGTAAAAAGTTATACAGGTTTAATATTAACCCTGTCAAAATACAAACTTTCTTAGAGAGTTCAAGGCCCTGTATGATTCAGTGTTCAAATGTGATGTTTGATTAACATTGCGACATAAAACAGTAACATATCTGCACATGTATTAATCCCTAAACTTCACTAACAGTAATTTTTAGTGTTTTATTGTGTTCTTAGCACACCAGTTGTAATTTATGACAATAGGTAACTGTTTAAGGATAAAATGTGGTTTCCTTATTGAAGCACTTTGTGTAGCAGGAATAAAAAGACTAAAACATATTTAAACTCTAATGACATGGAAAAAAATTGAGGTAGTTGTAAGGAAACTTCCTGATCATTAATTCCTTGTGAAGACAAAAAAGCATATTTCTTCAATGTTACATTATTAATGAGCAAGTTATTAACACTGACACACAAAATTGTGTATCCGTCTATCAATAAAGAAACATATATCTCATCAAGGTTATTCTACTACATAATACATTTGTCACAATCATGATTTTATTTCCAGTTTATTTTAGAGATTTTTTTTATCACAGATCATTTCATTTTCACTAAGTTAAGCAAGGTACATTTATTTAAATAGCACATTTCATACACAATGGCAATTCAAAGATCTTAACATAAAAATTATAAAGAAAATAGAAGATACATAAAAATAAAATGAAAAACCAAGAACACAAAATAAGAATAAAAAGTAATAGCATAAATCTTAAAAATGTTTAAATGATTCAAATTTAAAAAAAATAAAATAAAAAGAATACTAAATTGTAAAAAAATCAAATAGAATTATTCAAATGAATTAAAACAATCATTAAGTGCAGCACAGTGCTAAGTCAGCACATGCACAGCTAAACACATTCTGGATTTGAATGTAGCTACTGTTGGGGCATTTCTAATCTCTTCTGGAAGATGGTTCCAGCTGCAGGTGGCATAATAGCTAAACACTGTCTCACCTTGTTTAGAGTGAACCCTTGGTATTTCTAAATGACTTGATCCTAATGATCTGAGAGGTCTATTAGGTTTATATTCAGCAAGCATATTGCAATGTATTTAGGTCCTTTGCCGTTGAGTGATTTATAAATGAGTAATAGTGCCTAAAAATAAATTCTAAATGTGATTTGAAGCCAGTGTAAAGACCTAATTACTGGAGTGATATGCTCAGTCTTTTTTGTTCTGGTGAGAATCCTGGCAGCAGCATTCTGAATGAGCTGCAGCTGTCTTATGGTCTTTTGGGAATACCGGTGAGGAGACCATAACAGTAGTCTACCCTACTGGTGATGAACGTATGAGCAAGTTGCTTTAAGTCTTGACTGGATACTAAATGTCTAATTCTCACTATATTTTTTAGATGATATTATGCTGATTTGGCTATTGCTTTGATGTGACTACTGCTTTGTACTAAGGTTTGACTCTAAAATGACACCAAGTTTCCTTGCTAATTTTTTGTCTTTATACCCTTGGAGTCAGGGTGTGTGTTCACCTTGGGAATTTTGCCTTTGTTACCAAAAACAATTACCTGTGTCTTGTCTGTGTTTAACTGAATAAGTTTCTGCACATCCAACAGTTAATTTCATCCATCCACATGCATATAGAGTCTATAGGGCTGTAGTCATTTGGCGATAGGGCTAGGTAAATCTGGGTGAAGTCTGCATAGCTATGATACGCAATTAGGTTATTTTTCATAATATAGCATAGTGGGAGTATCTACAGGTTAAACAGAATTGGTGCAAGAATTGAGCCTTGCAGGACTCTACACGTCATGGATGTCCATTTCACCTAAACCTGAGGGCCATGCCAGAGAGCCCTACCCAGTTTTCCAGTCTGTCTAGGAGTATTTTGTATTTGACAATGTCTAATGCAGCACTGTACAGACAAGGAATCTAAAAGGATGTTAACATTTACATGCAAATGAGAGTAGACAAGCTGTGCTTTCTTTAGAGGAGTTGATCTAGTTAATCTGACACCATCATTACTATTTACTGTCCATATCCCATACTCATTCTCATATACTGACATACCTAAAAGGTTCTAAAAAAAACTTCCTGCTAATAAATTGTTACTTCTGCCATCAAGTGGTTATGTATATCTATGTTTTTGTAAATTATGCAATAAAACTAAACTGACATTCACACAAAATGTACTGTACATTGCTCTGCTTTCATTTACAGTATCACACTTACATGGCAATTTAATCAGTCTTACCTTTTGCCCATAATGAGGTTTGTAATATTGTTACTTCTGCCATCCAGTGGTTATTATAAAATAAACACCTCACATTCACCACATGTTGGAAAGCCATAGATTGACATGAATTTATGTTTACTTTATGGATAGAATGTTCAACCTTTTGTTAAAAGTATCAGCCTATGTCTTGTTTGTTATAGATTGAGTTTCAAATTAATTAATGACATTACACAACAAACATTAAATCATAGTCTAACACAGTTAAAAACAATTACAGACAATATATTGTACACATTGTACACAGACTGCTATCTGTTATTCATCATGACTTGGCAGGTAAAGAGGTCAGATGTCAGTGTAGGGGGGTGACAGTTTGGTCCCCAAAATGGGTAATGTATAATAACTACTCAAAAGTCAGGATTTCAATCAAATGATTGAAATTTAAAGAATCTAAACTGAATATAAAGTGTTTTCCATTAATTCCAATGGCAACAATCAGAAAGACAGGTTATAGAGGGGTTCTGGGAGCGATCTAACTTAAAACACTGAAAAAAAGGATTTATAGGTATATGCAAAATGTAACTGTTACAGGTTTTTCTAAGATTCTGATGGGTTACAATATGAAAGCATATTCTAGATCCACCTTTAAGCAAACAATAATTAGGCAGTCATACCATTAATCAAGTTCTCATCATGGGTGTTGTAGACTTGTATGCTGGAGTCAGATGTTCCCCGTCTGTCGCTCACTTCGATGTTGTGTCGAAGAAGCGACACTAGGGGTCTCTCTTGAGCGCCGAAAGATGCCTCTGATCTATGAAAAAAGGCCAATGAGAGTTGGTGAACAGTATTTGCATACCCCGCCCCCGGACATACGGGAATAAAGGCGAGGGAAATACGCTCGTTCATTCAGTAATTTTCTTCGGAGCCGATGGTCGTGTGTATGCAGCCAGCTGCGAATGACACAACTGATCCTGCTTCTATCCTCTGACGCTCTGCTTTCCTGTTGGATCTACGGCGCACTCCAGCGGCTTTTTCTCTTCACTGCACTGCGTGCAGCTTTGCCCCTGGGCGCTTCGACAGCGCAAAGTTGGAAAGAGTTGATTTTCTCTGTAAAATAGTTTAATTTAATAATTTCTCTGAAAGAGCATTACACAGCGGCGTTGAACGTCCTTTTTAGGACACGTCTTTATAAAGATGTAATTTCCGCCCCTGTGTAGTTTCTGGATGCGGTGAATACTCCCCACCTCTCACGGTCATAAAAGATGTCTTGCATGTCCGAGCTGCGATCACACGCAGGCAGCGTTTTATGAATGGTTCATGTTCTCAGTGCGAGAACATAGCCATGGCGACATTGCGGTCACGTGGCTTTCTTTTGTAATGAGAGAAAGCCACTTCAGCCGCCCCCCACGCTTCGCCTCCTTCCTACGGGATTGACGCAGGCGGCACGGGCGGGCGTTGAAGGCGATTTGGGGACAATGACGGGCTCTGTTCGCCTGGTAAACCCCCTCGAACCGCCCGCCTCCCCAGCACGCTTGCTGGCTTCAGAATTGGATGACATCACCGCTGCATCGGAGAGCATTACAGCGGCGTCAGATGCTGATCACTCGCCTGGGCCGCCACCTTCGGGTCTGCCGTCCAGCCTGAGCCTGACGCACGGAGACCCGCTATGCTTTCCCGGGCTACTTGATCGGTCCCGCGGGCAGGTGCGCCGCTCACAGCCACGTCCACCCCCCCCCCCCCCCCCCTGCTCCTTTCTTCCGTGCATGACGAGTTGAGCAAAGCCAAGGCTTCTTTGCTCCACAGCTCTCACTACACTCGTGGTGAAACGGTCCCAGACTGCTTCCACCCTGCACACCACGGCCCTTCCTGCAACCAACGCCAGGCCAAGGCACTTCAAACTTGCACCTTGGGTAGTCCTGTTCTTGATGTGCTGCAAGAACTGCGCTGGATGACCAACCGCGCCCCCGGGCCACGGAGGTCAGAAGTGCCGGCACTCGAACAGGCGATGGCCACCCTTTGTGGTCCAGAAACGCATCTGTGGACTGGACCTGGCCGAAAGCGGGAGGTAGACAAGACACCCCTTCTCCCACACCCCCGCCTCCCAGCTCCGTCCATTCGGCGCCACCGTTGACGACTCTGCCCAGCAGTCCTCAGCGGTGAAGCAGACGGAAGCCATCTCACATCCTTCCCCGCCGCAAGCTTGCCGCCATGCGCCATGCCCCATCTGCTCGCCGAGGGTGTCCTCCTGCGGCTACGAAACACCCTGCTCCGCCTTAACCCGGGCCCAGCTCTCAGCCCCAGCGTCGAGCACACCGCAGGAAGCAGACGGCCCCGTCTCACGGACCCCTAGCGCGGAGTCGGACACGTGGCTCTCGCTTCCCGTCTCGCTAGCTGGCCCGGACCATCCGACTTGGTTACACAATTCAGTTTGCCAGGCTTCTGCCCACCCCGCAGTACACAGCGTACATGCCAGGTCCCTGCGCGCAGAAATCGCTACACTCTTATTCAAAGACGCGATAGAGCCTGTCTCTCCAACCGAGATGAAGAAGAGTCTCTACAGCCCTCACTTCATCATACCCAAGAAAAACGGCGGCTTACGACCGATCTTGGACTTGCGAGTTCTCAACCAAGCGTTGCACAAACTCCCGTCCAAAATGCTCACGCTTAACCTGCGTCCGGCATCTAGATTGGTCCGCAGCTGTAGACCTGAAGGACGCGTACTCCCACGTCTCAATTTTGCCTCAACACCGCCCCTTTCTGTGGCTTGTGTTAGATGGCCAGGCGTATCAGTACAAGTACTCCCCTTCGGCGTGTCTCTGTCCCCTCGCGTCTTCACGGAAGTCGCAGAGGGAGCTCTTGCCCTGCTCCGAGAAGCCGGCATCCGCATACTCAATTAGCACCTCGGCCGTTTGGGGCTTCAGGTCAACTGGGAAAAGAGTAAGCTTACTCCAGTTCAGAGCATCTCTTTTCTCAGCATGGAGTTTGACTCAGTCTCAATGTTTGCACGTCTCCTCAACGAGCGTGCGCAGTCAGT
Organism: Moxostoma hubbsi; assembly: GCA_032164185.1. NCBI lineage: Eukaryota > Metazoa > Chordata > Actinopteri > Cypriniformes > Catostomidae > Moxostoma > Moxostoma hubbsi. Next base: position 54,965 of record JAVLUX010000186.1, on the reverse strand, counting down.
GTTGAGGTGCCTCGCCGCTTTCAGGCCGGGCACATCGTTCCCCTTAAAACTTTCCCAGAGGCTCCTGGGGCATATGGCATCCTCCGTGGCAGACGCGCCGCTGGGGTTGATGCATATGAGACCGCTTCAGCACTGGCTCCAGACTTGAGTCCCGAGACGAGCATGGCGCTGCGGCATGCACCGTGTGACAATCACCCCCGCCTGTCGCCAAACATCCAAACCCTGGACAGACCTTTGTTTTTTATGGGCTGGAGTACCCTTACAGCAGGTGTCCCGGCGCACAGCTGGCCAGTGGGGCTGCGCATTTCCCCCAGTGAGCCTTCTTGCACAGGTGCTGTGCAAGGTCAGGGAGGACGAGGATCAGGTCACTCTTGTGGCTCCCTACTGGCCCACCCGGGCCCGGTTCTCGGACCGCGTACTCCTCGCTACAGCCCCTCCCTGGCGAATTCCCCTGAGGAAAGACCTTCTTTCTCAGGGACGGGGCAAGCTCTGGCATCCGCATCCAGACCTCTGGAACCTCCACGTCTGGTCCCTGGACGGGACGCGGAAGATCTAGCTGGTCTACCACCCACGGTCGTAGCCACGATCAAACAAGCCAGAGCCCCTTCTACCAGGCAACTCTACGCCCTGAAACGGTGTCTGTTCGTGAATTGGTGTACTTCCTGGGCAGAAGACCCACAGAGGTGTGCAGTTAGGTCAGTGCTTCTGTTCCTACAGGAGGGGTTGGAGGGGAGGTTATCCCCGTCCACCTTGAAGGTGTATGTCGCCGCTGGCACAGCTCACCACGACCCAGTAGACAGCAAGTCCCTGGGTAAGCACGACTTAATCATCAGGTTCCTAAGAGGTGCCCGGAGGCTAAATCCCTCCCGGCCAAACCTGTTCCCCTCCTGGGATCTCTCGGTGGCCCTCACCGGTCTTCAGAGATCCCCCTCCGAGCCGCTAGAATCGCTTCCATCAAGAGGGTTGGGGACCTGCAAGCGTTCTCTACTAACGACGCTTGCCTGGAGTTCGGTCCGGCAGGCACATATGTGATCCTAAGACCTCGACCGGGCTATGTGCCCAAGGTTCCTACCACACCCTTCAGAAGATCAGGTAGTGAACCTGCAAGCTCTGCCCCGGGAGGAGGCAGACCCAGCCCCCTCACTGCTGTGTCCGGTACGTGCTTTGCGTGCCTACCTGGAATGCACCCAGTGCTTCAGACGCTCTGAGCAGCTCTTTGTCTGCTTTGGCGACAGCAGAAAGGGAACGCTGTCTCCAAACAGAGGCTGTCCCACTGGGTAGTGGACGCCATTCAGTTGGCCTATCACACCCAGGCCCCCCCCTAAAAGCGGGTCCGAGCCCACTCCACCAGGAGTGTGGCATCCTCTGGGCACTGGCTAGGGCCACCTCCCTAGCAGACACTTTCAGAGTTGCGGGCTGGGAAACACCTAATACCTAATAGGGTTGAGTCAGTCTCGTCCCGTGTTTTCTCAGGTCCGAGCCCGTAGAACTCGGTACACATCCACAGTCTGACCGGGTGAATCGCTTGTGTCCAGTGCCCTTTCCCTCTGTCGAGGTAGAACAGCGCGCCTTCTTCCCAGGAGACCCCTTCCAGGCTCCTGGTCGATTCCTCCCTAGCCCATTTGGGTCTGCAACAGTTCAGCGGAGGAACTTGCTGGCCCAGTTCACTACGGGTACCCCCAGGCTACCCCTACTGGAATAGGTGCTCCACAGATTAGGCCTCCTACGTGGACTCCTCCTGTGTGTACTTCCGCAGTACGGTCACCTTACGAGCTGACCCGCGTCTCCCTTAGGCAGTCCCTCGCTGCCCTCCAGTCGCTGTGTTGTAGCAACTCCCCCCTCTTCGAGGTTGGATCTACCACCGCGTCATTCTTCCCACATGTGACCCAAGAGGCCATGTGATGTATTTTGTCACCTCTACCTCCCCTTTCGGGTGGGTGTGGCCTCCGCAGGGTCTTTTCCCCCTGAAAGAATAGGAATTCGAGTAAGACCCCCGGCTGCTCTTGCTCTATGCCGAGAAAACATAGAGAGAAAAGAGGCCCAGCCAGGCTTGGCCCGTTCCCTAGTTGGGAGCGTCACCTTGTTCCCCCCCCAGGGTAACCAAAAGGATTCTGACGACTTTTTTGGGGCACTGGGGAAGAGTACGTGCAGCCTGAACACAGTTGGTCGCTTGTGCACGTAGGATACCTGCCCGCTTCTGTGTCAGCAGTACACGTACACGGCTCAGCGCATGGCGAGTTTTGAAGTGGACTCCTAGTGTCGATTCTTCGCTGTCTTCCCGGCCACGTCGCTGAGCCGATCCGCTGAGGTGCCCGGAACACTCCCGGCTCCTCAGAAAAATCCTGAATGAACGAGCGTATTTCCCCTCACCTTTATACCCGTATGTCCGGGAGCGGGGTATGCAAATACTGTTCGCCAACTCTCATTGGCCTTTTTTCATAGATCAGAGGCATCTTTCGGCGCTCAAGAGAGACCCCTAGTGTCGCTTCTTCGACACGACGTCTCGTTCCCTCCATCATGGAACAGAGGTTACATACGTAACCGAGATGATTTAGCTATTAGTTCGCTTTCCGAAGTCCCAAATATTTTCACATGTTAAAAAAGTACTATAAAAAGAAAAATATATAACGCTCTTGCAAGTTTATTCGGCTTGTTGCCGAAACATTGGTAATAAAATAATCTTGCAAGAGAGTGTGCAGTTATACATTTTTCATTTTAAAGTGTTTGTCCTAACTTGCACCTTAAATCTTAAGATGTGCATATACTCATGTGTCTCTCTAAAACAAAAAAAACACTGTAAACACAACTACAACCAGATAATTTAGTCAGGGTAGATTATCTTCACCACTGCCTTTCTGTAGCCTTGCTTGGAATATAGGTCTCACCATCTGCAAAAACACTGGGGAAAGGAACAAAAGTCCTAAGGAATATTTAAATTACACAAAAGCTGTAAAATATATGGTTAAATAATTAATGATTTGAAATTGTTCTGTGGATATTAAGTTTATAATTGCTTTTATGAACCATAAGAAAATAACAACAATATTAAAGTAAAGAAAACCAAAATGGTATCAGTGCAAAAATCATAGAATCTTACTATCTATTAAAATATTACACAATAAAACAGTGAATTAAAGGAATTAAGGATGCTAGAAAGAGTGGAACCTGTTAACAATAATGAATTAGGTGTTTTTCTATGAAAGTTATCTAGCCACTGAACATTATAACCTAGGTCTTCCTTTTATCAACAAGGCACACAGGACACACACACAGACTTAAATGTCTCACACTGCTTGCATGAATGTATTCTAAAACGCATATAGTATATGCAAAAATATTAAAAGGATGGGGAGCTAAAATCAAACTCTTCATCAGTAAAACAGTTCAGCACATTGATATAATAAGCTCCTAACTGGCCAGGTGAGGTCATAGGTCACAGCAATCATGTAACATAAATCACTTGGCATACAATATGTCACGCAATTCAGACAGTCCTTAAAACTACTAATTTGAAAATAATATAGACAAAACAATAAGCATAAAAAAATGTGTCATTAAAATACTACTACTATGAACAACAACAAAAATAATGATTTTTAATGAAATAATATAAATGGTATAAAAAACATTGCATTGAAACGTAATATAATGTAAAGACAGATGAATAGACAGACAGACAAACAGATAGATAGACAGACAGACAGACAAACAGAGATAGATAGATCAACAGACAGACAGACAGAGAGACCCACACATGGACGGACAGATAGATAGACAGACAGAGAGACAGAGAGACCCACACATGGATGGACGGATGGACGGATGGATGGACAGACAGACAGACATATGGACGGACGGACAGATAGATAGATAGATTTGATTAGTGACCTAGAATAGTGCAGAATATTCAAAATTCTTCTTCATTTTATGTCATATAGATTGCTTATTTAGAATTTGAATCTAAAATGTTCAATTGTTAGCTCAGAATTTTGAACCCTACTTAATGTGCACACACATAATGCGTTTTAAATGGTAGTAAGTGACCTTTATGATACTTGAGACAGTTGCTGAAATGAAAGAGACAACATCATAGCTCATTACTGCCTCCCTGTGTTCATCAGAACAACTCAACTGTTCCCAAAGTGTTTTACTGGTTTGACTACCCCTAGTTCATGTTTGGACTCACTGTTGTAATGGATTCGTTACTTGAATTATCATTATGACTTGCAAATCTCTGTTGGCTCAGAAGGCCCCTCACAGCACATCCCCTTTAAGATTTTTATTTTTATTTTTATTTTACTTTTTACAAATTCTATGAAAATTGGATATACTAACTTAACAATTTGCTAGCAATCTAGCTGGTTTTCTAGCTTGTAAACAAACTACATACTCTGAAGGAACTACAAATGATTCCCTGGTGTCTATCTAACTAACAAGTGTTTTCTCTATATTGTGAAGATTATATGCTCTATTCATCTTTTTGTTTCAGGATGATCCAACACTTGAGAGGGATTTTAAAGGTCATAGAGATGCCATCACCATTGCTGACTTCAACTCTAATATGAAACAAATAGGTATTTTGTTTTTGTTTTGTTATATGCATCCTGTGTCTTTCAGTCCATCATCCTGGTGATAAACCCTGTATTCATCTATGCACATTTCTATGCATCATTCACTATATCATTCACATATTACAAGGAACCCCATCATTACTGTTTAAAAAAGCATCCCATTATGAACCTTATGAAGTTGGTTGAGAGAATGTGCAGACCTCGAATCTAGACTAAGGGTGGTCACTTTGAAGAAGCTAATATTTTTGATAGTTTTGATTTGTTTAACATCTTTTTTTGGTCACTACATTTTGCCTTATTTCCATTTTTGTTATTGCTTGTAGTTAATGATGATTTTCCAGCCATTTTCTCAATCCTGGACAATTTTGTTCAGTCTCAAGTTTCCATAGTAGATTGTAAAATAGATTCCAGATTGCCCTTAACATGACTTGTTCTGTAAACCATCTTCAGGACTCATTGGCTAACATGAAAACTTCTTTGAACTCATTGACATGCTCTCTTTAAAATACAGCAAAATAGTGTTCTTAAATTGTATTTTTGTATTAATTTCAGCTACTGTGTCATGGACTCGTGTGTTATGATCTGGAATATGAAGCCTCAAATGAGGGCATACAGGTTTGTGGGACACAAGGATGCTGTGATGTCTGTTCAGTTTTCACCCTCCGGTCATCTTGTGGCCATAGCATCCAGAGATAAGACGGTCCGACTCTGGGTACCCAGTTTGTAAGTGGTAAAGTCCCTATCAATGAAATCAAAATACTTCACATTGATGTAGCTAGATGATGTGAAATGTGCACTATAATAGATCTGTCTGTCTATCAACTATAGTGCACATTTCACATGGATGGGCACCACAACTGGTCTGAGAATGCTTCTTTGTAAAGTTATGCTGTTATGACACAAAAACGGCATTGTTGAATAATTGTTAAAAATGTTCAAAATGCATATTCACATTTATCACAACTGCATGATTACATTTAGGGGTTGACAACTGACAGAAATACCATTAATAATGTCAAATCTATCTGGAATGTTATTTAAAGGTGCACACAATAATTTTTTTGTTCATGTTGCGCTGAAACCTAGCAGCTTAGATGTAGCATCATTCAAAACAAACATTTTCAGTTAGTGATGCCATACAGAAATGCACTCTTTGCCATCAGTCATTGCAAATATATTTCATAAGCAAAAGTATCTTCTAACAGAGGAGTTACAGAGAAAAAGCGAGCAGTATTTGGCTGGTTATGTGATCTCAAGATGTTTGCACCCATATGGTGACCAGCTCCATGTAAAATAAAAAAGCCTTTTTAAAGTCACTGATATGACTGTAATCTTCATCTCATGTAAGTGTACAATTCAATTCTTTATATGAGGGAAATATTACTGAGTACAGGTGCTGGTCATATAATTAGAATATCATCAAAAAGTTGATTTATTTCAGTAATTCCATTCAAAAAGTGAAACTTGGATATTATATTAATTCATTACACACAGACTGATATATTTCAAATGTTTATGTCATTTAATTGTGATGATTAAAACTGACAACTAATGAAAATTCCAAATTCAGTATCTCCGAAAATTAGAATATTACTTAAGACCAATACAAAAAAAGGATTTTTAGAAATGTTGGCCAACTGAAAAGTATGAACATGAAAAGTATGAGCATGTACAGCACTCAATACTTAGTTGGGGCTCCTTTTGCCTGAATTACTGCAGCAATGCGGCGTGGCATGGAGTCGATCAGTCTGTGGCACTGCTCAGGTGTTATAGAGAGCCCAGGTTGCTCTGATAGTGGCCTTCAGCTCTTCTGCATTGTTGGGTCTGGTGTATCGCATCTTCCTCTTCACAATACCCCATAGATTTTCTATAGGGTTAAGGTCAGGCAAGTTTGCTGGCCAATTAATAACAGGGATACTATGGTCCTTAAACCAGTTATTGGTAGCTTTGGCACTGTGTGCAGGTGCCAAGTTCTGTTGGAAAATGAAATCTACATCTCCATAAAATTGGTCAGCAGCAGGAAGCATGAAGTGCTCTAAAACTTCCTGGTAGACGGCTGCGTTGACCTTGGACCTCAGAAAACACAGTGGACCAACACCAGCAGATGACATGCACCCCAAACCTTCACTGACTGTGGAAACTTTACTCTGGACTTCAAGCAACGTGGATTCTGTGCCTCTCCTCTCTTCCTCCAGACTCTGGGACCTTGATTTCCAAAGGAAATGCCAAATTTACTTTAATCAGAGAACATAACTTTGGACCACTCAGCAGCAGTCCAGTCCTTTTTGTCTTTAGCCCAGGCGAGATGCTTCTGACGCTGTGTCTTGTTCAAGAGTGGCTTGACACAAGGAATGCGACAGCTGAAACCCATGTCTTGCATACGTCTGTGCATGGTGGTTCTTGAAGCACTGACTCCAGCTGCAGTCCACTCTTTGTGAATCTCCCCCACATTTTTGAATGGGTTTTGTTTCACAATCCTCTCCAGGGTGCGGTTATCCCTATTGCTTGTACACTTTTTTCTACCACATCTTTTTCTTCCCTTCGCCTCTCTATTAATGTGCTTGGACACAGAGCTCTGTGAACAGCCAGCCTCTTTAGCAATGACCTTTTGTGTCTTGCCCTCCTTGTGCATGATGTCAATGGTCGTCTTTTGGACAGCTGTCAAGTCAGCAGCCTTCCCCATGATTGTGTAGCCTACAGAACTAGACTGAGAGACCATTTAAAGGCCTTTGCAGGTGTTTTGCATTAATTAGCTGATTAGAGTGTGGCACCAGGTGTCTCCAATATTGAACCTTTTCACAATATTCTAATTTTCTGAGATACTGATTTTGGGGTTTTCATTAGTTGTCAGTTGTAATCATCAAAATTAAAAGGAATGAACACTTGAAATATATCAGTCTGTGTGGAATGAATGTATACATTATACAAGTTTCACTTTTTGAATGTAATTACTGAAATAAATCAACTTTTTGATGATATTCTAATTATATGACCAGCACCTGTACATATTTAGATAGGCAGTGCACTTTTGCTATGTGAAATGTAGACTGTGGGAGGCAGCAAAACTAAAAATTGTTTGAGAAACTGCTGAACGCTACAGAGACTTTGAAGGGGGTTTCAAATAAATGAAAATGTAGACAAATGAGAGACATATTTTTATCCTATGTGTAGGTTTTAAGAAGTAAGAATTGTGTTTAAAACTGTGTACTTTGGCAAGAAAAAGGATGTGAACTCTTTGGAATTAGCTAGTTTTCTTTATTTATTTGGTTATAAAATGTGATATCATCATCAAAGTCAAGTATTGACAAACACGATGAACTTAAGCTAACAACACACAAATAATTATAATCTTTATTATAATCTTTAGTAAACACATCCCATTCAATATTCACAGTGCTGTGGAGTAAGTGAACCCTTGGTTTTAATGACTGGTCAGTCCTCCTGGCAGCAATAACCTCAACCAAGCATTTCCAGTAGTGGTGGAGTAGACCTGCACAACATTCAGATGGAATTTTGGACCATTCTTCCTTACAGAACAGTTCAGCTCATGGATGTCTGGTGTAAATGGCTCTTTTGTGGTCATTCCACTGCATCTCTATTGGGTTAAGGTCTGGGATCTGATTGGGCCACTCCAAAAGGTGGAATTTCTTTTGAATCCGTTCTGTTGTGGATATGTTTGGTTCATTGTCCTGCTGCATCACTTGACTTCTACTGAGCTTCAGCTAACATACAGCAACCCTGATATTATCCTGTAGGATATCTTGATTAATTTTGCTCTTGATATCATCGGCAAGCGGTCCAGGCCCCTAAGCAGCAAAACAGCCCCAAATCATGATGCTTCCTCCACCGAACTTCACATTTGGGATGATGTTTTCATGTTGTTATACGGTACACTTTTTACGCCATACATAGTGCTGTGTGGTCTTCCCAAACTATTCAACCTTAAATTCATCAAAAGACCATCAAGGTGGTCTTTGACAAACTTCAGGTGTACAGCAATGTTTTTGTTGGAAAGCAGTTGCTTCCTTTGTGGTGTCCTGCTATGGACACTGACTGTTTAATGTTTTCCTTATAGTAGACTCATTAACAGAAATGTTAACCAGTCCCAGTGAGTCTTTAGTTGTAATTTTAGGGGTCTTTTTTACCTCATTGAGCATACTGTGTGTGCCATTTGAGTCATCTTGTCTGGACGGCCACTTATAGTCACCTCCCCGCTCGCGGTTGGCGGTCTCAGACCCCACCACGTTTCAGCGGCTTGAAGGGGTCTCCTCCGCCCCTGGCAGCAGCCCTGACTGCTCCAGGTGGTCGGCTAGGAGCCCCTTCTCCCCTCTCGGTCGGTGACCAAAATTTAAAGGTGCATACCGCCACCTACTGTACAATAGTGTGTATCACCATGTCACTTAGCTCATATTCTATTACTCAATCTAGTGCATTTTAAAAATGTAAAAAGTGCCCTCCTGATCTTCTTCTTCCTCCCCTTCTGTTCCCAATACCCCTTTTTGATCCCATGCCCATCCGGTTTCTCTTACTTTGTCATGTAAGTTTCTTCTGTCAGATTCATATATGGAACAATGCATGCTTTGGGGGACAGTCTTTTTCGCTATTGCTCTTGTTAGTTTTATTGGATGATAATGCCCACCGTCTTGATTGAATTCAACAACAACTTTCCACTCCATAGTTTGTGTTAGTTGAAAACATCTCGGTTACGTATGTAACCTCCGTTCCCTGATGGAGGGAACGAGACGTCGTGTCAAAGAAGCGACACTAGGGGTCTCTCTTGAGTGCCGAATATGCCTCTGATCTATGAAAAAAGGCCAAAGAGAGTTGGCGAACATTATTTGCATACCCCGCCCCCGGATACAGATATAAAGGCGAGGGAAATACGCTCGTTCATTCAGGATTTTTCTGAGGAGCCGGGAGCATTATCATACGTCGTGCACAACGTGAAATACCTGAACTGTGTTCAGGCTGCACGTACTCTTCCCCAATGCCCCAAAAAAGTCGTTGGCATCCTTTTGGTTACCCTAGTGGGGAACAAGGCGACGCTTCCAACTAGGGAACGGGCCAAGCCTCTTTTCTCTCTATGTTTTCTCGGCATAGAGCAAGAGCAGCCGGGGCCCTTACTGCATCTTGGGAAGGGGGTCTTACCCGAATTCCTATTCTTTCAGGGGGAAAAGACCCTGCGGAGGCCACACCCACCCGAAAGGGGAGGTAGAGGTGGAAAAATACATCACATGGCCTCTTCGGTCACATGTGGGAAGAATGGCGTGGTGGTAGATCCAGCCTCGAGGAGGGGGGAGTTGCTACATCACGGCGACTGGAGGGCAGCGAAGGACTGCCTAAGGGAGACGTGGATCAGCTCGTAAGGTGACCGTACTGCGGAAGTACACACAGGAGGAGTCTGCGTAGGAGGCCTGATCTGTGGAGCACCTATTCCAGTAGGGGTAGCCTGGGGTACCCGTATTGGACTGGGTCGGCGAGTTCCTCTGCTGAACTGCGGACCCAAGAGGGCTAGGGAGGAATCGACCAGGAACCTAAAAGGGGTCTCCTGGGAAGAAGGCGCACTGTTTTACCTCGGCAGAGGGAAAGGGCGCTGGACTCAAGCAATTCACCCGTTCAGACCGTCGACGTGTACCGAGTTCTACGGGCTCAGACCTGAGAAAACACGGGATGAGACTGACTCAACCCTGAGATTGTAAAATCTCACAAAGGTGTTAGGTGTTGCCCAGCCCGCAGCTCTGAAAATGTCTGCTAGGGAGGTGCCCCTAGCCAGTGCCCATGAGGATGCCACACTCCTGGTAGAGTGGGCTCGGACCCGTGGGGGGGGGGGGGGGCAGCGTTCCATTTCTGCTGTCCCCCAAAGCAGACAAAGAGCTGCTCAGAGCGTCTGAAGCTCTGGGTGCATTCCAGGTAGGCATGCAAAGCACGTACTGGACACAGCAGTGAGGGGGCTGGGTCTGCCTCCTCCCAGGGCAGCGCTTGCAGGTTCACTACCTTATCTCTGAAGGGCATGGTAGGAACCTTAGGCACATAGCCTGGAAGAGGTCTTAGGATCACATATGTGTCTGCCGGGCCGAACTCCAGGCAAGTGTCGTTAGTAGAGAACGCTTGCAGGTTCCTGACCCTCTTGATGGAGGTGAGCGCGATCAGCAGGGCCGTCTTTAGGGAGAGGGCCCTGAGTCCAGCTTATTCTAGCGGCTCGAGACCGGCGAGGACCACCGAGAGATCCCAGGAGGGGAATAGGTTTGGCCGGGAGGGATTTAGCCTCCGGGCACCTCTTAGGAACCTGACGATTAAGTCGTGCTTACCCATAGACTTGCCATCTACTGGGTCGTGGTGAGCTGTGATAGCAACAACATACACCTTCAAGGTGGAAGGGGACAGCCTCCCCTCCAACCTCTCCTGTAGGAACAGGAGCACTGACCTAACTGCGCAGGAAGAACACCAATTCATGAACAGATGCTATTTCAGGGCGTAGAGTTGCCTGGTAGAAGTGGCTCTGGCTTGGTTGATCATGGCTACGACAGTGGGTGGTAGACCAGTTAGATCTTCCACGTCCCGTCCAGGGACCAGATGTGGAGGTTCCAAAGGTATGGATGCGGATGCCAGAGCGTGCCCCGTCCCTGAGAAAGAAGGTCTTTCCTCAGGGGAATTCGCCAGGGAGGGGCTGTCGCGAGGAGTACAAGGTCCTAGAACCAGGCCCGGGTGGGCCAGTAAGGAGCCACAAGTGTGACTTGTTCCTCATCCTCCCTGACCTTGCACAGCACCTGTGCAAGAAGGCTCACTGGGGTAAATGCGTACTTGCGCAGCCCCACTGGCCAGCTGTGTGCCAGTGCATCTGCCTCGAGGGTAGCCTCTGAGCGGGCATACCAGAGCGGGCAGTGGGAGGTCTCTCGGGAGGCAAACAGTTCTACCTGGGTCTTGCTGAACCATCCCCAGAACAGATCCTCGGATGCCCATGAAGGGGGCCGGGGGCCTGGCAAACTGAATTGCGTAACCAAGTCGAATGGTCCGGGCCAGACAGCAAGACGGGTTGGGAAGTGAAAGCCACGCGTGGAAGCCCCACAAAGGGACGATTAATTTTTACATACCCGGCGGAGCTTCGCAGCGGGGCAGAGCAGGTAGGGCAGCGTCGGGCGGCGACAGAGTGACCCGAGGCTGGGGTGCTGAGAAAAGACTCAAAGCACTTACCTTGCTCCGCACACCCGGCAGGGGGCGGGTTGGCGACTGAGGAGGAGGTCCAGGGTAGGCGTCCTCTAGACTTGTTGGAACCGGCCAGCCGGGGAACAGTCGTGGGGCTGGAGATGGGTGGTCTGTGTCCAGGAAGCCGGGACTGTTGAGATCTGGAGGCAAAGTGCCGTGAGAACGGCATTTGCGGGCCAGGTGACCCAGAGACATAGGAAATAGCTCTTTTATTGAGAATGTGGGTACCGCAACCCCATCTAAGGGGGCGGCAAATTAAAATTTAAAAAAAAGAGCTAACGTCTCTGTCTCTGGGTCATCCGTCTCAGGAGCGCCTGGGAGCCTTACGGGTCCTCGAGGGCGTGGCTGTGAGTGGCGCCCAGACCCCAGGAACCAGTCATCCAGCCGTGACGGGTGTGGGGAGGATGGAGGGTTCCGATCCAACCCCACACTGATGGCGGCCCAGGCAAGCATAACGGACATCTGCGCATCAGCCTCAGCCTGGGCGTGCTGGCCCGAAGGCGGCAGCCCAGGGGAGGCGTCAGCGTCAGACGGCGCGCTCTCCGATGGAGTGGCAAGCTCATCCACCTCGAGCTCCAGAGGATAGGCAGACCGGCCCGGAGGCGAGTCACCATTGCCTCGAGCACGGATGGGGGTCAACGAGCGTGTCGGGGGGCGGGTGGTCCGAGAGGGCATACCCGGCGGAGCTGCACCCGCTGCCCTCCCCAAATTGCCTCCATCGCCAGCCGCATCGTCCTCAATCCCGTGGGAAGAAGGAGCGACACGGCGGGCGACTGGAGTGGCGTGCTTTCTATTGAAAGTGTGCCGTGACCGCATCGTTGACATGGTCATGCTCTCGCAGTGAGAGCATGAACCATCCACAAACGCTGCCTCAGTGTGATCGGCGCCCAGACACACGAGACAGCACCTGTGGCCGTCTGAAGCGGAGAGCACTCTACCGCATCCAGGAACTACACAGGGGTTGAATTGCATCTTTATAAATACGCGTCCTGAAAAGGACGTTCAACGCCGCTGTGTATTGCTCTTTCAGAGAAATAAACTCTTTTACAGAGAAAATTACTCTTTATAGGAAAACTCTTTTAACTCTGTGCTGTCGAAGCACCCAGGGGCAAACTGCACGCCGTGCAGAGAAGAGAAAAGCCGCTGAAGTGCGCCGTAGATCCAACAGCAAAGCAGAGCGTCAGAGGATAGAAGCAGGAAACTGGTGCGTCACTCACAGCTGACTGCATACACGACCATCGGCTCCTAAGAAAATTACTGAATGAACGAGCGCATTTCCCTTGCCTTTATATCCGTATCCGGGGGCGGGTATGCAAATACTGTTTGCCAACTCTCATTGGCCTTTTTTCATAGATCAGAGGCATATTCGGCGCTCAAGAGAGACCCCTAGTGTCGCTTCTTCGTCACAACGTCTTAGTGAGCGACAGATGGGGAACTCCTCTGATTATCGTGTAGACTAGATCTTGATTTTTTTCATTGTATTACTTCTACCAGACTCGCTATTACCAGTAGAACTTCTCATTCTAGCCATCCTATCCTCTCCTTTCAATGCTCTTTTCTGCTTCACAGATTTAGCTACAATCCACTCTATTTTATTTCCATTTTCTCTATCTGAGCTTGTTGACATGTTTATACAGTCATAGTACAGTTTATGCTAACCGCCAATCAATCTTGATTTACCATATAATTTTAGGTTTTCAGTCAATCCATCCGAATTTGATCTCGCAAACACCGGCTTCCAAAAACGTGTTACATGAGCTTCAACATGTGTGTCCTCTTCCCTCTTTCCCGGGTCTTCGGTATCAGGGACCTTTATCCCTCACGCGCCCCATCAAGGCTGATTGGTGACTGGGCATGCATTGTTCCAGCCTGGCCCCACCCTCCTCCGCTCTACAGTCTAAACCATCAAAGTCTGGATCGTTCACCGGCAAAAGCCACTCTTCTCCCTCAATCAGCACATCAACTGGGTCCGCTGTGCAAAGTTTGTATTTCCTGGAAAACCTGAAATTATCAGGGAATGTTCAATTTGTGATATCCTGTCCTGAAAAGCCATATTTTTAAACTGAATTTACATTTTTTAATATACAGATTTAAGTTAGACTCTGAAATATAACATTGGCAAGATAATTGCTCTTTGAGCCATTCTTGTGTTGAACCGCGTTCTTATGATATTACAAAGTTTTTTTTTTTTTTTTATCTTTATGGGTGCATTTGTACACTTAAAATTATAATCGTTTAAATCTGTAAATTCTTAAGGTTGGTACCTGTATATACAAACGGAAATCTGTCCAGCAATTTCTATAAATTAATTATTAAAAATCCTATCAGTAATCACAAACTTTTCCATGAAAAGTCATGGAAATTTACCCTATTAAAAGCTTGTCTTTTTATTGTTTTAGACAAAACAATTTTTATAATAATTTCTTTATTAGTAGGTAAAATTAAGTTGTGAAGTTATCAATGAAAATAAACTTTGTGCATTAATTTGTTTGTATTAAAGGGATACTTCACCCAAAAATGAAACTTTGGTCATCATTTACTCACTCTCTTGTTGTTCCACTTTCATTGTATGGAAAAAAATAAGATGCAATTTAATTGAATGGGGACTTAGATTAAAGTTCTGTTGAAAAGCTCACTTTGTGTTCCACAGATGACAATAATTCAGACGGTTTTAGAATTTACATTTTCAGGTGAACTGTCCCTTTATCAACCCAAGGGTTAACATTAAGGGATTTATAGGCAGACATGAAGGACAGACATGAAGACTCCTGCTTTTAAAAGAATAGCTCACCCAAAAAAAAATAAAAAATCTATTCACCCGAAAATTCTGTATTGTTGTTTCAAATTTGTAGGACATTCTTTCATCTGTGGAACACAAAAGGTACATTTTAAAGAAGTCTTCACAGGGTTTATTGGTCATACTGAAAGTAAATAGTGACACTGGTCTGTCAAGATCGAAAAAGGAAACCACAAACCAGTAAAGTAGTTATTACTCATGCACTATATTCCATGTCTTCTGAAGCCATGTGATCACCTTGTGATCAGGCTTAGCCAACAATGTAATACATTTTGTGATTCGGTGGTGACATAAAATTGTGGGACAGCATTTTTAAATATTTTTTTTTATTGATATACACTGGTGGCCAGAAGTTTGGAATAATATACAGATTTTGCTCTTATGGAAAGAAATTGGTAATTTTAGTCACATAATTGATATTCATCTGATCACAATGTATAGTCAGGACATTAATAACATGAAAAATTACTTTTACAATTTGAAAAAAAAAAAAATAATAATTATAATTCAGAACTTAAAATAAAATAAATTAAAAGCTGTCAGTTTGCACAGATACTCTGGTTACATTTTACCCCACACTTCCTATAGCACTTATCTTTTCGGGCACTTCTCACTTTGTATCTTACAGTCTAGTTGATCCCACACAATCTCACTTTTCCAATTATCTGTTGTCCAATGTCTGTGTTTCTTTGCCCACTCTAACCTTTTCTTTTTGTTTTTCTGTTTCAGAAGTGGCTTTTTCTTTGCAATTTTTTCCCACAAGGCCTGCACCCCTGAGTCTTCTCTTTACTGTTGATGTGTGAGGTGTCTATTTCTCAAACTAGAGACTCTGATGTACTTAAACTCTTGTTTAGTTGTACATCTGGCCATCCACTTCTCTTTCTGTCCTTGTTAAAGCCAGTTGTCCTTTGTCTTTGAAATCTAGTGTACACCTTTGTATGAAATCTTCAAGAAAACTGAAAGTTTCAAGAGAAAGCTGTTTCTTTTTTGTCATTTTTTACCTAATATTGACCTAAAGACATGACAGACTATTGCATACTGTGGCAACTCAAAAACAAACACAAAGACAATGTTAAGATTAATTTAACGAACCAAACAGCTTTCAACTGTGTTATATTATATAATATATTTATTATATTATATAAAAATATAATGATATAATTGTATGTTATTTTCTAGTACCAAATTAGCAATTTAGCATGATTATTCAAGGATAAGGCGTTGGAGTGATGGCTGCTGAAAATGGGGCCTCTCTAGATTTGATCAAAAATTACTTTTTCAAATAATGATGGTGCTGTTACATCAGTAACGTCCTGACTATACTTTGATCAATGGAATGTCACTTTGGTGAATTAAAGTACCAATTTCCTTCCGAATCTCTACATTATACCAAACTTTTGGCCACCACTGTAATTAAACCCTAGAGTGCATTCATTAATTTTATGAGCACGGAGGGTGAGTGACGAACAGCACCACACCCTGGATATAGTGGTGTACTAAATCTGGAAAACAGTAACAGAGAAATATATTTTTCTGTTATTTTCAGATATTTGAATTTTGCTGACTTTCACCCAAGCAGCACCTGTATTGCACCTGCTAGTTCAGACAACACTGAAATTCTGGGACAATTGCATCCACAAACTTGAAGCGGTGACAGCGAGAGAGAGAGAAAGAGAAGAACTTCTCCATCCTCTAGCAGACACCAGCTTGTGGATGGAACCGCTCCTCCCCGTCTTCGGTGGATGGCAGCAGTTCCTCCAGCTCTTGGTGGCCGTCAGTGACCCCTCCGTCCCCAGGCATACGGCCACAGCTGCTCCTCTGGCGGACAGCAGCGGAGAGGACTCTGCGACAGCCCATCCCTTCTCCCTCCCAGGTTTCAGCACTACTGTAACGGATAAAGGATGGGCAAGGAGGAGGCAGGAACCGGGTGAAGAGTAAACAAAGTTTAAAAATAAATTAAACATAAAACAAACAAACAAAAACAGACACACATGCAACGCGGCCGCATCATCTCTCTCTCAAAATGCCGCTTTCGGCTCCCCTTTATCACGCTCTTCCGCTGATCAGCTGATTCGGCGCCAGCCATGCATCTTCAAGGCCCAGCCACGTCCTCCTCCTCATCACAATCTTCTTTCAACGTGTCCTACAAAGGCATCAGTTATGATGTTTTTAATGCAGACATAAATGTAAGCGCATTGGAACATATTTAGGGGGAAAGAACTTTCTATTCTATTCTAGAATTTCTATTCTCTTTACACACATACAATGCTCCTCTAATTAATGAGTGCTTTCTCAGCCCTTGAAGCATGACAGAATGGCCTATGGAGGATGAGTTATTGGCAATTCTAAGCATTCGTGAATTTAAACTTTCAGACATGATGTAATTGAGATGAATATGCCGGTTTGTTTTTAAAAATGTGTAAGAATTACATGTGTATGAATATTAATTTGCCCATTTTGTAGAATTGGTACGGTAGTTATTCTGACTAATTGCACAGTGAAAAGGAAGAGGATATAGAGACTGCTAACAGGTTTAAAAACAAATTAAACATGCAAATACATGATATGTGACGCAAGTTCTGACAATCAGACGTTGTGTTGAGTGATAGCGACTGTTTGAGCAATCATTTTAGCTTTACTCTCTTTAACATGAGTGCTCTCTGTGTCAATCAAAGACGTGCATAATTCAGGTGCTTTCAATATCTCATCATCAGTCACTCATCTTAATTTAAATCAGATTAATGTTGGTCACAATACCACTAATAATAAATATATCTGTTTAACCTTCAATAACGACATCACGTCTTCATACATTTGCTTAATAATTAGTGATTTGTGTTTCAGCAAAACTCAAAGACAGTAAACAGACCATAGATATTAATGATTTCTCACTGGAGCAGATTTGGAGCTTGTTATGATATATTTTTCTTATTTTTGAATGTATCTCTGCAGTGTGTGATGCTTTCATGCTTTTTTCTGGTTGTCATAATGGCATTTTGATATTGACAACTGAACTATTAATAACTGTTTCATTATTGTAGAACTTGGACCTGTTCAAGTGTAACTGTTTACGACACTTTAGTGGAATTACAAAATGTTTTGTTTTTTATAATTGTATAAGCCGTTTACACCATTTGTAAATGTATGTAAGACATCTATTCATCCATACAGGACTCAGTGGAATTGTGATTTATTTTTGTACCTGAATATTAAAGTTAAAATAAGCTATTACACCATTTTAAGTAGAACTTGATGTTATATGTGAGTTTTATATAAGTTAAATGCATTTAGCTGAAGACATCTTTTAGTTACTTTGTTTACTTATTTATTTTTGTAAACAAACAAAAATCAGTCAGCAGCTCTATTATCTAGGCAAATACAAGTAGCAGATCGGGACTCGGTATCGGCAGATATTTAATATTTAAATATCGGATCAGGGGGCCAAAAAAGCTGATTGTGACATCCCAATAGAATTATGTAGCTTAAATGTATTAGTTTAGTTTCGGTTTTCCAATTACTGTATGGTAGTTTGTATTTTTATTTTAGTTAATGAAAATTTTTCCATTTAGTTTTTGTTAATGATAACTTTTCTTTTTTTTCAACTCTTAATAGAGACAAAGCTGGCATATCTTCAAATCAAATCAAATCAAATCACTTTATTGTCACACTACTGTGTACACGAGTGCAACAGCAGGTGAAATTCTTGAAATCTTTTAACAATTCATGTGTCACGGCAGCACCATTTAAAACAAACTAGTGAGTATGACTAGTAAAAAATGGTGACTATTAAAAGCTTCTAAAACACACTTTCCCTTATATAATAAAATAATATAATAATAATAATAATAATAATATAAATATAATCAAAGTAAATTAAATCTAAAATCTTGATGTTGATTAAAAAAAAGAAAATACAAAAGCTCATATTATGCATCAGTTTCTCTCATCTAATTTTATCTTGTAATTCCTACAAAAATCTGCTGGGTGGCGTCTTATGCAAGCTGTTGAATGTCCATTCATGTGGGTGACATCATTTGAAGTGCAAAGTCTATTTGCCCTCAGAGACTTTGTCTACTAGACATAGAGAGATGTAGTCTTACTCATAGCTCTGCTAAGAGCTGTTTTATGATACTCAAATGTGTACAGGAACAAAATTAAGGTTTTGAGTGAAAACATGATTGAGACTTGGTTCACAATTCCATCATTACTGTAATGCCATAGAGACTTGCATTAGCTTAGTTGTTTCATTCAGGATGAAGGATGAATTTCATCCGTTGCAAGTTCTTGAGTGCTGTGAGAGAAGATTGTTCACAGTGGCTCAGGTGTTCACACGAGAGCTGGCATTGTTAAGAGCCAAAAGTACTTATTTAAAATAAAATCACATTCATGTTTTGATATCTAATGCAATGACATAACAAAGTTGAAGTGTGACTCAAATTTCTAAACACTTAGGGCCATTTTACGTTGTATTGATGCTGATTAAGTTGAAAAGCCTGTGATTTGGTGTCTGTGTTCTCAGGGTCATTGTCATAGTAGTGGTGTGGTATAGATACTGTTGTCAGTTGGGGTGAGCTCTGTGACTGTGTATCTCTAGTGTATAACGTTTTTGTGTGGGCTGTTTCAGTTCATAGCGCATTTGTGAATGAACTCTCCTTCCATCCATCTGGAAACTACCTAATCACGTCCTCCAACGACTCCACACTCAAGACCCTTGACTTACTGGAAGGACGACTGCTGTACACACTGTACAGTCATCAGGTATGACGCTGCATACAGAAACTGTCAAAATCATCAAGCTTGTTGCACCAAAACCAATTGACCCTTCACTAAGCTTAGCATCAACAGAATTTTACAGAAATCATCAGGATGGACGCATTCTTGCGTTAAAAAAAGCTAGATGCAGTGCAACTAATATAACAGAGCGCAGGTGTCTATAGAGATGCATTTTTAGAAGTTGACACAGCACCTTAAAAATTTGGCTTTCCTGTGCGAGATGCTAAAAAAAACAGCAAGATGTGGTGCAATCTGTCAAGAGCATTTTTATATTGAAAAACTATTGAAAACTGCATATGTGGACCCATAAAATGAGATTGGTGTGAACAGCCCCTTACAGCAGAACTTTTTTTTATTTAAAGAGAAATGGCAGGGAAAATTGGTTTGCAATGTCATAGAATATACCAAAATAAAATTTTATTTGTACTACTTAATGAGCACATTTGACTGAAAACTGCGCTGTTCATGGAAATCTCATTCACATTCTGTTAAACTTGTCTGAGCAGCCAGCTAATCAAGGCTGTGTAGCTTAGCAAAGGGTTAATTCTACATATGGTGCTCCACGCTGCAATGCTTCAATTTTACATGATACATAAAGTACATCTTTATGCATAAATATTAATAAAGCACAGCTTGTGAAATATGCTGGATAATCTGCTTGATGAATTAAAGATGTTTTTGTTTACTCATTTCATTCTATGCATGATGAATGAATTAATCACACATTATTAATGATCTATTAATTCCTGGGTATATTCATGTGTCCTTGCCAGTTCAATAGCTGTTTTATTTTCCCTTTAATGGAACGTTTGCTTAATCAGTTCTGTCCTAAGTATTAAAAACTGACCTCCTACCCATTGATGATGAGTCATATGTATTACTAACCTGAAGCTTCTAGGTTAGTATTGCAGTGGCATTAAAGAGTGTACTAAAAACCTTTCATCAGTAGGAGTGGGATGAGTTATGAATAATCTCTGTAAGTTTTGAAGCTTTAAATGACTGCAGTAAATGAAATAAAATAAAGTTATAATTGGTTAACCACTTTCATCCCTTATGCTACAAGTAGATGTGTGAAACTCTACTAGCTAGTTAGTAGGTAAAGTAGTATTTTGAAAAGCTACTTTAATATATTAATGCATGCAGATAATTATGATTCATTAAAAAAATAAATGTTTTTAACATGTATTGAATTTGACATTAGAACATATTTACTCTGTTATGTGTGAGCAAGCCCCCTTTTCTTTTCTGTTTTTACTCACACACACATACATGTACGCACACACATCCCTAACGGAGCACACGTTTGTTAGTAAGTAATTTAGGAACACCCTCTTTACAGGTAAAATGTTTATAAATCAAACCCTGATGGGATGTTGAAAAAAAGTCATTCATTAAAGCTCAGCAAATGTTGTCACCCACAAGCAAATAACAGGAATTTATAGAAATGCATACACCAGTGCAGGCCTGAGTCATCTCCACACATGATTACATTAATAAAGTGTGAGAAAAGTTTATTTATTTAATTATTGTAGGTTTGAATTCTGTGTTTGCATGTTCTGTTTTGAAGTCCTGCCTGAGAAACAGAATCTGTTGTTTTTATGCGACTGAGACAAGTGTACAGTGCTCTGTGTATGCGTTAAGCGCAAGGAAGTGTAATCAAGCTTCTCTCATAAATGTGCCAAGGAGACTGCTGATGTCAACATTTATAGTGAATAAGAAGTTACATTTTGATCTGTTTGTCATCCAAAACCGATCGTATCGCTTCAAAATACTTGGATGTATGGATGAACACACATCTTTAAAAAATATCTCTTGTGTTCTGCAGAAAAAAATAAAGTTTTAAAAGTTTGAGATGGCATAAGGTTGAGTAAATGAAGAGATAATTAGAATTTTGGTGTGAATTATTCCTTTAAATTATGGTAGAATTAAAACAAGTTTATCCAAGTATGTAAAGCATTCCTTTTTAAATTACATTCCCATTAAATAAATATGCGACCGCTTCTACTCAACTGCACCGAGATGAGTGGTGAAATTAAATTCACCAGAATCCCTTGGATTTGTTGGAAGGCTTTCTCTAGATTTTATCTCAGCTCCCTTCAACTTTTCAAGTCGTTTCTGACCTTGTTTCAAGCGGTTTAACCATTTTAATTTAATTTTGCTGCATTAGGAATGACAGTGGTATTACCTATTCTAGTGTGCTGTTCCAATTAAAAAATACATCATGCATATTGACATGCTCTGGAGTCACATAAATAATTATCAACATGATGTGAACTTTGGGAGGCATATGTGATTGTCCTTGAAAATAACAATAATAACAAATTATTATATTTTTTTAAAAGGAATTTAAGAAGGACATTTTTACTTTATTGCAAGGTCCTCGTCAGGGTCATTTTGGTTGACTACCAACTGCAGTAATGTAACCAAGTTACGTAATCTTTGCCTTTCAAGTCAGTGAAAATGCAAGCTGGTTAAAAATGTTTGAGTTTTGGAGTACCCTCCAAGAACCGGGTCCAACATGAGAACCAGCACCGCATGAGAATGAGGGTCTCAGCAGTACTGTCTGAGCTGTGTTTACCTACATATTCTCCTCCTTACTCACTTGATGCAACATATTATATTCACTGTATTTACATTTGGTGATGAATATCTAATTGATTAATTGAAGCCACTCATCTGCAGTTTTTTAGAGGTCTGGAGCAAGGTTATTTTAGTTTTTATTTTAATACTGTTTTCAAAGTTGCAATAAATTTCAGTTTTGCTTTAGTTTCATAAATGGTTTTGTTTGTTACAGCTTATTTTTCATTTTTATTTATTTTCTATTTCTATATTGTTTTTATATATTTTAGTTTCAGTTTTAGTAATAGTAGTTGAGGAATTAACATAACACATCTAAATTTAAATCCAACATTTTTACTCCATCCAACAACACATAGTTACTTAATGCAACTCTCAGCATTACCTTTACATACTGAGGAACTGTTTGCATTTTTAGCACAGTCATGAATCTATTTGTGCAACATTTGTAGTGAAGAACTTGGGGTCAAGAGCAGCATTAAATGTTTTGAACGTTACCGAATCACACAGTCTTGTGGACATACCAGTCTCAACAAAAACATTTACAAGTGCATTTTCTATTTTCTTGTGAACTTGTCCAAACCTCAGATCTTTGGAAAAACAAGGTCAGAGTCTACTCTTCCTTACCAAATATTTAGCCATAAATAATTTGTACTCCTTGTGTAAATGCACTTTCAGGTTTATGTGATTTTATTCATTTAATTTCAGCACCACAAATTGTATCAGGACAGGACAATCCATTTGTTTTTCCATTTTCATAATCAAACTTGAAATAGTCCCACACAGGGCTCAATGTTGTGGCTTATTGTTGTGCCAGAAGTCTATTGTAACTCCGATAACCGCTCTGTACAATTGTGGTGAGAAGAATATCATCTCAGAATGCTATTCTGAGATGCGGGTTGGTGTTGTTTTGGTGGAACGAGGGGGACCTACACAATATTAGGGAGGTGGTTTTAATGTTGTGGCTGATCGGTTTATGTATATGTGTGTGTGTGTGTGTGTGTGTGTGTGTGTGTGTGTGTGTGTGTGTGTGTGTCTAACGATCGACACCGTCTTTGGTTTGTGTCCCTTTTATTTTAAGTTCTGGCACCTTTTATGTTCCATATTGTTCTTTGTTTATGCACTCTTATTTTAAGTTTTGGCACCTTTTATGTTCCGTATTGTTCTTTGTTTATGCACTCTTATTTTAAGTTTTGGCACCTTTTATGTTCCGTATTGCCTTTTGTTTTATGCACTCTTATTTTGAAGTCTTGTCATGTCCTGTTTCCCCTCCATGTTCAAGTGTTTGGTTTTCATTGGTTCATTTGTTTATTGCCTGATTATCAGATCTAGTTTTGTCATTGGTTTTAGTTAATTGCCTTTTTACCTTGTTATGAGTTCTGTTTGTCCATTGGCCTTTGTTTCCCCTTGGTTTTGTATTTAAGCCCTCATGTTTACCTTGTCCTTTGTTGGTTATTGTTAGCTGTATGTTCTTGTCTGAAGTTAATCGTTCTATGTAACTTCAAGACATTCCTGCCTTCGACCGTGTTCCTGCCTCTGCCCTCATTGGAAGATTCCCTGTGTTGATCTTTGTGTTTGAACCTTGTTTTCCCCTCGTGGATGTTTATTTATTCCTGATTTTACTGTCTGTTTCACTCCTTGCACCATCCAAATAAAGCTGTGCCTGGATCCTCATTCGTCGTCTGCCCCTTCGTTACAGTATGTATCTATATCTATCTATATAAATATACTATCTACCACAATCACCAATATATTGAAAAACTAAAGATAAACTTACATTTGAAATTTGAACATTTGTAAAATACCAAGATCTAAGGTCCCAAGTATAATTGGATTAGATCCAAGATGGCGGTGCGGTAGCACGCAGTGGCCACTCCGGATCCAAAATGGTGCTATTTTTGTTTAAAAAGCCCGACTTTAGTGGCCAATGGACATCGGAGCAACCGGTGTCAAACACTACTAAGATATAAGACTCATTCAAAGACCAAGCTGCATGATGAACTGCGGGAGGCACTACGCGTCCTCGGCTTGCTACGGAGACCAGGCCTCGAGGCCTCGGCATCGCCTGATGCCGGTGGCCGGGAGAGAGGATGTTGTAAGCGGTGTGCGAGAAAGCGGAAGCACGGCAAGAGGGCGGGGGTCCATACTAGGCTAAAAACAAACCCTAGCCGGCCGGCTCTCCCGTCTATCCTGCTCTCAAATGTTTGCTCCCTGGACAATAAACTGGACTATATCCGACTCCAGCAGGCTACGCAGCGTGAGTTTAGTGACTGCTGCGTCTTTGTTTTCACGGAGACGTGGCTCAGTGACAGAGTTCCGGACACCACCATTCAGCTAGACGGGCTCGCCTCGTTTCGTGCCGACAGAAATACAGCTCTCTGCGGTAAGACTCACGGTGGTGGCTTGTGTGTTTACATCAACACGGAATGGTGCAAGAACTTTGTGCTAGTCTCTAGCTATTGTTCATCGCTGTTGGAGCTTGTGACTGTTAGATGCAGACCTTTTTATTTACCACGGGAATTCACCAGTCTTTGCATAACTGGAGTTTACATTCCCCCCAGCGCTAACGTTAAGGAAGCGCTCTTTGAACTGTTTGGGGCTATGAGCGAACTGCAGAACGCTCACCCCGACGGACTGTTTATTGTCACCGGAGATTTCAACTATGCGAATCTCAAGACAGTGCTCCCTAAATTCCATCAGTGTGTGGACTTTGCAACGAGAGGGGTGAACACGCTTGATCTTGTTTACACGAACATCCCAGGCGCTCAGACCACATCTCTTTTATGCTAATTCCAGCATACAGACGGCTCATCAGACGCACAAAACCGCTTCAGAAGCAGGTGAAAACCTGGCCAGCAGGAGCCATCCCTGCTCTTCAAGACTGTTTTGAGTGTACTGACTGGCACATGTTTAGGGAGGCTGCAACATATGGTGATTCTACCAACTTGGAGGAATACACAGCTTCAGTGACCAGCTTCATCAGCAAGTGCATTGATGATGTCACTTTCTCCAAAACCATCACAACACACTCCAACCAGAAGCCGTGGATGACTGCGGAGGTGTGCACGCTGCTGAAGACCCGAGACTCCGCCTTCAGAGCAGGCGATAAGGCAGCCCTAAGAACAGCTAGGGCCAAACTGTCCCGGGCAATCAGAGGCGCAAAGCGTGCACATGCCCAGAGAGTCCACAGTCACTTCCAGGACAGTGGTGACATGCGGTGCATGTGGCAGGGCATCCAGGCCATCACCAACTACAGGACAACATCCGTTGCCTGTGACAAAGATGCTTCCCTTCCAGATGTGCTGAACGACTTCTACGCTCGGTTTGAAGTGCAGAACGACGTGGTGGCGAGGAAGACCACCCCTCCTCCCAACGACCAGGTGCTCTGTCTCACCACGGCGGATGTGAGGAAAACTCTACTTAGAGTCAACCCACGGAAGGCCGCTGGACCAGACAACATTCCTGGCAGAGTGCTCAGGGATGTGCAGACCAGCTGGCAGATGTTCTTACCGACATCTTCAACATCTCTCAGAGCAGCACCGTCATTCCAACGTGCTTCAAGGCCACCACCGTCATTCCCATGCCAAAGAAGTCTTCAGTGTCCTGCCTCAATGACTACCGTCCCGTTGCACTCACACCAATCATCATGAAGTGCTTTGAGAGGCTCGTCATGAGGCACATTAAGACCCAGCTGCCCCCCTCACTAGACCCACTGCAGTTTGCATATCGTCCAAACCGTTCAACGGACGACGCCATCGCCACAACCCTCCATCTGGCCCTTACCCACCTAGACAATAAGGACTCATATGTTCGAATGCTGTTCATAGACTTCAGCTCAGAATTCAACACAATAATTCCTCAGCACCTGATTGGAAAGCTGAACCTGCTGGGCCTGGACACCTCCTTTTGTAACTGGATCCTGGACTTCCTGACTGGGAGACCACAGTCAGTCTGGATCGGAAACAGCATCTCCACCACCACCACACTGAGCACTGGGGCCCCCCAGGGCTGTGTGCTCAGTCCACTGCTGTTCACTCTGCTGACTCACGACTGTGCAGCAATGCACAGCTTGAATCACATCATCAAGTTCGCCGATGACACGACCGTGGTGGGTCTCATCAGCAAGAACGACGAGTCAGCATACAGAGAGGTGCAGCGGCTAACGGACTGGTGTAGAGCCAACAACCTGTCCCCGAATGTCGACAAAACAAAAGAGATGGTTGTTGAGAGCACAAGGTGAACACTCCCCGCTGAACATCGACGGCTCCTCTGTGGAGATCGTCAAGAGCACCAAATTCCTTGGTGTTCACCTGGCGGAGAACCTCACCTGGTCCCTCAACACCAGCTCTATCACCAAGAAAGCCCAGCAGCGTCTCTACTTTCTTCGAAGTCTGAGGAAAGCACATCTCCCACCCCCCATCCTCACTATGTTCTATAGAAGGACTATTGAGAGCATCCTGTGCAGCTGCATCACTGCCTGGTTTGGGACTTGCACCATTTCGGACTGCAAAGCCCTGCAGAGGATAGTGAGAACAGCTGAGAAGGTCATCTGGGTCTCTCTTCCCTCCATCAAAAACATTTACATAAAACACTGCATCCGCAAAGCAACCAGCATTGTGGACGACCCCACGCACCCCTCACACAAACTCGTTACCCTCCTGCCTTCTGGCAAGAGGTACCGAAGCATTCGGGCCCTCACGTCCAAACTGTGTAACAGCTTCTTCCCCCCAAGCCATCAGACTCCTCAATACTCAGAAACTGGTTTGACACACACACACATGTGTCCTGAGTTGCACTTTAATAACTGCTACTTTATATAGGTATTATATAGGTATTTTATATAGGTATTTTTATTTAGTCTGTGTAGTCTCATGTGGTTCTGTGTTTGTCCTATGTTGTTTTATGTAGCACCATGGTCCTGGAGGAACGTTGTCTCATTTCACTGTGTACTGTACTAACTGTATATGGTTGAAACGACAATAAAAACCACTTGACTTGACTTGATAATGAAGGTAATCCCCCCTGTGACCTAAAGTCTCGCGTGAGCCACGTGTGACATTCTCACATTGTGATTATTATGTTTATTTGGAGTCCCACAGAAATGCTTCACCTACCCCTAAACCTAACCCTTTTTTATGTATATTTTGACCTCAAAATCTTTAATCAAAATGTAATGTAATCTTCCTGTGAAATGACAGACTTCTCTGGTGATGTATGCAGGATTTCTCCAATCATTTAGTCCGCTTAAACCTGCCCCTTTCTTATAAATACCACAATCTTGTGTAGAGTTGAACAAAGCATCAATCGCATGTTAGTGAAGATGAAAAGGTGTATTTTTGTCTGTTTTCCTTCAAAACTATCGTTCCTTAACCCAAACTTCCATGGTTATGGGTCAGCTGGCTTGAATTTACAATGCAAATTTGCGGTTGTATTTGAGACATTTCACGCCTGAATGGCTGATGATGTACAATGAATACAATGCTTCGGATGCCTCTGGACTTTGTTTATATTTTTGAATGCAGGTATCTTGGTATGCACAGCATGAGTAAGTGTTTTTTTTCCCCTTTATATTTAGGATTTAAAAATGTTAAAATATGGTTATCTTTTACTCATTTTTCAAAAGCTACAACCTCTTCGTAAGCAAAGACTGCGATATGCTCATGCGTTTATGTTGTCAGTTTGATAATAAATGTGCTGTGATCATGCTTAAATTCACCAATATCCGGCTCTGACTCGAGGGGGGGTATGTATGTCCACTGCAAACTCTCATTCAGATCTGCCTCCATTCCAATATGCAATGCCCATATTTTAACAGTCAAAACAACAACAACAAATGGATAAACTCAAATCGTTCGATATGCTGTTTCACTCAGAAATACATCACAATTCTGTATCATGCCAACTTTAACTATGGACCACTAATGCGGAACCACAAGAAAGGCATACAACAAGACATCAAGAAAGTGTCTTAATTGTGAACAATATTTCTGTTTGACAATTTGAAACTCAACAAACTTCTTGGAAAATGTTTTGCTTTTTTGTCTGTTTTTGCTCTTTCTTTAAAATAAATGCTGCTTGGTTTGATATTTTGTTATATAGTACAATGACATTCATACATTTAAGTGTGAGGTAAGTGTCCAAATAAATTCTTAGGCACTATAGGTAACTGGACATTAAAGCATGTGGTGCAAGTACTACACTGCCTGACAAAAAAAAATAGTCACTGTTTGGATTTAAGGCAGTGGTTTGATCTGGGATTGCTTCAATTGGTCAGGTGTAGGCTCTGCAATGTTATGTGCAATACAATGAAGTCAACTGACTTCCTGAATGTACTGAATGACCAGGTTATTCCATCAATTGAGTTTTTTCTTCAGTGACGACACATGCAAATTCCAGGATGACAATGCCAAGATTCATTGGGCTCAAATTGTGAAAGAGTGGTTCAGGTAGCTTGAGGAATCATTTTCACACATGAATTGGCCACCACAGAGTCCTGACCTTAACCCCATTGAAAGTCTTTGGGATGTGCTGGAGAAGACTTTACAGAGTGGTTCGACTCTCCTGCCGTCAATACAAGATCTCGGCCAAAAGTTATTGCAACACTGGACAGAAATACATGTTGTGACATTGTTTAAGTTTGTCGAAACAATTCCCCAACTAATGCACACCAAAATCAAAGCTAAAAGGCGGTCCAACGAGTATGCAGCTTTTTTTGACCAGGCAGTGAGCCAAAATTGAACTATTGAGTATAACATTATGGAGGAAGCTACTAACACAGTTTGCAATTGATATAAAGGCAATCCACCCTAACTAACTGAAGTGAACTGCTATTGATGATATATTATTTTCATCTGACCACCAGATAAAAAAAGTCATAAAACAGCCTTAAAAGAATAGTTAATCCAATTTTTTTTAATTCTCTCATCATTTACTTACACTAATGTCATCTCAGATGTGTATGACTTTCACATCTGGGATTGCGTAAGGGTGAGAAAATGATGAGATCATTTAAATTTAAATACATTATTGCAATAAAAAATAAATAAATATATATATATATATATATATATATATATATATATAATCCTTTTCAGAAATGCATTGCCAAACATGACAGGCCTATTTGTGGATTTGTCTCTGACACATATTTATGGCCTTTCACCAAGATAAGACAAATAGCCACATCTGAGAATCCACCACACTTACCTAAGGGTCTCCCATTCCATCTGCTATTTGACAAATGCAGATTCTGGACTATGAAATGCTTTTGTGAAATGTCAGCCTCTGCTGCACTGACCTCCTCTTCCTACATGCCTGTTGCGTAACTTCCCACTTTTGGTTCTTTTTCAATCCGCATTCACCACATTTGGAACTACATGCTCAAAACGATTGGTGCTATTTGCAGTTTGTAGAGTTTAATGGAGGTCTTTTTTGGTTAAACTTGGGTTCTTTCTCACCTCTTTCAGCATTGCCTATTGTAGTCTAGGAGTAAATGTTGCAGGACGCATGCTCCTAGGGAGATTAGCAACTGACTTGAATTTTCTCCATTTGTAGGCAATTTTTCTTAACGTGGATTGTTGAACATGCAGGTTTTTAGCTATGCTTTTGCAGTCTTTTCCAGCTTTGCGCATCTAAAGATGCATCTTCTAAGGTTCTAGTTGTTGGGATCGATGCATGGCGTACATCTTGAGAAGAACAGATTTGTCAGTGACCAGGTTTTGTGTACCTTTGTTTAAAGGTCAGGGCACATTTGCAACCCACCCTTCCAATCTCAAAATGTAATCTTTAATTGAAACCTGGCTCCAATTAACTTTTGGAGACGACGATAACACAGAGATTCACTTATTTTCCCATCCTGCACTGTGAATGATCATTCAATGTGTGTTATTTGTTTAGTCAGATTGTGTTTGTCTACAATTGTAACGTCTCGGGTTACTTGTGTAACCCTTGTTCCCTGAAAAAAGCGGAACGAGATGCTGCGCTGCTAAGCGCTATGGGGAAACAATCTTATTGTGAGCTGCTCTGAACATGTGTGTAACACGTCAATGAAATTGACTGGAATTTATAGCCTCGGTTGGTGAGATCATTGGACGCACCTGTGGCCAGGCTATAAATAGGAGGCGTCACCAGAGTGTCGTCAGATTATTTTTCTGAAGAGCGGTCCTGGGACGTCCCAGTGCGGCAAAAGAAGCGCAGCATCTCGTTCCGCTTTTTTCAGGGAACAAGTGTTACACAAGTAACCCGAGACGTTCCCTTTACAAAAAGCTTCACTTTGATGCTGCGCTGCTAAGCGCTATGGGGAACGAAATGCCCACGCCGCTGCACTGGGGCTGTCCAGACCCCTGATCGTTGTGAAGTGTTTTCACAGAACGCGAGAGGTTCCAGACATGAGCTTGAGATGTCGACTCAAGGGCATAAGCCCGGAGTGGCAGAACATCTAACACCATAAAATCCGAAGAGTGTGTGTGGAAAGGACTAGCCTGCCGTATCACAAACCTGGTTAGACATGAGCTTGAGATGTCGACTCAAAGACATAAGTGTCCGGAGTAGCGGAGCATCTAGCCCACAAAGTCAAAAGATGAGTTTGAGAAGCCGACCCAAGGGCTCTAACTCAAAAGTTCGTACATGAACTTGGATTTGGCATGATCCTGGGATGTCGACCCAAGGACATAGTCCGGGGTAGCAAAAACATCCTAGCCCATGTAGAAAATTGTAGAATGTGCGTGGAGAGGACCAGCCCGCCACGTCACAAACTTGTTCCTGCATGAGTTTGAGATGTCGACTCGAGGGCGTAAAAGCCCGGAGTAGCATGGACATCCAAACTATAGAATCTAATGAATGTGTGCGGAGGGGACCAGCCTGCCGCATCACAAATTTGCTTAGACATTAGCGTAGATGTCGACCCAAGGGCATACCGGGGTAGCAGGAGCATCTAGCCAAACCATAGATCCTGAAGAATGTGTGCGGAGGTGACCAGCCTGCCGCATCACAAACTTGCTTAGACATTAGCGTAGATGTCGACCCAAGGGCATAAGAGCCCGGGGTAGCATGAACATCTAGAAACATGACCATGAAACCAGATGAATGTGTGCGGGGAGGACCAGCCTGCCGCATCACAAACTTGCTGCAGAGAGAGAGGCCTCTAGCCGAGGCTTTAAAGGAGGACAGCCTTCTGGTAGAGTGCGCCCTAAAACCTACTGGCGAAGCTTGACCGCGCGCCTCGTAGGCCGGGGCAAAAATGTACCTCACCCAAAGTGACATAGTCTGCCAGGAAGTGACCGCCCCCGGTCATGGCTTCCAAGTGAAGAATTGCTGCCCTGACTTTACGCCACTAGCAAAAGCGGTGGACATAAGTCTGAAGGGTACAGACTAGACAGAGTCTGAGAAGTCTTAGCTGCTCCGGCGTTACAAACGGCAGGGAGCAGAAGGCTTAGAAAATAACTGGCCAAGGGACGCTAAAGACACCTTGGGCAGGTAGCTAGGGTGAGGGTGCAAAGAATGCTTTTGGTCATTCTGGGGCAAACTCTAAACAGGCCGGCAAAAGAGACAGAGCCTGTAGGTACCCAAGTCTCCTTAGAGACATAATTGCCATAAGAAAAACCATCCTGAGAGTCAGAAGTCTACCAAACGCTGACTCTAGAGGTCTAAAAAGGGGTCTTACCCTGTGAAGAGGTCCTAGCAAGGACGCCTCTTAGGGGGCACCCCGCCCACCAAGGTGTGGCAAACCGCAGTGGAAGCCACATAGAACCTGGCAGTGGCGAGGTAAGTGCCCGCTGACAGTTCTTTCTACAGAAAATCCAGAACTGAAGCAAACTGGCAGTTAGCTGGTTCTGTAATATGAACTTAGGGGGGAAACTGGGCGACTCGGGGAGAAGTAGAGGAGACATTGCGCTATCAAAAGAGGCGAAGAGGTCCTCTTCTGCCCTGTAAAATCTACCCAGATCAGTTCCAAGTGGAGGGAGCCGTAGCACTTGAAATGTTCTCGGAAACTTCAATAGAAAGCCCTGTGAACCTCAGTTGGTACCCTTAGGGGCCAAGCATGAGAGTTTTCACAATTCGGACCAGTGATGAGAAGGTCCTTCCTGTCCGGAATCGCCCAGGGCGAGCCGTCAAGGAGAGGAATTCGAGAAACATATCCTGTTCGGCCAGCGCAGCGCCATTAAAAGGAGGCAAGACCCTTGCTGGCGAACATTACCAAGACTCCCGGGAGCAGAAGAACCGGGGGACACGTAAGTGCCTTTGAGCCCAGACCCAAGGGGGCTGGGTGACTTAGGGAGAAGTAGAGGAGACATTGCACTATCATAGAGGCGAAGAGGTCCTCTTCTACCCTAGATTAGTAAATCTGCTCCCACACACACACGGGCATCCAGGGACGAAACTGCCCTGATCTGCCCTGGGCCCCAAGGAGGATCAAACGTGCCAGAAATTCAGCTGACGTGAACGTGGATCCCCCGATGGTTTATGTAAGAGGCTACCACTGTATTTCCCACCCGCACCAAGACATGGCAGCCTCAGGAGGAAGTATTTCAGGGCCAGAAATACGGCCATCAGCTCGAGACAGTTACTGTGACAACCGAACTGACGACCCTCCTATCCCTTTAAGCCGGACGACCACTTAAGGCCGCTACCCAGCCCGTCAGGGAGGCGTCTGTCGTTAGCAGCCTGCGACGACAAGACGCACCTAGAGTGGGACCCAAGGTAAGAACCGGGGTCTGAACCACATAGAAAGGGAACGAAGCACTGGGTGCGTAACCCTTATTTGCCTGAGGGGACTGGCCCTTGGATGAAACCCCCTGGCTTTTAGCCACAGCTGAAACGGTCTCATATGGAGAAGGCCCAAAGGAATCACCGTGGACGCAGACGCCATGAGACCTAATATTCGTTGATACTGAAGAACAGTGCAACCTTGACCTAGCCTGAGATTGCTCAGGGAGTTCTGAATGGAGATGACATGAGCGGGAGACAACTGTGCCTGCATCGTGACCAGGAAGTATCTGCTGTAATAGCCTGACTTTTTTTCTCTGGAAGGGGAACATGTTCTATGGCCCCTTTTTTCCAAGAGAATTTGCAGTTCTACCTGAAGTAGACATGCCTGTTCCAGGCTTACGGTAGTGGAAACCACGCCGTTGAAGCTCGGAGGGCGGCAAGCCTTTTTCTACTGTTTTAGAACCCACATAGAAATACCTGGCAGAAGTTTCCACGCTGCCAGGTTCTCTGAGATGGGAACTAATTTCAAGACTTCCTGTCGAGGGGGTGTCGAATGTTCCGTGTCCTGGATTATGGCAGGGAGCAACGGTACATTCAACATCTTGTTGGAAATCTCTGTCACCCGAAACACCAAGGGTGGCGGGAGTGAAGAGGTTTCGTGAGGGTATCGGGAGGGCCGAAGTGAATGATACACGCGCCCCGTCCCGAAGGGAACTACCCTCACAGGGTTGGATACAGGACCATCAGGGCTTCTTTCTCTTGGAGATACAAGCCCTGAGGTCTTGTTTGGGAGGTTGCTGAGGGCGACGAGCCTGTCCCCAATCACTGCGAGGGGGAGCACGACTTGCCATGCTCTGTTTTTGAACCTCCCTCCTAACAGAATCAGGGCGAGACTGGGTGACCGACGGCCTCGCCCCCTGAGTGCGACGAGGAAGAAATTGCCCAAAGGCTTCCTCATGGCTTTTCGCCTCCTGGAATCTGGAGATAACCGAATTCATGGCGTCTCCAAAGAGACCAGAAGGCGAAACTGGGGCATCAAGGAGGAAAACTCTGTCCTTATCCTTGATGCCGGATAGATTAAGCCATAAGTGCCTCTCAGTGCTGACCAAAGCGGACATAGACCGGCCAATAGCACGGGCTGACTGCTTGGTGGCACGGAGAGACAAATCCGCAGCTCGACGAAGTTCAGAAAAAGCTTCGTCGTCGAGGTCTCTTCCAGCACTCAAGTCTTTTAGTAGGTCAGCCTGGTACGCCTGCAAGACAGCCATGGTGTGCAGTGCAGCACCAGCCTGACCCGCCGCTTGATATGCTTTCCCAACCAGCATGGAGGTTACCCTGCATGGCTTAGAGGGGAGAGCAGATTTCTTAAGCGACGATGCCGAACCCGGCGAGAGATAACCCGCAAGTGTCTCTTTGACCGGTGGCATCTTTAAATACCCTCGCGCCTCAGCGCCCACGATACTCGAATATACTGACGTGGAGGGCACGTGAATGCGCGAGGTATAAGTTTTATTCCAAGAACGAGAAAGCTCGTCGTGGAGATCATCAAAGAAGGGAAGGGACTGATGAGGTGTTCCCTTCCCTTGGTCACCAGACAGAAATCTGTCTTCTAACTTAGAGTGCTTGGGGGGAACTTGGTCACGTGGCCAATCTATTTTAAGTCTGGCCACCGCGCGAGTAATCACATCGAGCAGCTCCTCCGAAGATTTAGAATCGCGATTGGAGCGCTCAGATGCGGTTAACTCGGAATCTGATCCAAGGGAATGGAGGTCCCCCTCGCGAACTGAAGAGGCGCCGAAGCACGCTTCAGGATCACGCGAGGGACCAGCAGGATCTGGGGAGAGAGCGAGCGAAAGGGACGAACCCGTCTCTCGCTCCTCAGCCAGATCCATGCGAGAGCCCCACGAATGAAGTGTGGGTGCCGGCTCTCGGAAGTAAGCAAGGCGAGCGCGAAGCATCCCGACCGAAAGTAGGTCGCAATGCGCGCACCCGCCCTGTTCCAACGCGAGAGTAGCGTGCTCTTCCCCCAAGCAAACAAGGCAAAATTGATGCGTGTCCTTGTCAGACATAGAACGCTGACAAGGAAACACGCATTGTTTGCCCTGTTTTTCCGCCATTTTCCCCTTTCTTTTTCTTTTTTTTTATATATATATAAAAGAGAGAAGGAAGGAAAAGACTTAGATTTTTTAACAAATTTCTAACAAGAGTTTTGTGAAAACACACAGAGAGAAAGCTCTGAAGAAAAATGTCTGACGACACTCTGGTGACGCCTCCTATTTATAGCCTGGCCACAGGTGCGTCCAATGATCTCACCAACGAGGCTATAAATTCCAGTCAATTTCATTGACGTGTTACACACATGTTCAGAGCAGCTCACAATAACATTGTTTCCCCATAGCGCTTAGCAGCGCAGCATCAAAGTGAAGCTTTTTGTAAAGGGAACTTCGATAATGATCAGACCACATTTTGAGTCAATGCAGAAATCCAGGTAATTTCAAAGGATTCACAAACGTTTTTTTGCAACTGTGTTCAACACAAACATCCACCTACCCCTTCATGAGATTATGGAGCTAGCACAAGCTGCATCCATAGACATGCATTATCCAGACATTAAAGTATTTGATTTTGCATTTTTCATGTGTATCTTAATATGTAAATATCCATGTGTGCGGCGTGTGTGTATCTGTCAGTGAGCAGAGCTTCACATGAGACTGAGAAAAGACATGGACAGGGTTTTCCGGCATTGAAAATTTCTACAAAATTCAGCAAATTCAATTACATCATCATTGACGCAAATTCATCTTGCGTTCAGTGCTTCAAAAGCTCAAAATATGCTTCTCATCTGACATGCACATCTGTGTTTCACGTGAGTGTCTCTGGAGCAAGTGTGCAAGAGTCCAGCAGGCTTCCCGATTTGTGATTCAGATATAGGAGAGCTCAGAGTGATATCAGACAAAAAAATGAATGTGACCCATTTGAATTCTGCTTTCTTTTTTATCTTTAAAGCTATGGACGAAGTTAAACACCTCAAACAGCTAGTCAGCTTAACACTTTAACCACTACTGATGAGGAAAACAGCTACAACACTGTGTTATGCCAAAATAAAGTGTTTCTAACTGAACTAAACATCATCATCCTTTCTTAGATTCTGTTCGAGTGATGCTGGATGTTAGGAAACAAACCGGCCATGTTTGCCTTCAGAAATTCTAATATTCTCCTATAGTGATATCTTAAATCATTAAGAGCCTTTAAGTGTTTATTTTCTTTGGACTTATTTATTTTTTGTCTATTTATCTATTATGTTCTTTGTTGCATTGCTCTGAGAAAATGTTTAGTTTCTTGAGGAAAGTCAGTTGCTTTGTTTGTGCACATTTCCATTATTGTGAACGCTCCATAAGGGTTCACTGAATGCTTGTAGACACTGGCAACTGTCTTTCCTTTGAGAAGCTATCATAAGTCCTGAGCCAGTTTTGGCTCTAAGAAGATTAGCAGGTGTTGCTGCTAGCATGCTACATGCTAACCCACAAGACACAGTGTATAGCTTGTGCCTCCATGTGCTAGACAGCCTGTAAGTTTCATAGACTCGTGAGACAGTGGCTGGGACAGTCTATTAGTCAGCAAAACAGTCTATCTGTCATGTGTGTGTTTTTTAAAGTCTGTTTGTGGTTATACTGGGCATATTCACCAGTAGACATGTTAACCAGTGTTTGTGCAACACACAAGGCTTTCTGGTCAGCATAAGACTAAGGAACATTGAACCTAAACAGTTTCTTCTGAATTTCCAAGTTGAATAAAACCACATATACTCATAAAGAGCTAGATTTACAGTATCTCAAAAAAAAAAGTGAGTACACCCCTCACATTTGTGTAAATATTTGATTATATCTTTTCATGTGACAACACTGAAGAAATGACACTTTGCTACAATGTAAAGTAGTGAGTGAACAGCTTGTATAAAAGTGTAAATTAGCTGTCCCCTCAAAATAACTCAACACACAGCCATTAATGTCTAAACCTCTGGCAACAAAAGTGAGTACACCCCTAAGTGAAAATGTTCAAATTGGGCCCAAAGTGTCAATATTTTGTGTGGACACCATTATTTGGTTTTAACCCTCTTGGGCATGGAGTTCACCCTTAGCTTTAACCCTCTTTGGCATGGAGTTCACCAGAGCTTCACAGGTTGCCACTGGAGTCCTCTGCCACTCCTCCATGATAATATCACGGAGCTGGTGGATGTTAGAGACCTTGTGCTCCTCCACCTTTCGTTTGAGGATGCCCCACAGATCCTCAATAGGGTTTAGGTCTGGAGACATGCTTGGCCAGTCCATCACCTTCACCCTCAGCTTCTTTAGCAAGGCAGTGGTCATCTTGGAGGTGTGTTTGGGGTTGTTATCATGCTGGAATTCTGCACCTGTTCTGAGTGGAACCTGTCCTGTTAAACCGCTGTATGGTCAGGGTCTTGGCAATCTTTTTATAGCCTAGGCCATCTTTATGTAGAGCAACAATTCTTTTTTTCAGATCCTCAGAGAGTTCTTTGCCATGAGGTGTCATGTTGAACATCCAGTGACCAGTTTGAGGGAGTGTGAGAGCGATGACACCAAATTTAACACACCTGCTCCTCATTCACACCTGATACCTTGTAACACTAATGAGTCACATGACACCAGGGAGGGAAAATGGCTAATTGGGCCCAATTTGGACATTTTCCTTAGGAGTGTACTCACTTTTGTTGCCAGCGGTTTAGACATTAATGGCTGTGTGTTGAGTTATTTTGAGGGGACAGCAAATTTACACTGTTATACAAGCTGTACACTCACTACTTTACATTGTAGCAAAGTGTCATTTCTTCAATGTTGTCACATGAAACGTATATTCATGTGACAACATTAAATTAAATAGTTACAAAAATGTGAGATACTGTAGGTCCAGAATAATAAGCTAAAGAAAGCACAGATGTTAAGGAGAGGTTTAATAATACCATTGGCATTATAAACTTTTGATGGTATAATATATATTTCAGGAAACTCCATAGTTTGCACAAATGTCTCCTAATTTAATGATATTTACCTGTAATACGGTCAGATTTAGACAATGGATTTTCTACACTCATTGTTTAGAAAAGCCTTCTTAATTCTCTGGTATGGATTGAAATGTGATAAATTATCTTACACAGCATACTACACTCTGGCCATGTACATTTATTGCAACTTAATACGGGTTTCACTCCTGTTTTTTTACTTCGTCCCATTCAGTAGGTTTTGCACAGAGTTTGGTAATTTATGGTGTGGCAGCCACATGCTACAACCCAGCTCACTCCTGAAAAATACAGATAATGTCAACCTTATTTAGATTAAAAGTGTAGTATGTACAAAACCAAACTGAACAACTAGTTGTAAATGACATAGTTAAAAGCAAGTCTAAGGTATGCCTCTTCTCCTGGTCCAATGCAAGAAAATCAGAAGTGGAGGTATATGTCTTAACTTATTCTCATTTATTAAAACAAAAAATTGAGTTCTAAAACTAAAACTAGTTTCTTTCCTTTTTCAATTCTGCCATCACAATGTGAAGAACTCAACAGACACTCTTCATCTGTTTTCGAATCACTTTATGAGTGAATCAGGCTTCAGACGTACCTAACAGATGCGAGTTTTAGATGAGAAGCATTTTTAGCACTTACAGTATAAAGTGCTAAATGCAAGATTAATGAAATCTAATCATTAGATTTGCTTTGGTGGCCCAAACTTAGCTTTACATCACTGCAGGAAAAACCCTGAACTGTCAAAGTGATGGAAAGCATTTGAATAGTAGCCTGTGATGTAAAAAGCAAGTAGAGTTTTCCATTTGGGAATCAAATCAAATCAAAGCTGGGCTCACACTTGCAGACTTGATTTGGGTGGGGGGTGTGACACTTAAGCCGGATCAGCATGGAATGATATTGCGATGAGAACTGTTCGGCCCTATGGTGGAAAAGTGGCTTTAGTGACTGTTGCTAATCTTTACCTCCTAGTCAATGAGCCTGTCACACTTACCTATAAAAATGGATGGAAGATGTCACAATTAACGACTTCCTTTGACTTTTCTCAACACTTCACTATCACGCCCAGTTTTCATATCCAATTGGCCTGAAGCTTTTGAATGCGCAGGTATTTTTCAATGTTACACCAAGTCTGCAGCATCTGCTGTGTTAGGTTGTAAGTGTGATTGGATCTGTCTGATCACAGTGAAGATGCTTTTGGCATCAAAGTGTAATGCAATCAAACTAAAGAATATCAAGATACTATCCATAATAGGTTTATGAATGGGTTTAAAAAGCATTTTTGATGATCAGATCGCAATCGGATAGCACTTGACCACATTAAATGCCAGGTGTAAATTCAGCCAAGACGTATTGTGATCAGATCAATAAAATCACATTCAGAGGTGGTCAGGTATGTATTCGGACCACATTCAAAGAAGGTGTAAATGTATTTTTGTTATCCAGATACATGTACTTAAAGAAATAATTATATAATGATGGTGTGCTGCGTTGTGCATTTTTTTATTTTTTTTTGCTATAGCATTGTGCAGAACTGTCTTGCGGTCTTGTCACCAGATTTAATGAGCACTATCCCATTAATTATTCCATTGGAATACACTTGGAATATCTCATCTCTCTCCTCAAATACACACTTGCGTCTCTCCTCGCTTCGCCTAATTTTCTAATCATTGTGGCTCACACAAAATCCAAGTGAAGTCAGGCTTCAGTCACACTGCACTGAGGTGCGTTTAAAAGAGAAGCATATTTAGTGCTTAAAAATCATCGAATGCACAAAGAACATCATTAAATTTCTGGCTGCAAAAAAATTTCTAATGCTGGAAAAACCATAAACTGTCAAAGTGATGGAATGCATTGAAATGATCCATCAGTGTTTTTAAAATATGTGAAAAGATGGATACTTCTGAGTTACTGAAGCCTCTGATGTAATATGCAAATAGCGTTTTCAATTTTGCACGTGTGACAGTAATCGCATCTCTAAAGTATCTGCAAGGTGTAAGTGCAATCCAGCTAAAGAATGTCCAGATACTTTCTGGATATGCATTGCATGCTAATGCAGGTGTAAAGTCGTAGATTAACAGAAAGACGTTTTTGATCATTGCGTCTTGCAGATGTTCGGCATCTTGTGCCATGAGCGCTGCGTTTTTAAGAAACTGGGTCAAGTTAAAAACACACCTGAGAAAACCTGCTTTCTGTGTAAATGGCCCCTTAAACTTTTAACATCCTTGTTTCTTTGTTACAGTCTTTAGACACCATTGATGTCTAAGAATGTCTGATGATTGAATAATAATTTTGAGGAATTACTTCCACATTAAATGTGGTTGCCAGTCCCAGAACTTTGTAGTGTCTTGGTGGCCTCTTTGGTATTTGAATTGGAAAGCATTTATGATTTAGAATAAATATCTCCTATATCAAGTAAACAAATAAACTATATGCAAGAGGTGGGAGATTTGATGTAAGTTCTGAAGTATTCTGTGAAAATCTGGGGAGATTACTTAAAATCTGCCACTTCAGTTGACAAGCTGAGGGCAGGGGAGGTTAGGCATCTCTGAGCATGATATTGCATGTTTGTAAATCTAAGTGCTACAGAGCTAGGTTCCAGAAATGCCTGGATCCAGCTGAAAAGTCTGTCATAATCGACACCTCAGCCAAGTTTACATTCCATGTTTCTGTCTGCTGTCATCTGCCTCCTCCCTCACAACCACTCGTTCTCTATCTTTCCTTATTTGACACCAGAAAGAAGGTGGACTTTATTCTTTTTCAGGTTGGAACAAGTTTTGCATGCTTTTTCAGCATAGCCTGTTCTTTGGGACAGACAGCAGGTTCTTTGCATACGTTATGTCATGTAGTGATAATGACACACTACGCTGAAGTTGATTGGTATCATTGCATCCACAAGTGTAGCCTAAAGTATGAAAGTTAAAAATTTGGGAGTTTTGGTGGTGTTAAAATTTTATTCTGTTAAGGCCTGGGTAGCTCAGTGAGTATTGATGCTGACTTCCATCCCTGGAGTCTTGAGTTGAATCCAGGGTGTTCTGAGTGACTCCAGCCATGTCTCTTAAGCAACCAAATTGGTAGGGAGGGTAGAATCACATGGGGTAACCTCCTTGTGGTCGCAATTAGTGATTCTCGTTCTCAATGGGGCGTGTTAAGTTGTGTGAGGATCGCGGAGAGTAGCATGAGCTTCCACGTGGAGTCTCCGCGGTGTCATGCACAATGAGTCACATAAAATGCGCGGATTGACGGTCTCAGAAGCGGAGGCAATGGAAACTTGTCCTCCGCCACACAGATTGAGGTGAGTAACTGTGCCACCACAAGGGCCTTCTAAGTAGTGGGAATTGGGCATTACAAATTGGGAGAAAAGGGGGAAAAATAGAAAGAAAAAAAAAATGTTTTTAGCTGCTATGAGCAAAGACAAAATATGATATGTTGCTCAAAAGCATTCTCAATTTGGGAAATTAACACAAAAATGCAAGAATGTAAAATAAATGTCATACATTGTTGTGCTCCGAAATGTGCTAAAGCGCAAATCATAACACATCACGTTGCTGCAAATTTTTACTCTACAGCCAGTTTTCTCTTTTCAACTACTTTCACTTTGTGGTACTGATTTTAATTCAGTAGAAAGGCCTTTCAACAAAAGTTTTGTTTGTTTGTTTGTTTGAGAGGATGCCTGAAATAGTGACATACTGGATTATGGG
The DNA here is from genome assembly GCA_032164185.1 of Moxostoma hubbsi. NCBI lineage: Eukaryota > Metazoa > Chordata > Actinopteri > Cypriniformes > Catostomidae > Moxostoma > Moxostoma hubbsi. The sequence continues at coordinate 13,601 of JAVLUX010000186.1, read as the reverse complement.
TTATTTAAGCCATCTCAAGGGAAGCTTGTGAAAGTGGGACGGGTTTGGACTGATTATTTTAGTGTTGGTTAATTTTAATGTGTGGCTAACACTGCTGAAGTTATTAGTGGATCATACTCATTCACCTCTGCATCTGAGGACTTGACAGGAGCTGTTGCTTCAGTGACTCACTGTGAGTCACCCTGTACACACACACACACACACACACACACACACACACACACACTCTCTCTCTCTCACTCACAGTTATAAAACTACTCAAATCCAGTGAGTGGGGTTTTAATTGTTCTGCATTACATCAAGGACCCTTAAGCGCTATGAGTAAAGAATTACTTTTTTTATTTAAAATTTTTCTAAAATTTCCTGTTTACTTTATATAATTATAGTTTGTGGTTTATATAGTGTATAGTGTGGTTTGTTGCCTGTATGGCTGCATGTTGCATATACAGTTGAATTTGTGCTTACTTTCCACCTGTGTGTGTGTGTGTTTGTGTGTGTGTGTGTGTGTGTGTGTGTATATATATATACAACCCCAATTCCAAAAAAGTTGGGACAGACAGTATGAAAAACGCTAATAAATACAAAAAGGAGTGATTTGTAAATTTTATTCACCCTTTGCAATATTTAAAACACTACAACTTAACATTATACAATGTTTTACCTTGTAAATGTCATAGTTTTTTTTATGTACAGTAATTTCAAATCAGATGATTGCAACACACTCCAAAAAAAAAATCACCAATTCAACACTTATCAAGCATTTAGGCACTGAAGACACAATTTAGTAAGTTTAAAAAGTGGAATTGTCCCCCATTATGCAGGTCTTCACAATTGTACAGGTCTCGTTGTTGTATTGTGCACTTCATAATGCACCAAATATTCCATTTCAAGAGTGTAGTCCATCAATAAACAAAGGTGACGCTGGCAGAGATCAGTGAGGTGCATTGCAGTTCAACTGGCAGGTCATTTCGGTGAGGTTTCGTAGTGTCCGTCCTAAGTCCAAGTTTCAGGCAGTGGCAAATTAAGTATCCAATGTATTACAGTTGGAGTTGGCATCAGTTCATCCTCTGAAGTCCATCGTAAAAGACTGAAGGGATGTCT